>JAJKLF010000038.1:0-384146 GCA_022984865.1 Hypomontagnella submonticulosa | reverse complement strand
ATTAAAAGATCGTTTATAAAATTAATTAATGATATTAATAAGGGTTGGAAGAAACTTTTCCTTATAATATAATTTGTGGATAAGATTTTAATTAGAAAATATAATTTTAGCCTTTTTGAGATATTATATAAGAAAAAAGTTATGATTTTATTAGAATTTATTATTTTAACCTAAAAAATTATAAATTAGATAGAAGTTAAGACTTATAAGGAGTTTTTAGCCATGAAGGTTTAAATATTCTTAAAAAGTTATAAGATATTAAGAAGGTAGTTAAAATTGTCTGATAAAAGTAGAAATAACATTTAGAAGCTAATGATTATCATAATGTATATAAAATTAAAAAAAATTTCTGAAAATAAGTGATTTAATATTTTTATATGACCTGGTTTAATATATTAATAAATCATGGTTTATAAAATTAAAATACAATTAGAACAATCTTTATATTATTGATAGGATATTTTATAAGAATTGTTATTTACTTAAAAAACTTAATGATATTATAATTAAAAATTAATAAGCTAGCGAAAAGCTTAAGAGATTTATATAAGATAAAATAAGATATTAAGAATTATCTAACCTTAATAAAAATGATTAAATCATTATAAAGGATGATAATATAATTAAAATAAATAAGCTTATTAAATAAAATTATGAAGAAATATAAGAGAAAGATATATATATTCTAATTAAATTAATTAAAGGTTTATTAGAAGGATATGAAGCGGTTGATGATTTAGAATATATCATAAAAAAAAAAAGAATAATAAGAAGGCTAATAACGAGAATAAAGGAGTTTAAGAATTTAAAGGTATAACTTTTAGTAAATAATATTAAATTTAATATATAAAATATTAATTAAAGGATAAAAATGAAGGATGGGGTTGTAATTAATAGTTATTTCTTATATATTTAGATATTTTTTTATTTTATCTATATTCTAATAAAGTACATTCCATTAATATTTAATTATTTATTTTATATTTATATCTAAAAATAATATAATTATCTTTCTTTAATAAAAAGTGTATGATGTTAATTATTTTTATTAATTATTTATTCATTTTGTTATAAGATTATAGTTTATTTTATAATAATATATAATTCTTATAATCTTTATAATTATATAATACCCCTATAGATTAGGAAAAGATATGATAAACTTATTAACTTATATAAAAACCTAATCATTATAAAATTAAAATATTAAAGGAAAATTTATTTTTATAATATCTTTGATAAAGGGAAAAATATAATTTTTAAAAGCTTAAAGGTATATATGTTGAAGATTATAGAAAGAATATTTATTAATAATAATTAAGAATATATATGTATTGTAAAAGTTACCTAGCTTATTAGGAATAGATTTATAACTAAAAAATAGTTATATTTTAACTTAACAATTTATTTCATTAAAGGTAAATTATTTCTTATAAAATTTACACAACACTTTATTTAATAAACCAAATATTTAAATAATAAGACTAATAATACAATAATAATTCTTAATCATTGTAAAAAAATATTTATAAATAAGTTTACCTTGCTACAACTTGATATATATAGGTTAAATTTTTTATCTTCATATAATAATATATCGATATAAAGATTAAAACTCTGTAATAATCTAAAATATATATTTATTAAATTTTTAGCAAATATATTAATCAATTATTATATCATTAAAAATCTTAAAGGATATAAAATTAATCATCTAACAAAACAAAAAAAATCAACATTTATTGCGTAATAATAAAAAAAGGTAATAAAGATTTATTTGTATTTTGCCGTTAAAAGATTATATTTAAGGATGTGATTTTTCTATTATATTATAAAAACCTTATCAGATCTTATATCTTTAAGTTTTATTGCTAGTTCTTTATTATAATAAAAACTAAGATAAGCATAAAATGAGATTATTTTAAACTTTACATCTTAAGATATAATAGAATTAATATTATATATAGATAATTTATTCTTACTCAACTTTAAATCATCATCACTTATTAAGTTAAATAAAAGTATTATTATATTATTTTGATCATAAATAAATAAATTATTGTTATAATCCTAAGGTAAAGAAATATAAATAAATAATCTTACTTTAATTTTTATAATAGATTTATTTAAAAATTGTATTAACTTGTTAATTAAAGTGAAAGATTTAATATTTATATTTTAGGAGGTATTGCCTGATGATTTTTAATAATTTTTATTTTAATTATATATAGATATATCCTTTTTTTTATCTTTATAATAAAATCTATGTATTTAGTTTTTGTTTTATTTAGCTTAGTTAATAGTTTATATGATAAAAGCTTTCTTTTAACACTTTTTAAAATGGATATTTGTGATTATGCCTATAGTTTATTAATATTAATAATAAGATATGATTAAAATTACCTTCTTACTTTTGATTTAAAATTATATAAACTAGCCTTACTCTTGTCCTTATAGCTAATATTAGTAACAAATTATAAATCAGAATTTATAATCAATTAAGATAAGCCTAATTAAGCTAAATAAAATTTAAGAGAATAATGAAAAAAAAGAAAAAATTGAGAAAGTTAAGTAATAAAGGAGAAAAAAATTATATTCTTTTAACCTTAATTAAAAAAAGCATTTACCACCTAGTTATAATAAGGAAATCTCATGATAAATAACATATCTTATTAATTAAATAATAATTATATAAGCTAAGATCATAAAAGTTAATGTATAATATCATTCTTTGTTAATCATAAACAACTTCTTATTAACCGAAAAATAGTTATTAAATGTGAATTTATATAAATATATCTCCTACCCACAACAACCTTTAAAACTTTTTTTTTTTATTTTTCTTATTATACCTTATTCTAATTAGATCTAAAGTATTCATATTTACATTTTTAAAAAAAGACGGCATGATTTAAGCCTGTTTTCAAGCTTTATAAAATCTTAATCATTAATTAATATTTATAAATTATTAATATCATCATTATTATATAATAATGGTGGTAATAAATAAAATGGTTTTAGCTAAAATGCTTAATAATAATAATAATTGTCAAGTGATTAGTAAGAATTATGCCAATCTATTTATAAGTGAAATTAAACCTATAAAACATATTATAAATAACGATATAATAAATATATTTAGCTTAATAATTATTATTTATGGAAATGATTATAAGGATCTCTTTAATTTCATTTAGGAGGAACTGCTTATTTTAATTATAAAAAAATAAAAATCTTACAACTATAAAAAGCTATTAACATTAAGTTAAAAGAAAATAATATCCTTAAAATCTAATTAAATTACAAGATATAATATTAAACATAAGATATATAATTAGAAGATTTATTTTATGATAAGCACCATAAACAACCTCTTTAAATATATAAAATATAAATAATTTAGCTTTAATGATATTATCGGTTTATTTCATATAGCTATAAGGAAATATAACCTTAATAAAGTAATTTATAAGATTAATATGCTTAATGCTTTAAACTATTTAATTATCATTGGTTAATTTAGAGAAGATTTATGAAAATAATATAATCGATATAAGCTAGAAATTATGGTATTATTTGGGAATTAAGATTTATTAAACCCAGAACATAAAAAGATTAATATTAAAACGGATTATTAATTTATTATAATCTATCATATCATTAATTAATAAATTTATTATTTTAATTTAATAATAAAATATTAAGAAAAAGTAAAGTATGTTATAGATTAGATTAAAAAGTGTTGGTTTAATTTTAAAGTTATTTTACTTAAATTTAAGTAATTAATTTATATACTTATGTTTTTATAAAATAATATATAGTTATATAAATTGTATATAACTACAATTATATATATACTTTTTTGGAAATCCTTACTTTTCCTGAAACAAATCATTATTTTTAATGATTATCCTTTTAAATTAATATGTTAGAAGTTCTTTAAGGTTATTTTTAAATATATTAGATATTAAGTTATTAAGGAAAGAATTAACTTAATACTTATTTTATATCATCTCTTACTAGATATTTTACCCCTATTATAACCATTAAATTCCCTAAAATCTTAAATCTCAAATAAAAAATGCTTATTAAAGCTTAGATTTAAAGATTTTCTATCTTAATTAAAATCAGTATTTATATTACTTAAATCTAACCATGTTAATCAATTTTATATAAGTGAATACTAATTTTGATTTATATGAGTCATAAATATGTAAAAGTAGATAAATAATTAACCATAACTTACTTATTGTTAAGAATGATTAGAATAGAATGATTATATAATTAAGGTAATAAAAAAAAAACAAGAGATTAAAACATTTAAACTTAGATTTAAAAAGAAAAGATAAGCGTTAACTCGTAAATTAAATAAGGGTAATAATCTTTTTAAACTTATAAATAATAAAATTGGCAAAAAAGTAATAGATAAATTTAACATACTTAATTAAGATACCTTAAACCAGTAAGTAATTAATTCTTTTATTAAATATGTTATAATAAAAACATTTTACAACGTATTAAAAAAAATATAAGTTAAGGCAAAAGATTTAAAGGTATTATGTAACTTTTTTTATATAATTTCGTATAATATAACCTATGATTACGCTAATATACTCTTTTAACATCACCACATATCATATTAATTTAAGATTTTACTTATTTGCTTTATATTTTTTAATTAAAATTATAATATATAAAGGTTAAAACGTAAAACCTAATTAAAATTAAAAGCTTTAATTAAAAATTTTTATCTCATCCCTTAAAACACCCTGCTCTAACTTAATGAAAGCTTAAGTAATCAAATAATAAAATAAATGAAAAAATATAAGTTAGAATTTATGTTTAAAAATGAACTAATTTATGAAAAAAGAAACATATTAAATTTTATTTTTACTAATATACTAAGTATTAAAAAAAAAAATTAAAAAGTTTCTTTAAATAAAATCAGATTATTATATAATTTTGATTTAAGTCTCAACGATACCCCCTTTATAGTTATCTTAAGGCAAGTTAAAAGTTAGATTAAACAAAGCTTTAAATTTCATATAATTAATTTATAATTTTACTAATAATTACTTAAATAAAGCAGATATTAAAGAAAAAATAAAAGAATTAATGAATAAATTAACTAATATTTTAGAGAAATATTTATAAGGAGTAAACAAAATAAAATAAAATTTAAGCTTTAAATTAAAGTGATAAAATAAAATATGTAACATAGCTTATTACAACATATTAAAAGTAAAAAAGAAAGGTAAACCAAAAAAAGTTTAAAAAGAATTAAATAAAATCTTTCGGTTAATTATTACCAAGGCAAAGAAAAATTTCTTTGTAGATTAAATTAAGAAAGTAGATATAAATAAGGTTATTTATAAAAGGGCAACACTAAATCTGCAGTATGCCACGGCTAGATCTGCAGTATGTCCCGAAAGGGTAGGCGGTAGGCGGAAATCCGGGGGCCCTACCCCATCAAACGGCTAAATACGCAGATTCCAGCGAAAACGCAAATAACTTCGCATCCAAGGGCTCGATGATTATATAATTACCATTGTCTTAATTGTCTCAATTCAGCGATCCTAATGATCCAGGTTTCATTTGCTGCATCCCAGATTTGGTTGAGCTATAAGCAATAATACGATATTCCAGCGATTTTCAAATTGACTAAGTACGAATATAGCCGGGGAATAGCCGCGGGAGGGAGCCAGGCCCGACACCAGCGCCGGCTTCATCTAACGATAGCCACACCAAACCAGGGATGCATAACATGAAACTTATATTAAAAGAATCGCTGGATCGAGCGCATTTGAATGATAGTAACTATCAATTGATTAAAGTCGTATATATGAAGCTATTCAGCTTTGAGTCAAAATTCGTGCTTCCAGTGGTTTTGGCGAGGGAGATGCCTGGCAAAACAGCCCACCGCCTTCCGGATTTCGACCATACTGCAGATCTAGCCTTGGCATACTGCAGATTTAGTGTTGCCCTTATAAAATAATAAAATGGTATAAGTGGTTAAATAAATTTAAGGTATTATTTTTAATAAGTTTAAATAAGTTGATAATTAATATAATGAAAAAGATTTATTTATTACAGGAAAAAATTTTAATACTTAACGCTTTTAACAATAATATTTAGGATTTATAAAAGTTTTTTATTATAAATAAAGTGAATTTTATTTTATAAGATATAATAATAATAATAAATGAAATTAAATTAATATATATATTGAACAAAGGCAGGGTGCCTTTAATAATCGGGATAGCTTAATTAATAAATTATATAAAATGAAATTATTTAGAAAATAAACGTATTATATTAAACGAAAGTTATGCTAATAAAAAGCTATATATATTATTCGAATTATACAAAATCGCTTTTATGCCTGTTAATCAGTTACATGATTAGTCACGTAATAACCCTATTATTTCTTATACTACTTCATACTTCTCTTAATACGTTAAAAATAGCCTTAAAATAACGTATTTTAATAAGTAATATAATTAAAATAATAATAATAATAACAATAATAATAATAATAACAACAATAACAATAATAGCAACAATAGTAGTTACTAAGAAAAAAAAAAAAAAAAATCGTCAAATCCCTGGCGTTACTTCTTTCGTTTTTTCTTTCATCTTTTTTCTTATATCTTTTCCTATCTTTTTTCTTATTACTTCTTCTATTCTTATATTTATTATCGCTTTTTTTATTGTTTATATATATAACTTTTTTGTTATTATTTTTGTCACTTTTTTCGTCGTTTTTCTTATTACTTTTCCTATTTATATATAAACCGCAGTAACTATTAACTTACTATAAGCTTTATAATAAAACGTTCATCTTATTTAATAAAATATTCTTTATTCGTTCTAATATAGCAAGATCGCGCCGATAGCCTTCATAATATTTTATAATTTATATTTTATGATTTATTACTCGTAGGTTTAATAGGATAATTGGGATAACTAGGATAACTAGGGAGGGCTTATCGAATAAGTTGTCGGCTATTTAATGAAAATGATTAAAGAAGGCTAGCTATTAATAAAATCGTATAATATGATAATTAATTAGATTATACGAATAGGTTATACGGATAAGCTGGCTATTAATTAAGCTATACAAGTAATTTAGCTTTTAACGAAAATAATTAAGAAAGGTTGGTTATTAATTAAGCTATATGAATTACATAGTTATTAACGAGGATGATTAAGAAGGCCGGTTAGCTTAATTGTTAATTTAAATATTACATAATTATTGATTTAACTATTGAATAAGCTGGCTATCGAATAAGTTATACAAATCGCATAACTATTAACAAGGATAATTAAAAAAGGCCGGTTAGCTTAATTATTAACTTAAATATCGTATAATTAATCTGGTAATAGCTTTATTAAACAAGTTAAAAACGGTCCTCCTAAGATTTAGGTTACGAAGATTTAAGTCGCGTGGTTGGCGTTATATAAATAAGGGTAGGGTGTTTTTAGTAATCGAGATAGCTTAATTAATAAATTATATAAAATAAAGTTATCTAAAAAATGAACGTATTATATTAAACGAAAATTATACTAATAAAAAGCTATATATGTTATTCGAATTATATAAAATCGCTTTTATACCCGTTGATCAACCACGTAACTAATTACATGATAACCTTATTACTCCCTACATTACTTCAATATGTATATTAAATATAACTTTTAATAAAAATAAAGTCTTTATAATATTTTTTAAGCTTATATAACTTATTTTTAAAAAAAAGATTTGCATTTTATATAAAGGAAATTTAAAGATAAAATATTACCCAACTATTTTTTAAATAATTAATATAATAATGTTATCGAAAGTTAGAAAATTAGATTTTATTGCTTTAAAATTGTAACACTTAATTTTACTCTTTTTATATTTTAATAAAGGCTTTAAACGGCTTACCACTAGATATATATTTACGTTAACTATTAGTAAGAAACTATTTAATTCCCAATAATTCGGAACACTCTTAAAACACTTTACAATAAACCTAGTTATATGCGTTATATATAATATAAAAAAAGTCTTAATAAAAAGATAAAAAGTATCTCTTTTAATAATGAATATATTTAATGCTTTTAATGTTATGCTAAAAAATCGCTTTATTTTAAAGCTTTGAAAATAAAAATAATTAACATCATTAGTATAATAAGTTAAATCTTTTATGATAAATAAAACGACATTAATGTGGTTAAAAAATATGATAAAATCCTCGGTATTTTTAACTTATGGTATTTTTTAAAACTTTTTTATATCACTTATCCTATTTATGTTATATTTTAAATCACTTTTAAATCAAAGAGAAAAATCTATTAAATTTAGTTACATTAATAATATAACTTTCCTTAAAATAAGGAAAATAATAATTAAGATAATAATTGCTTTTTTAAAAGATATATAAAATATTTTTAAATAGGGATATAAAAATGCAATCTCTTTTAATTCAATTAAAAACAATCTTATACACTTTTTTAAAAAAGGGAAAATAAAATCGGACTTAATATAAATAAATAATTTTAAAATAAAATCCTTGAAAAATACTATTAAATAGCTTAATATATAATTTAACTTTAAGCTTACCTTTTACTTATATATTAAAAAATAAGTAACCAAAGCGTTAAAAGTAACACAACATATCCAAAATTTAAACAAAATATATAAAGATAACCCCTTAATAGCAACGTTAAAAACAACGATGGCTTATATAATACCAATAATATTATATACAATAAAAGCATAATAACTGGGAATCATTAAGCCAACAGTTAAAATTAACAATAAAATAGTTAATATTAAAATAATTACGCATAAAATCATAATAAATAAGGTTATATGAATAATAATTAAAGTAATCTTCTTAATATAAAAAATAATATTAATTTCAATTTTATACCAAAAATTTAACTTCTTGTCGGCGGTAATAATCCTTAAATAAATATAACTCTGGAATTTAATATAAATAAAGATATTAAATTTATAACATTTTTTTATAAAAAGAATAAAAATACGGGATATATAAAGTAAAAGGGGTTAACCTTTTACCCGCTCATTTTTATAAAAACATTCTCAATTTTAACGTATAACGATAATAATATTAATTAATTCTCAACCAAATCTGTTTATAAAATAATAAAGATGGTAATTTCCTTTTATTATAAAGAATAAAAAGATTAAAATAAATATATACTTCTAATGATTAAATGATATTCCCCTAATAAACATTATTATTTATTTAAATAAATTAATATAAAACAAAATCAGTTAAAAATAAATTACCTTTTCAAAAACTTAAATAATCGGCTGGGTACACAATGTAATAAATAAAACAGAAATATTTAATATAAAAACAAAAGCAATAAACAAGGTCGTAAAATAAGCTTTAATAAAACTAGTAAAGCGTTTTCATTTTTACCTAAATAACATGACGGTCCTATTAAGATTATTAAGACATTTATTGGATGGCATATAAACTTTAATTTTAAAATTCCAAATTATAATAGCTTAATTAAAGTCTTAAATGATATAATAATTATTAGGATATATAAATATTATAAAAAATAAAACGGCAAATAAAAAAGTTAAAAAAAAATAAAATCGATGGTAATAACGAAAGTTTTTACAGAACCCCCTACCCTTACTTATTTAAAAAAAATTAATAAAAAAAAAACGAGTATAAAAAGATTAATAATATAATAACACGTTAAAAAATTATCAAGATTAAATCTTATTTATAAAAATATTAAAAAAACTATAATTTCTTAAAATAACGTTATATAAGCTATTAATAAAATGGTTAAGATATAGAGACTTTACATCTTATTATAAAAGGTTTAAATATCTCGAAAGAAGTTAACCATGCTTTTATAATATAAATTAAATACTAGGTTACTTTTTTAAATATAAATATATTAAAAAGAAATTATTAAATTTAATATTTCGAAAAAGCTTTTTAAAACATATATTAAAAGTTATAAAGTTTCGAAATTATAAGAACTTTATTTAAAAGATAAAACCTTATATATATATCGATAACTAAATAATAAAACCTAAAAGAGTATAGCTTTATTTAAAATTAAAGATATTTTTTATTAAATATTAACCGATAAATGATTATATTTTTTGTAAAAAAAAGCTTGGTTTAAATAAAAAAAAAGTTTAACTTTTTTTAATCATAACCGGAAATGGATTATATATTATATATATATTTATATTCCTTTCGATATTTTTTTTTGTTATGGGTAATAAAGTAATGGAGGAAGTGGAGGATCTTTTTTATTACGCGAAACTCTAGCTTTGCTGGTAGGGCATTATTCTAAAAATATTTTAGATGTTTTATGCGTTATGGATATGTGATCGGATGGGCGAGCTATTATAGATTTTAGGTAGATAGATAGGATGCCCAGCCAGCTGAACGTAAATATATTCATCATCATCATCATAAAGCTTAGGGACTGGATCGACCGACTAGAGAAGTCCGGTATCACAAGATACCGGCTTCGGAGCAATCGTGGTTAGTATCTCATTGTCACTCGTATCTAGTAATTTACTGTTCTTGCTAACTCTGTCAAGGGCGCCGCTACTGGATCGACGCCGCGCTCCGCCAATTCGGCACCTTCATCGACGGAAGGATCCCGGACCTTGATGGCGAGACCGAGATGCTCCACGTATGGGCATCTGGATGTGAGCTAGACACATCCGAGAAAAGCAGCGACAGCGACAGGATTCTACCAGGTGACTTCCTCCCCACCAAGTGGCCGCGGTCATCCCGCCTATTCCAATCTAGGAATTTGGCTGGAGAGCGAAAGGACAAGGAAACTCAGACGCCATTTAAGTGGATAGCAGAGATGGCAGAGATGGCAATGTTGGATCCTCGCGAAGACGATGGACGTGGGCAGTCCCAGCCTAATACTCAACCAAAGCCCCAACACAAGCCCCAAACAGAGGCTCGCGACGCCGGCCACTCAGGAGCCAACCCTCAAAACACACATCTCTCAAGCTCCAGACCGGCGAATACGCGCAACCGATTCGGAAAATTCGCGACTTGGAATAGATTCGGGCCCGGAAATTATGAGCAGTATTAGAGTCGTACATGAAAGATTCTATATCTATGTGCCTGAAATACCTATGTAGACACCTAGGCTACTATGTACAATAAGTTAATAAAATACCTACTCTGATCACGGAATCTCCGTGGACATAGATATTTGATTTATAAGTTGTTCATCATGATACCTAATGAATGAATTCTTGTGAATTCAACCTCAGCTAGAAGTGATGCAGCTCGATCTTCGATTGGATGGTTATAATCCCGGGTAAATACACGACGTGAAGAAGTCTTGGAGGCTCTAATGCCGGCCGTACGGGACGGCTGCCGCCCCTTTATTCCACGAGCTAGCTCCACTGTAAGGCGCTTCCGGATGGCTGTCAGCAGCGCTAACTACAGCGAGTCTAGCTCTGTGCGGGGGAGTATCGGCTCGCTGTCGACATCTCCAGCTTCCCCCCATGAGCCTTTCCAAATTCTCACCAAGACCCCAATTATCCGCCAACCGACTTTCAACATTTTCAAGCTTCTCCAGCTCTACTACACACGTGGATCATCCGCCCCAATGCGGAGAGAACGGCGTGCTACCTACAGTTCAGGCACCATGCTTCTTGGCAATCAATACGATCTTGGGTAGCATTCGCGTTATTGCATCGGTAGCATTGCTACGTAACTAAGACGTGCGAACGAATCTTTGCGGAACCAAGGTGAGTGTTCCGCCTTTGCCTCCCCTTCGCGATGGCGGCGCACTCCAGTCTTGAACCGGGGTAGCTTACCCTGATCCCGCCAATACCAGTCCATTGGTATTATATATTACCTGGGTGTCCTCACCTCCCCAGTTCGGGTCTGCGATGTGGTTCTGCTCTTTTGGACCTTCGTGTGCCTGTGAGATATCGGGTGCACCTGAAAATTCGCAACCGTGATTAAGCCGCTAAAAATGCGTCTGTCGTCACTGAGGTCCCGGCTTCTAGCGGCTGTGGCCGGGTTCACCCCCCTTGCCGCTGCCCTTGGACAGCAACAGATCATCAGCTTTACCGGCAGCGACGGTGCTTTCCAAGTAGCAGGCGGCTCAATCTCACAGCCCCAGATCCTCATTTCTAGTAATGACTATTGGGGCGTAATCCGCGCCGCGGGTGATCTCGCGAAGGACTTTGGACGAGTAACCGGCACCAATTTTACGTTGAGCAACGGAGAAGCTGGTGCCGAGCCGGCGGCGTACGAATATAGACCGATTACGACGAACTATACGCATGTAAGCCAGGCTATTCAATTATACTCCGTACAAATCCACAAGTCGAGGTCAACTGAAAACATAATGTCTCTTAATTTTAATTTGAACCGTCTCTATTCCTATTTATCCTCCATAGCAATAAAACCGAAATCTAGCCATACAACGGCTATTTGCTGACCGAGACCAGTACGCCACTAGCGATCCCCAATTCTTCCGGGGCCCCGAGTACGCTGATCCGTCAGCTGAAAACACGGTCATAATTGCCGGTACACTGGGACATTCAAAGATCATTGACGATCTCGTTAGTGCCGGGAAGTTGGACGCCTCGGATATCGAGGGAAAATGGGAATCATTCATGACTCAAATTGTCGAGGAGCCAGTAGCTGGATGCTCAAAGGCAGTGGTCATAGTAGGTAGTGATCCTCGCGGAACTATCTTTGGTATATACGACATCAGCGAGCAGATCGGTGTTAGTCCGTGGTACTGGTGGGCCGATGTCCCGGTCAAGCAGAACAAGGAGATTTACGTCCTACCGGACGGTAAAGTGCAAGGCCCTCCATCAGTCAAGTATCGCGGCTTTTTCATCAACGACGAGCAACCTGGGCTATCGGGATGGGTCCAGTGGAACTACCCGGACACGCCCTACGGGGTTGGATATAATGCCGATTTCTACTCCAACGTATTCGAGCTCCTCCTTCGATTGAGGGCTAACTATCTGTGGCCGGCTTTATGGGGAACGATGTTCGAGATTGATGACCCGGCGAATCAACCCCTTGCGGATGCATGGGAAATCGTGCTTGGGAGTTCGCATACGGAGCCGATGATGCGTGCGCAGAATGAGTTTGGAACCTTCTACATTGACAAGGGTCTCGGTCCCTGGGCGTACAATCTGAACAACAAGACGATTGACGAATACTTCGTTTACGGCGCACAGCGCGCGAAACCTTATGCTCGCAACAGTCTATGGACCATGGGTATGCGAGGAACCGGAGATACTGCTATAGAGGGCCTAGGTGTCGAGTTTATTGTTGAGATGCTGGAGACGCTAGTCGAACACCAGCGAGCCATCATCGAAGATGTTCTCGATATCAAGGCTACGGAGGCTCCTCAGCTATGGTGTCTCTACAAGGAGGTCATGTCGTATATCCTCCAAGGGTTGACGATTCCCGAGGATATCACTCTCCTCTGGGCCGATGACAACTGGGGCAACGTTCGGAGAGTACCGATTGACAATGAGACGACTCGATCTGGAGGAGCTGGTGTCTACTACCATTTCGACTACGTCGGCGACACGAGGAACTACAAGTGGATAAACACAATCCAACTGGAGAAGACTGCAGAGCAGATGCAGCTTGCGTATGAGCATGGCGCTGATCGAATTTGGATTGTCAACGTCGGAGACCTGAAACCCTTGGAGATTCCGCTTACCCACTTCCTAGATATGGCATACGATATCAAACAGTGGGACGTAGACAGCGTGGGCAATTGGACTCTCGCTTGGGCGACTCGCGAATTCGGACCTGAGCATGCCGGTGCTATAACTGAGATCATGATACGCTTCGGTATGTTCGCCGCAAGGAGGAAATTCGAGCTGGTGGAGCCGTGGGTCTACTCTGTCGTTAATTACAACGAAGGCGACGCGATATTGGGACAATGGCAAGGCTTAGTGGACGACGCACAGGCAATCTACGATCAATTGGATGAAGCCCACCAGCCCGCATTCTTCGAAATGGTTCTACACCCTATTCTTGGTGGTCAGATTGTTCACCAAGTCCATATCGGTGCTGCAAAGAACGCGGTCTGGGCAAACCAGCATCGGAACTCGGCGAATGATATGATCTCCCAGGTTTTGTCTAGCTTCAATGCCGATGGAAACCTCACGGCGACGTGGGATAGTCTGCTTGATGGAAAATGGAAGCGCATGTTAGATCGTAAGTGGAACGTACTAAATTCTTTTAAAAGTAATTTGCTAATATCGTAGAAACACATTTCGGATACGACGGCTACTGGCAACAGCCAATGCGAAATGTCCTCCCGGCGATGGCCTACGTCCAGACTACGGTATCCGCAACAGCGGGTAACGTAGGAATTGCTGTCGAAGGACTCAACGCCAGCATTCCGGGCGACGATAAGTATCACGCCAACTCGGGCAACAACCTCGTACTCCCGCCACTGGATCCTTATGGCCCCGTCACACGATGGTTTGACGTCTTCTCCCGAGGCACCATGAATTGTGACTGGTGGGCCGAGACGGACACCCCCTGGGTGAAATTGTCTCAATACAAGGGAACAGTAGGCCCCGACAACGGCACCGACTCTCGCGTCTTCGTTTCGATAGACTGGGAAAATGCACCGCAGGTCGTCAACAACACGATGGCCAACATCAACTTCTCGACAGGCTGCGGTACTGAAGGTTTTGCGAACTGGTATGGGAAGCCGATCGTGCAGCTGCCCATCAACCTACGCTCAATCCCTTCGAATTTCACCGAGGGCTTCGTCGAGTCCGACAAGCACGTAGCCATCGAAGGCCCGCACTACCAGCGCGTCTACACGCCGGAAGGAGTAGCAGCTGACTCCGATATCTCATATCACACACTGAAGAACTACGGGCGCACGCTCGGCGGTGTAACGCTCTGGCCACAAACCGCGCCGCCGCAGACCACCGAGTCGGCACCAGCACTAGAATACGACCTTTACCTATTTACGAACATCTCGAAAGCCAACGTCACGCTGTACCTCTCGCCCACGCAGAACTACCTATCCGACAACACACCCCTCGAGTTCGCCGTATCCCTCTTCCCCGCCGGCGCCGAGCAAGCCGCACCCGAAGTCGTCCAATTCGTCGGCGAAAGCGTGGGCGCGGGCATGCCGCCCGGCTGGGCACGGGCAGTCGGCGACTCCATCTGGGGTCTCGCGCCGGAGCACAGCACGACGACGACGTGGAACGTCCCGCAGGAGGGCGCCTACACGTTGAGGGTCTGGGGACTGGCACCGAGTGTTATCATCCAGAAGATCGTGCTGGACTTGGGCGGCGTGCGGACTAGTTACTTAGGCCCGCCGGAGAATTTCCTCATCGGGAGGGATGAGAGGGGCGTGTATCGGCAGACGAGTTTTGCGGATGGGCCTGGGGTTCTTGGGGGGATGAATTAGGAGTGAGAGGTATGTAAGATGCTCATACCTTAGGGGGAGCGTATTAACGTGTAGGATGTAGAATATGGGAATTCGCATTACTACTTATATTGCTAATCGTACGATGAATGTATTCCCGCCCGCCATGGTGATTTAAGGCTATTCAGATATGCTCCCTTGAAGTACATATTCGGGATGTGATACTCTCACCCAGCCCTTCGACCACATTGTTAGCTAAGCTTCGCGCTAAGCTACAGTAGTTAGTGAAAGTAAATTACAACATCAATTGATTCATGCGATTCCGTGCAATTTCAACACACATGCTAATTACTGAAATGCCCATTGGAGAAAACCTCGATGTTGACTCTGTGCTAGTAAAGTGGCGTCTCATTGGCTAAAGCCTAGTGAAACGAAATTCCGGGGTGCTTGAAGCCACTAGGCTAAAGGCGACGAATCAGAGTTCGAAGCGGTTCTGTTTTGGTGCCCCACCAAGGCCAAATTGAGGCTGCCACGCTACGCTAAAAACAAGAGTGGGTGCCGGTTGCCATGGTAACATCCAACACTAGGAAGCGAAAATCAACACAGTTTCTTTTGTACATAGCGACCTGAGCTCCTGATGACGATTTGCGCAGAAGCGTATCAATTGATCCTTCTTAATTACAACTTCCTTATCTCGATGACAAGCCCCCATCGTCTTGGTACGAACCAGACACGCTCGTTAGTTCCGAGAAATACTAACTTTGTAGCTGGCTTGATTTGAATTTGATAAACACGAACGAGCCTTGGATTTTTCTTACTCTAACGTGTACCACGACCAAACTGCATTCCTAATTTATCACGATTGTTTATGTCGGCGCTTTTGATTTAATCCCGACGCAAAATTCGTAGGGGGCGGTATTCGAAAGCACCACAACACACAGAGTCACACAAGATGGCTATAACAGACCCAGGAGCGTCATCTATCACAGTCGCAGGTGAGATATCCATGTCATCGCATCGAGGACATACGAGACGATGCTAACGTGACGATAGTCCGAGTGCGACCATTCACCATCAGAGAAGCTGCCCAGCTGTATGTCGACCTTCGATCTAAAGTCGCCGCATGTGAAGATACTAATAGAGTAATGCAGTCAACGAAATGACGATGGCACGGTATTCCTAGGAGATGGCTCATTAGCCGCAGCTCCCACACCGAAGCTTAAGCAGAGTGGTATTCGATCCGTTATTAAAGTGGTCGATGACAGATGCTTGTATGTTGCCCAAGAGTTTTTTTTTTTTTTCGTACCGTAAAGGGGAAACTGTGGCGACTAACGCTCCAATTCACAGAGTCTTCGATCCTCCAGAGGATAACCCCGTGCAGAAATTTTCGCGATCCGTGGTGCCGAACGGCAAGAAAGTCAAAGACCAGGTTTTCGCCTTCGACCGAATATTCGACGAGAATACCTCACAGACAGAAGTATACGAGGCAACAACCAAGAACCTGCTGGACAGCGTCCTCGACGGCTACAATGCGACCGTCTTTGCATACGGAGCCACAGGATGCGGTAAGACGCATACTATCACAGGCACAGCCCAGATGCCTGGTATCATATTCTTGACGATGCAAGAGCTCTTCGAGAAGATTGGCGAACGAAGCGATGAGAAGCAGACCGAGGTATCTCTATCCTACCTAGAGATCTATAACGAAACCATTCGAGACCTGCTAGTTCCCGGTGGTAGTAAGCAAGGATTAATGCTTCGCGAGGACTGCAACCAAGCCGTGACAGTAGCCGGACTGACAAGCCACCACCCCAAGGATGTTCAAGAGGTTATGGACATGATCGTTCAGGGTAACGAATACCGAACGGTATCACCGACCGAGGCTAATGCCACTTCTTCACGATCACACGCGGTCCTCCAGATTAATGTCGCCCAAAAGGATCGTAACGCAGCCGTCAACGAGCCCCACACGATGGCCACCCTCAGCATTATCGATCTTGCGGGTAGCGAGCGAGCCAGCGCCACAAAGAACAGAGGCGAGCGACTTCTAGAGGGTGCAAATATCAACAAGTCGCTGCTCGCGTTGGGTAGTTGTATCAATGCGCTCTGCGATCCTCGAAAGAAGAACCACGTTCCTTATCGAAACAGCAAACTAACGCGACTTCTCAAGTTCTCCCTGGGCGGTAACTGCAAGACGGTGATGATCGTGTGTGTCAGCCCGTCAAGTGCTCACTTTGACGAGACCCAAAACACGTTGCGATACGCCAACAGGGCCAAGAACATCCAAACTAAGGTCACGAGGAACGTCTTCAACGTCAACCGCCACGTCAAGGATTTCCTGGTCAAGATCGATGAGCAGATGGCACTGATCAACGAACTCAAAGCCCAGCAGAAGGATGCAGAGAAGACCTTCTTCGCCAAGTTCCAGAAGCAGTTGGACAAGAAGAATTGGTCGGTGAGGGAGGGAGTCCAGAGGATCCAGACCGCATACGAGAATTCCATGTCCGAGAGGCAAGAGAAGGTAAACCTGATGAAGAAGCAACGTGGTATCGAGCGCCGTATCGGTCTACTGTCATCATGGATTGCGGCGTTCGACGCAGTTTGCGACATGAGAGAAGATGAGGACGCGATGCCATCAAACCTGACGGCCATGCGCCAAACAGCGATGGGCATTCAACTAGAACTCGAAGACAGCCGACAGCATATCCACCAGAGGCTGAACAAGATGAATTGGGAGCGCGCTATTGACGGAGCTCTCCAACATAGTATCAGCCAATTACCCGCGGGTGAAATGCACGTGGATAATGCCGAAATCGAAAGCCTAACGAGAGAGGCGGAGCTGTGGAAGGCCAAGTTCGCCCGAGAAGCCGATCGTGAAGTACTCGAGCAGGACAAGGCGGGTGACGCAGGAATCATGCAGGTCCTCCTTACCGCACAGTTCGATATCCTTGCATCGTTGTCGGATACGGTCAATATGAGCGAGGAAGAAGCTGTCGCCCATGCGAAGAGTATCATCCACCGTCTACTAGAGACTGGCTACACAGCTACCTCGCAGGTAGTCAAGCCTGATGGAGCCAAGATGCCAGTCGAGGCGTTCCCTCCAACAAAACGTGGAACTCCGAAGCGAAAGAAGTCAGCCAGCCTCGGAAAGGACGCACTCAAGCCGATCCCCAACCCGGCACTGGCAGCTATCGTAGCATCCCAGCCGCAGCAGACGTTCTGTTCCCCAGTGAAGGGATCTCCCCGACGTCGCAAGGCCCTTAACGCACGGAAGGGCGTCTCATTCACTCCGGTGAAGAAGAAGTCGCCTTCAAAGCGTGCAGTTCGATGGCGTGATGATGACGGCGAATCGGGCACCTTAGCCGACTTCGCGAAGACTCCTCAGAAGTTCGAGTCTTCGCCAGAGCATAGCTCGCCGGAGAAGTCAATGCCGGATATTCACCCTATTCCGTTGTACCTAAACAAGGACAACACCGTAGAGGAGTCAAGCCCGTCGCCACCTCTCGCTGAGATGTCAAGTCTCCTGATCTCGAAGCCTAACAGGTTCCAAGCAGGATTCTTGTCGAAATCTCGCTCATCGGATGCCAGCGTCTCGCCTCCCCCACCCACAATCTCCATAAACCTTACATCCTCATCAGACGGTGAAGACAAGGCTAGCCCATTGCGTAACCTGGATGTATCACGAGCCGCTAATGTCGGTTCACCCAGGCTACGACAGTCATCTCTCAGTCCGAGGTCCTCCATACCAGTTCCTCAATCTTCATCCTCGGCAGACGAGAACCAGCCACCGTCTTCGGACTCGGAGACATCAGCCATCATCGACACATCTAAGCTTCGCTCGGCCATCCACGCAAACAAGAAGCCCAAGCGACTCTCATCGCTAGCAGGCAGCGTGACGGGCTCCGCTTCCAGCTCTAGGAGGGTGTCCTCGATCGGATCCCTGAATGGCGGGCATAAGCAGAGCAACAGTTACTCGGGCCCCCTTGCGTCGAGCACGAACGGTATCTCTCGACTGCGACGCGGTAGTGCGGAGAGGCGTAGGAGCCCTCCCATCAGCTGTTCGCCGCCGGACATGAGCGTTCGCGAGGCCAAGGCTTTCACGCCCGGCCAGGCCCGCCGCATGAATCTAAGCAGCAGCGTACGAGGCATGGCTCCGGGTGGACTAGCAAGCCCGAGTGATAGGAGGCTGGAGGCCGCCAACAACCGTGGCCGCCGCATTACTATTGGTAGTGCGGCCATGGCTGGTGCCGGCGCCAGGAGGGATAGGGGAAGCTTGGCTTGGCGATGAGATAGCTAGCTAGCTGAGGTGCATTGCGTTTCGCTGAGTTGAGTTCAGTAGCATAGGGGATGCAAGCAAAGCTGGCAGTTGCTGAAGGTATCCAGGTGTAGGGATAGGTGTAGTCATAAGGGGCCTTGCAGACTGTTGCATGTTTTCGTTTTCTTAACCACCCCGGAAAGTCAAAGTCCGGTACGGGACCAAGGAGTTCAGGCCTCATCATCATCATCATTCGATCGGTCAATCGGTTGGTTAGTCGCCAGGCAGTTCAGGAGTTCTAGCCCAGTCCCCCTGTATCCGGTAATGTTTCTGTATTCATCAGGGATAGAGCCTCTGGCTTGTTGTTCGATAGTAATCCAGTATTCGCTGTCAGTTTGCGCTTGTGTGTTTGATGATTGGTGACTGGTGGTTGAGGATGAGGTGAAGTGAGATGAGAAGTTGTCGCGTGGTCGTGTTGTAGGCGTAAATTGTAGAGTCGCGACTTGAGGATGCCAGGAATAATACTGAACTTCTTCCAATTTCTTTTTGACAAGTAATCGACTTTATTTACTCATCCATTGCCCAAGTTGATCCAAAGGAAGCCAATACCAAAACTTGAACCTGTCAAAGCTTTTGGCCCGTTCATTCTGGAATGGTGGTTGTTGATGGTGGGACGCGCCGCACAAAGGGGAGGGAAGGAAGGTAGTGACGTTGACGTGGTAGAGCTGAACCGTCGCAGCTTCCTTCGACATACGGCATAGGTAGGGGGTTCAGCCTGGAGGCGCTAGAGTGTTAGCGCTTGGTCCGCTGAAGCTTGGCGATTGTCGGGTACATCACCTTCGCAACCATCGGGTCTCACCATCACCATCTCGGCTTTTTGTAATGAATGCTATTGATGTAATAATCATATATTTTTGTAGTACCTCCTGGAGAGCTAGTATTTAATATATGGAGGGACTACTTGGGATTATTTTAATAGAAAAGATAGTGCCTTTGGTTCTAAGCTCCCTTTGCGTTGCCCCTGGAATGCAACTGTTTCATATTTGTCTTCTCGTTTGATGCTCCGTCATATCACGCCAATTCGATATAAACCACAGAACGAACATTACAGGTGATAATCTCCTGCCAGATAATAGCCATCAATTCTATCAGATTTTGTTAAGAATCGGGAAGCATGGCGGACTCCGTATACGTACTCGACGAGTACTACCTCGCCATCACGCTACTCGTCACTATCGCGTACCAACTATTCTTCTTCTCAATAGCGTTCAGCTTCAAGTTCGACAAACTGACCGGTCTGCCCCTCCCCCACCATCCATCCCTCTCCATCGGCATCTAAACTAACCCAACCCAGACTTCGCCGGCGGCACCAACTTTGTAATCCTAGCCATCCTCACACTCGCATTAAGCCGCACCCCAGATGCCCGGCAAATCGTCGCCTCAGTATTCATCATGGCATGGGGCCTGCGGCTCTCGCTGTTCCTAGCGTACCGCGTGCTCCGCACGGGCAAGGACGACCGCTTCGACGACAAGCGCGACCATTTCTTCCCCTTCCTCGGCTTCTGGGTCTTCCAGATGCTGTGGGTGTGGGCGGTCTCGCTGCCCGTCACCATCCTCAACGCGCCCGCGGTCCGGCGTTACGGCCCGCAGGCGCCGTTTGGGACGGGCCGCGACGTCGCGGGCGTGGTGCTTTTCGCGCTGGGGTTCGTCATGGAGAGCGTGAGCGATTGGCAGAAGTTCGTGTTTCGGCAGCGGGATGCGGATAGGCGGGAGATTTGCGATGCTTGGTTTTGGAGCTGGAGCCGGCATCCGAATTACTTTGGCGAGATTGTTATTCAGTTTGGTGAGTTGTTTCTTGCGCGGATAGGTAGAGGGGAAGTGCTAATAACAGTAGCTATCTACATGATTTGCGTCTCGCCCGCTGCGGACGGCGCGGTAGGAGGGCAGGCCTTTAAAGCGCTTTATGCTACTATCGTAGGCCCCTTCTTTCTCACCATCCTGCTTATGTTCGTCTCGGGGTTGCCATTGTCGGAGCGTCCGGGGGCTAAGAAGCGATACGAGAACGACTTGAATTGGGATGCTTACCAGCGGTATCTAAACCGCACCAGCATTCTGATTCCGTTCCCACCGCAGATCTATGAACATCTTCCTACTATTATCAAGAGGACGGTGTTCCTAGAGTTTCCTATATATGTCTTTGACCCAGCAAAGCACTCAGATACTGCCAAAAACCAGCATTCCGTAGAAGAAGGGCGAAATACATCCGCTTCGGGGGTCCGGCGGAGTGGGGAACCATTGAGGAACGGTGCATAAGTGAGAGTGTGTAGGGTATCCATGTGTATTCAATTAAACTACGTCAACTTTTCCAACCCCAATGCGCACCCACATTACCGTACATACATGTACATACCCCATAAGAGCAGCCCTCACTCAAGAAGCAAAACACCCAGACCATAAACATCAACGCCGTCTACCCGCTCAACTCACAAGCACCTTTAACAGGGGCGGCAGCACCCGCGCGGTCAGCCGCCGATGGGAATCCTCCGCTCCCCGTCAACATCCCCGGCTGCTCAGGAGGCTGGTCGAGGGACTCTTGGGAAGTACAATAGTCCGACTCGGAGGGCTCTTCGGAGTAGGACTCGGAGCCTTCGGGGATGGGCACCATGGCGGATCTGGTCCATATATGGATGGCCTTGGACCAATCGAGGCCGTCTATGCACTATAGCAGTGTTCTTGGTTAATTATGTGTATTGTTGTTTGGGGAGTCACATGGTTATGAGTCACGAGACTGTTTGATGGCCTTCTTGTGTAAAGTGGATCCAAGGAAGTAGTACAAGTCGAGATAGGGGTAGGAAATGCACTTACTCCTCCTTTAACAGAGACGACGTTCTTGCCCTGGACATAGTTATTACACATGCTCAGCGTAGCATCAATATGGGTCGCTTACTGGTGTTGTATGGAGTAGCCTGGTACCGCAGTTACGACAGAAATAACTGGTATTAGTTAATATAAGATCGTGACCTGCCCCCGGAGAAGGTAAATTCACCAATACAATGTATGACCAGACGGTGTTGGTCGGCTAGCTCGTGATTGATTAAGTCAGCGGATAGGTCTTCCGTAAGATACATTCGACCCAGGACATAGCGCGGACCAAACTCACGTGTAGCAAGACAGCAGCTCGGCGCGCGGCAATTCGAATCGAGGGAAGATAGCAGAAGTACCAAAGGCCGAGCTGGTCTGACGACGACACTCGGCACAGTGGCAGATATACAAGGCCAGGGGCTTTGTCAAAGGCGTCTTAAAAGCGACGGCGCCGCATTGGCAACGGGCTTCCATGGCGCATATATGGATATGTCTGTTTCCTTCTCCAGCAGCTGCTATCTCTCACACCAACTAGCAACTGTGTTTTTCTGCAACCTACTTCTTTTCTTTATGAAAACCTGAGGCCACGCTTATGTCTCTCCCACCACCATAGGAAGCCTTAATTAAATATGCGGCGACGATGACTCAGTAAGTCAGTAAAGAAAACCGTGCAAAATGATATGTCAATACTCTTCCAGTTGAGTCAGCGGCGTAGTGGATTAAGATGGAGGAATTAGGCAGAGCTCAGGGCTGGGCTACCAGATAGCGTGATATTCCCCCGGGCTAGATCGTCAACTTTAGTCTCGATCCCTCTCGATCCCCGCATATGCTCACGCCGATCAGATTAGTCATCAGCCCTATAATACAGAAATTAGGGGTTGATATATAGACTCCAAATCGCAAGAACTTGTTAAGGAAACGAGGATCAAGTTCAATGCACATTTCTAGGCCAGTAATGAGGCGTCTTCGTGCTTGAAAAATGGAAATTATTAGGGTCGTGAACGACCGAGACGCGTGTCTTGGGCTCACCGACTTCGCGAGATCATGCTCTATGACATCACGACCTCGCGATATACCATGTCGACTCTGACTCATGAGCTAATTTACGGGGGTCGGAAAACGCGATGTCACATGCTCAGGCGTTTCATCGGCCGGGAGAGTCCTAGATTAATATGAATAGGGGGCGGCACATATTACATGCGAATCTGTATTATACCTGCCCTTTTCTTTTTCCTTGTCCGATATTGGGTTTTCTGCATTGAGACGGGGAGAGGGGGGGGGGGGGGGGGGATATAACATATGAGAACGTCTAATTAGTCTTTAAATTTCAGTCCCGATCATGAAATTGTATCTGCATTAATCCCTAAACCAACTCACTAAGCTCCCATATACAATCTCATAGAGACCCTTTTGTATCGCCTATAACTCGGAGTACTAAGTCAGCAAGGGGCAGGAGACTAGAGGTTACACGGAAGAAAGGCGAGATGGTGTTTGGTATCTCGCAAGTTCCTAACCATGCTGCGTGTCAATTTTCTACGGATTCATTTTTATTAGCATCACACGAGACTGGTTTCGTATCACCCTTACGACTTAATTGGACTTATGAACATTGGGGAGAAGATTATGTATTAGGCTACCTTCTTAGTGCTAAGTTCGAGATACCCCATAACTAAACTCCTGTATCTACATACCATAATGCATGGACGAGTCGACCAGCCATACCAGCAGACAAAAACAACTTCTTTCCTCCCTCTCGAAACGCCCCAATCTGACCTTCAGAGCCGGAACGCCTGTTGTTGGAAGGGGTATAGTGTACAAGTGAAAGAGTAGTCGTGTATATGTCCGTATGATGCGTCGTCAAACCGTCGCAACGAATCCGCCATTGCAAATCCTTCGAGGGTAGAAAAGCAAAAAGAAGCCCACCGTGTCTTCGACCCTTATTGCAATCGGCCGACGTTGCTCTTAGTCCCACGAACTAGAGAAATCCGCGACGGTCGCGTTGTAGCCGTAGGTGGCGCGCTTGATTGCTACGTTTGACTGTTCGGCGAAACTCTGCTCCGCGTCGCGATGCTCTTGCTCCTCCTGGACCGCAGTTTGCTCGTCCTCCATCTCCTGCTTCACTGCAGCTTCCACATCTCCATCCTTCATCTCAGTCTGCTCCTGCTCGTTGCCCCGCTTGAAGTCCCTACCTAGGCTTTGAGCCCAGCGGAGAGGACGGCCACAGGTAGCAGCAATGATCTGCAACCAGCATCCCTAATGCTTGTCGACATGATGCAGAACGAGGATAGGCAGCGCGACGAGAGCGACGACCATGTAGCCGAAGCCGAGGGCGAACAGGCGCAGGCCCTTCCAGAAGAGCATGTGGGCCGAGGTCTCGGTGCCGTTGAAGAGCAGGGAGACGCTGACGACGAGGGCGGGGATGAGGCAGATGGCCATGATGATGAGGACGTAGACGGGGTTGCCGGCGCCGGAGCCCGAGTCCACGGCGGTGGTATCCGGGGGGAATTGTGGACCCATTGTCTCGATGTCGGTATCGTGCGGGTATCAATCAATGTTTGTGGTTTCGTTCTCGCGTGAATTGGTTGGATTGCGCAGTCGTAGTGGAGATTTGCGGATGTCTTCGAGAAGAATTGTGGGGGACCCAAGAGGAAAAGGTGAACTTGCAGTGTAGAGTCCCTTCCTGTTAAATAGGTACGGAATCAGTCCAGTCGGCCGGACGGGAATCAGGTACACTCAGCTGTGCGTGAAGGAGGAAAAGAGTCTGCACCGTGATTCAAGGGCAAACTCCTCGTAATGACGAATGTGCGGAGGAAGGAGAGCAAGCAACTGGAATGATTAGGATGAGCAGAACAAACTCGCAAGTAACTGCCTTGGGCACGTCCCGAGTATCTTGTAACTTTCCTCTAGTGAGCAAGAGAGACGGTTACTCGGGTACCACGGGGTTCAGACTGGAGAGTAGAATGAATGATTGCACACGTACCAGTACCGAGAAGGAGATGATCTAGTTGAACATCATGATAGAAACACTGTTTGCCGGGATACATCTCATGGACTGAACCCCAGATCTAATCAATCTCTACATACAAGTAAACTTTAGCGCTCTATAGCCACTAAGGAATACCACAGGCAGCATTCACCGTGGTAACTGACGTGTCGCGACCAACCAATCGATCCATGTGATGTCCGTATACACTGCCAACTTCCCCCTTTGCACTGTCGTTGAGAATAAAGTTCTGTTTAACATCGGCTGTACCCGCATCCCGGAGCCTCATACGCGGCTCGGGTATTGTATCCGATCCTTTCCGTGTCGGGGCAACTACGGCGGGTCGAGTCATCCGGTATGAATTGCCCAGGTAGCGGGCGCACGTGCGCTTTTATACCTCATGACCGCCATCTGACCCGGAAGCGATCGATGCCCGCGTCAATGATTAGATAATAATCTAGCAGACCTAGACTAATCCCTAATCCCGAGCGTCCCTCTCGACACACAAAACGCGGACCTGTGGTTCTGTGTCGGCCTTTGCTTCATTCACCGCCTGCTCCAAACACCGACACCAATCAAGCTTAGCCCCGTCGTCCCAATCAGGAACCGAGAGCTCGACCTCTAAACACCGAAGGTACCTGAGCCGCTTCAATCCCTTCTCGACCCAGCCCTCCACCCTGCCTTCCGAGTCTCGTACGCGCACCGTTGGTGCACCTCGCTCGGGCAATCCAGCCACGACCCAGGACACGCCCCTTGCTGCTGCTACACCACCGCTTGCGCCACCCCCGCTCAAGATCTTCAGTCTCAATCCCCGTAGCCCCGTGCTCCAGGCCTTGCACAGCTCTTTCCACTCTTCCGCGTGCCGTCCCGAGAGGTCTCGCGATAGGAGCTCTAAGCGGGCGTATCGCATGGTATGTTGCCATGGCCGTAGACCCTTGGTGAAGGTCCGTGCTGCCCACAATCCCGACGCGAACCAATTCACAAACACGAATTCGTTCTCCAGAAACGGTATTTGCCTGGTTTCGTAGTAGATCTGCCTGCTGGCCAAGAGCATCGCCGTCGGCATACAGCAGTGCGGCCGTGATGGCGAGAGTAGTGGCTTCGGGATCTGGCTGGCAACTAGTGCGCCCGGTTCAACCCCTAGTGTATTAATGTCATCCCCTAGCGTCACGGTTTTGACGTGGTAGGATCGATATACGGGATTTGGGTACCACGGCGCGAATTGTGTTAGCGTGATAGGGGTCATGAGGTGCAGCCAACGGTACACCTGCAGCCTGATCTCCAGGGGTAGTTCCATGAACGGGAAGGGCGCTTCATCCTCGGTGCTGGTCGTGACTGTTTCTATCTCGTCCTCCGAGGACCCATCGGTTGACAATTCCCCTAGCATCAGAGCTTCGAATTCAGTCAGGGTTTCCATATTCAGCCTATTCAGAGTCTTCGCATTAGGTGATTCGAAGTTGAGACCGTCGAAGCCTTCTAACTCATCGACGTAACTTGGAAGGATTTGCTGTGCCACGTAACCACCTTGTGGCCACGGAACAACCTTTCCGCCGTCCCAGCAGCTGTCGTCATCGATTCGATCCAGGGCCATATTGAAGAAAGGAAGGAAGCAGCGTTTCGTTATATTAAGATGGAGTGGGATAGCTTTAAGTATATATATACTGTTAATAAAATTGGAACGGAGATATAAGGGATGGGAGGATCCAGCCACATGTCCGCGGGATACCATTTTAGGATATAGGAGACGAACAATACTTGTAAGATGGTAGTGGAAACGTAGTTTTGTCCGCTGCTTGGAGGGTATAGGTATACACAGGATATATATTGCGAAAGCTGGTATTGAAGGGGTTATCGCGTACCTTGCGTCAGGGTATAGTCCAATCCTGTTGCATCTAGGTCGTTTAAACAAGTAGCCAACCTCTGACCGCCAACTTAAAGACAACGACGACAAGCCAATGAAATTCCAAAACGTTAGAGCGAGCTTCGACTGGTTTACGAGAGTTTAGGTGATATGTTAGTGGGAAACCCGCTGGATATAACATCAGCTTACATGGAGGGCCAGGTCACGCTGTTGGAGAGCCGCTTCAGGCGTCAGCTCTGTCATCATCTTGGTCGCGGCAATACGACGGCGGCCCGCTTGGTAGGGTGCGAATCTGCGAGTAAGCATTGATCTGATCCACGTAGCGAATGACACGAGCGCTGGATATGGCCTGGGAAATTTTTTTCCGATTGGACTTGTGTCCTATAATTTCCTCTGTAGTTTCAAAACATAGCGGCTTGTGCCGTTGGGTACTGTTGCATGGAGGATTCACGCTTGCGGGCTTTGAACCGCGAATGTTGAAACGCCTATTTCACTTCGCTCCATGGCATATTTAACTCTTGTTTCCGGGCCCACGTCAGTCTCATCCATTCTTTCGGCCCGCGTCGGAGTTCCAAGGAGCACACTGCAGCTCAACGAAGTGTATTGCATAGGCCGTCAGACAACGTTACGCTTACGTATGGTTGGGAACAACCTCTTATAGGGCTGCAAGGGTGACACATGCGTGCCGTGACCGGTCAATGAGACGCAGTGAGTAATCATGCGTTGCGACGAGCTTACAGGATAACAAATCTAGATTATATCTTGCGGCTTACTTGCGTGAACCTGAGGCTCAAGAACCGGATTCTCGAAGGGCTGTGTCGCTTAATAACGCAAATTAGTTGGTGAGAAAATTTTTGATTTCGGTAGGCTGAATACCTGTAAATTTCTGACCAGTCACCAAGCCCGTATTCGGCTTGGCGGTCAGCGTTGGACAGCATCACCTATGACGAACCCTCCCGCTGGATATGACCTCGAGCGGATTTAGAAGGCCCGGAGGTCGCAGTCGCCAGAGTTTGTGATGTACTGTATATCCTAGCTCCCCGCTCTTGTGCCCGCTGCTTCCGCTCTTCCACCCTTGCCACGTGGGAATCTTCACCGGAGGAGCCGTAGCCTTTCTCGGAGAACATCCCGACCAATAGAGGCTTGCCATTTAGTATGTCGTATAGATAGGGATTAATTCCTCTCGACTAAGCAATATCGCGCCATGAAATTGGGTATAATTTTGCGTTGCCATGCCGCAATGATAGAGCCTCGTCGGGTAGGCTCAACGGGCAGGCATGAACTCTCCCCTCGCCGCAAACCGCATAATATTCTCCAGCGTCACGCCTTCGACCTCCTGAGTCGAGACCGCGGGAGCTGGCGGGGGCGGTGGGCGGTCAATTATCATTATATCGTCGTCCTCTGCCTCCTTGCCATCCTCCTCCTCTTCTTCATCTTCATCATCGTCTTCGTCGCCGTCCTCGAATAGTCTCTTGAGGCCCGTGCGAACGTTCTCGATACCATTCTCGCGCTCCTCCTCCGTGTACATGTCGTTCGCCTCGTTCATAACGTACTCCCTGCCACGATCAGCACAGAAGTCGCGGACCTCGTCCCAGATGGTTTCAAGTTCTTCCGCCGGTCCCTTGCCTCCTGTTCTTTGATCGCTTACAGATGGACTGAGGCCTGCAACCATCTTACGCCCCTCGTCCATGGCTGTCGCGACATCGGGTTCGGGCTTCTTACGTAATAGTTGTATAAGGATTGACTCTTGAGTGCGGCCGGGAAAGTTGGTCGACGGGTGTACGGCGATACGGCTGAACTGTTCATTGGCAGGCGATGTCACATTGATAAGGCTTTGCATCATGCTCTGCAGGACGTCCGCGTGGGTCTGGAGGGATTCCCTAGACGCGCATTAGTAACTCCCATGCGAGCTAGACGGACACATCAATATAAAACCGCCGACGGAACCGGATAGGTGTATAGGCAAGAATTAATAGGTGACGAGTAAAGAAATAACACGCACAAGCTAGGAAACGGGTTGCTAGCGAAGACGTCATTCTTGAGACTCGCAATACTACTAGATATGTACGAGAGTCGTTGCCGCGTCTGCTCGACCGCCTTGTACTCATCAGCGCTGAGATCCAGCGACGCCATGATCTATTGCTGACAGCGCAAACCCGATAATAACTAAAGTGACGAATAATATGCGTAGCTACTAGAGTAGCTGGAGGATCGTCCGAGTTAGTTGCTCAGCTTAGGATGGGGTTGGGTTTAGATGGGATTTACAAAAGCGATGTTGAAAGAGTTAACTGCAAGATTGACTTCCCCACCAACAGTGATGAACTTCCATGTCCCCAAATTGAACAATTGTACATGTACCTAGGCCGCGCGGAGCTATCAGGTTACACCCACTATCTGCAGTGGGCAAAGCACGGACGGTTTTCTCCCGCTATTTATTAATCACACACCCCCTCCGTTCAGAAAACATAATCCCTGGATACCGATAGCCGAATGCTACGCAGCTACGTACGACGCTACAGAACGCTAGACAAGGGTTTAATAACGGCAAGACGGGGCTCTTATCAACCTATGATTTTCAGGGTCCACTGACGTCGCATCTACTCAACAACAACACATGTGATGGTGATAACAGTTCATATTAATCTAAGTCGTCTCGATTATGTATCGAGTCCTAGATAAACAAATGCAGGTGCAGGCTGCTAGCTAAAAACGTAGAGATAGGTATCTAGCGCTTGACAATTTTAGATCCCATAAAAACCATTCGCCCATAACTCGTCGCTAAATACATACTAATACTCGTTAAGGAACTCCGAGAACCCGAAAAATGTGAAGAGGTCGCCGAATATGCTTCGCCGTCATAAAATGTATGCATATCACCGCTCATGCAAAACCGTCGTTTAGCCCCAGCTATATCATGATCCGGGTTCCATGCATCATAAGGGGAATCGTGACAACTAGCCGTTACTCATTATGCGAACCCGCTTGGTCGATGACGATATCCCTCGTCTCTCGACCATACTTGTCTACTGGAGGGTACCTCGCCCGACGTTCTAGATCGTCCAGAGGTAAGAAGGATCGGATATACCTGGAAAAGATTGTTAGCATCCACTCATACGGTGTATGATCCGAACATTACGGGTAACTCACTTTGAGGTGCCGTTGTCACCAGGATTGTAATCCCACGCCTCAAATTTGCCCTTGTTCAGAGCACCCCATACGAGTCGTCGGGTCCGTTGCGAGAGTAGGACTTGTTGGGTAATAGCATCGAAATCCCAGCGAGCCTTCGCCTCAGCCTCGAACTTCTCGAACTTGGCTTTCGCCTCCTCTTCCGCGGGGGTGAGTGTATCCTTCTTGTATACGACCTGCGCTAGGTTGACCAACTCGAGCGGATCATGTTCCAAGTTGTAAAGTTGTGGCGGGTCAGTTGGGCATGTGATGTACTTCCACGGTCCACGTCGAATCATCATGTACGGACTGATAGTCCCCTCGCCAGTGTATTCGGCGATGACAGTATCATGACCCTCCCTCCCTTCAAGGTGGGGAAGGAGAGATAGGCCGTCCATGGGCAAGCCGGGTATGGGTTTGGTGCCGACAAGGTCGCACAATGTCGGAAGGATGTCAAGGGTTGACACATTCTGTTTGACTCTGTGAGGGGTGAACCGCCGAGGGTCGGAGACCAGGAGGGGCACCCGCACGGACGACTCGAAGTAACTCATCTTGTACCTGGTAAACAACTTAGCAATGGAACCCCCGGAAATCTAGATCCGCCCTTATAGCTTACCACAAACCACGCTCGCCAAGCATATCACCGTGGTCTCCGCTGAAGACGATGATGGTGTTCTCGTCCAGTCGGCAGTTCTTGAGCACCTTAAGAATGCGTCCAATACAGTCGTCGACATAGCTGACAGCTCCATAATACGCTCGACGGGCCCGTTTGATTTGTTCATCCGTGAAGTCTTCATCCCAAAGGTCGCACACCTTCATCAATCTCTTGCTGTGGGCATCCTGTTCTTCCTTGGGGATCCTGACCTTTGGCAGTTCAATGTCAACATCCTCATACAAGTCCCAGTACTTCTCTTCGATAGTGTATGGGTCATGGGGATGTGTAAGAGAAACCTAGGGTAGTTCAATTAGCCAAAGTTGTCAATAGTTACACCAGGAGTGCTCGCGGGCTCATCACCCATGAGAGAACCCATCACTCCCGAGCAAAGTGTCTTTCATATCCTATACGTACCGTCAAGCAGAAGGGCCGCGCGTCAGGTCCCTCACGGACTTGGTCATAGAGGAACTGAGTCGATCTGTACATAACCTCCTCGTCATAATCCAATTGGTTGCTTCGCACGCAAGTTCCTGCTTGGAGAATCGAGCTTGCGTTGTGGTACCACTCCAGTCGCCTATCCGGCTCATCCCAGTTCACAGCCCAACCAAAATCACCGGGGTAGATATCGCTAGTGAGGCGAGTCTCATAGCCGTGGAGCTGATCTCCGACGAAGTGCATCTTCCCGGCTAGGGCAGTGTGGTAGCCCTTCAGCCGCAAGTAGTGTGCATATGTAGGCACATCACTTCCGATTTGGGAAGCATTGTCGTACGCTCCAATCTTCATAGGAAGCTGTCCTGAGATCAAGCTCATACGAGAGGGAGCGCAGAGAGGAGAAGGGCAATAAGCCGAGTCGAACTGAACAGACTTTGCTGCCAGAGCATCAAGGTTGGGTGTCTTGATTTGTGACTCAGAGTTATACATCTTTAGCAACGGGGCGGCCAGTTGGTCCGCCATGAGGAAGAGAATATTAGGTTGCTTCCCGGAAGCGCCGTTTGTCCCGTTAACACCATTGGCCACGGGCGCCGCCGTTTGGCGGTTACCGTTAGCTGGGAGACCAGAACGAGGCATCGAGTCGATGTCAGGAGCCATTACCGTGTATTATAGTTAAGCGGGGAGAGTTAAGGTAAGAGAGAAGAAGAGCGAGACTTGACCAAGACTAAGCAGAGTTAACTCAGAAACAGAGCTCAACTCAGCGTAGCCAATGCTCAAGATCCAAAGAGACTAGTAGATAGTAGAGAAGGATATCGAGAGTTAAGTAGAGAGAAGGAAGAACGAGAGTGGGAACAAAGAAGATTAATAAAAAGATTTTTAGTAGTAACGCGAGAGAGAGAGAGTCCAACTACCTGTCACTCGGTCTAGGTCTAGGCATTTTCCGAGACGGTGATCGTGGAGCTGGCTAATAGACGATAATATGCTTACGAGGTGCCAGTCGGAGCTACTAAGAAAGGCTACAGTAGGTACGAAGAAACCCAGCGAAATCAAAGAAAGTCACTAATTAAAAAGGCCAAGACTGCATGATACGTCGATACGTCCTCCAGACCGTACAACGAATTAAGGGAGTCGAGCGAGGAAGCCGAAATTATTCGAAAAAGATGTTTGTGGGACAAATAAATCTGGATCGTGACTGGCGTGATAATGGCGAACGATTGCGAAAAATACGCTAGAAGACACCGCTATTCTACCCCGTGGAGCAAGCTATTGATAAGAATACCCTATCACTATACCTAGACCGGAGCTAGACTCAGGGGCTCCGCATTCAGTCGGCCTATCAAGAAGAGGCATACCATCCGCCTTTTCCGCATTAGGAACTGAGTCGTGTGCATGATTCGTTCGGAAACGCAAGGGGTAGATGTAGGTGCCCACTTGAAGATACCACCCCTGGCGTGTAGAGATAGTAACTCGTGCCGCCGTTGCAGTAGCACCACTTTATTGTCTCTTTTACGCCTGAATAAGATGGAAATGGATAAGGTATTCAGACTAAAATCGGCGTTGGAAATCTGGGGATGTGGTTACTTCGGTCGTTATCACCATGTTTCATACTAATAGCACCAAGACTGATCTGACAGTTTGTTATCTGATCCTGTAGTCCTGCTTGGTAACAGGGTAGCGGTGGATATATGTATCTCATGAGTTTATATTGAAGACATACAGCTTCCGGGTCGCTAATAAAAATGAATTACATCAGCACCGATCACGTCAGAGTCCACCTCGCTCGCGCAAGAGAAGCCAATGCAGTCAGTTATTTGTTTGGGCTTTGATTTCTAACGTTTGCCCGTACATCAAAGACATTGATTCAAGACTCGACGCCTTCATAGCAAATAAACCAAAACTCCGATGCGGACATTCATCGAGATTTCGATCCAGGCCTGATTCGTAACAGCGCGGAAACACCGGCCAACGTGGCGATGCAGCAGACCAGCCGCAGCAGCACCATACTAGTGCAGTTTATCTGTGTGTCCTGACAGCCCTGGCTGACCAACAAGACCAATGTGACTCCCGAATCCGATCTGCATCGGTTGTCGGTCTTGGATCCTTCTCATACTGCCAGGCTTCCATCTTCCCGTGACTGATCTATTACCCGAACAGATGCGGAAGCGGAGACTACAAGAGCCATTTTCTTGCTTGCGTATCATTAGATAGACTCCCGTTACGTTTCTCATCGGCGCTTAAAAGCCGCAGATATCATTACGGGACTTTTTCCAACTGATGAATAAATGTAGGCCAAGACGAGGGGACGGGGACCAGTAACACATGACATGTCGAGGTGCTCGATAAGAGCCACACCGCTGCCGGGTGTGGTAGAACAAGTAAAAAGTCAGGACATAACGTAAAGTGTATTACAATAGTAAGTGTCTAAGATTGACTGCTGCTCAATCAAGTCGCAAGAAAGCGTAATGGAAATTTAGCCCCTACGTCGTGTCGACGGCCCCTTACTCTTGGGAGTAGCCGAGGACACTCCAGAGCTCTGGTCGATGGCTGCAACCGGCACGGCCTCCTTCATCTTGCCTCGAGCCTTCGCCGATGGCGCGTTCCAATAGTATACCATCTGCGCAGCCAACACCAGGTTCAGCGCGAAGCCTGCCACGAAACCGTATAGGATCAGCTTGTCATCCACCTCCTGCAACGTCGTGAAAATCCGAGATAGCGAACCGGCTAGATAGTTGAAGACCTGCATACCACATTAGCTCGTTCAAGATTCGCTCAAATCCGGATTCCGGTTTACTCACCGTGAACGCGCTCAGCTGTCCCGTGCCGCCTTCTTGGTAGATAGCAGCGATCTGCGGTACCTTACTAGCTACACCTAGGATTCCCGCTCCGGCCTGCAGAAACTTGAGAGTCTGCATGTCGAGGATTTCTCCATAGAACAGCGTTACCACACTCGTCGCCAGGGCCGCGACGAACAAAGCCGCCATGCTAGCCCTGCCGCTATAGTTCAGAACCAATACCGTGATGATAACATTCTGGCCGAGGATGAGTGCGGTCTCGCCGTAGGTGCTGAAGGGGAAGCCGTTGCGGACGTTGTAGGCAAGCGAGATAAGGTAGGACGAGGTCTCGAGTAAGTAGGACAGAAAACTGATGCCGGATGAGGACTGCGACTGGACGAGTTTAAGGATCTGCGGGACCTTGACGATCGATGATGCGCCGATGATGCCGATGCCGAGACCCTTGGAAATAGCAAGCTTGAGGCACTCGGAGTCCGTGGGGTCGAGTTCGAGGATCAGCGTCTTGTAACAGGTGTCGCCGATGATAGACACTCCGAGATCGCGAATAGGAGCAGGTAGGTTGTTCGTGATGGGCCGGAGCGGCTGCAAAGCAGATCGTAGGGCCTCCATTGTAGATGCTTTCCTACTCAAACGTAGGTATTCAGTTCTTCTCAGATATCGCGATACCTAATAAGGCCAGGTAGACTCTGGTAAAAAGGGGGAATTGGCGAGGCTGACAGAAATCCTATTAAATCGGAGCAGAGCTCGCGCAAATCTTCTGACGCGATTAAAAAAAAAAAAGAGACACACCCCCATACGTAATAACCCAGTGTCTGGGATGGCAGCCTGTGACCCTGGTCACCCGGTCGCATGCAGAGCCGCTAAACCAAGAACACTATAGCGGCGAATCTCCAAATTCTTAGTGGCTCTTGTGGCTGATGTGGCTTCCAAGATTAGTAAAGCCACCCCCGTTTTAACCAACGACCATCCTACGAGTCTTATGTAATATACACGATTAGATGGACGACATCGTACGTCGAGACCGCACTTTATCTCATCCTTCCTCACTCTTCTCTCTACTCCTCGCCTTTCATACTAAGCTAATTGTGTACGGTACTTATTCATATTCTATTGTCGAGAAGATGTGCGATGACCTCGGGAATACCTATCCAGGAGGTCGGCCAGTCCTAATTAATTGAAAGGAAAGCACCAACACTGGCAATGTTCTCATTAACCCATATCCCTCTTGTAGCTTCAATATCACCTTCGTCTTCAGTGTCCTAGACGTCCCAGACGTTCTAGATATTCCAGTCGTTCCAGTCGTTCCAGTCGTTCTAGCCGTTCTAGACTTCCAAATATGAGGATAAGAGAAAGGTCAAGGAAGCAGTATGATATGGTTGTTATTTCGTGGTACTGGCCACCTGGGCTTTAGGCTCCTCGAACAGCTAAGCAGATGTTAATATACCTTCCAGTGTGAATATAAACACCTGCACCCATGCGTGTGTACAAAGCCATAGAGTCCGATAGCTAATTCACGGCGACACAGCGTCTGTTGTATGCCAAAATACCTACTAAGTATCGATATTTATAGGTATCGTCACTTTAAATCACGCTTAGTTACTGGGAGTTAGTAAAATCACCAAATTAACCACATGCATTTGCCAGCCCTGGAGATTATGGTGCCGGGAACGTATCTATTAAGCCAACAGTTGGCCTACTCCGACCTGCTTTAACTCAAGTATGATCTAATTCTTCCTTCTCAGCCTCCTCAAGAATGGCGAGCGCCCGCTCACCCTTCACCGATGACTTGTACATCTCAATTTTGTCCTTAGCGGCGTGCTTAAAGTCATCCTCATTCTCCCATGTGTTTTCGCACGGTGAAAACAAGACCCATTGTACAAGGAACTGTAAAGCTCCTGTCTTTCGATCCTTGCGCACATTCAAAATCTTCTCGATTTGCCAGTGTTTGCAAGTAGCCGCCGTGGGAGGGCCCCAGGTGTTACCTTTCGCGTCGCGTGGGGGGGCGGGTTGTACGGGGAGGGGAGGCGGTGGGTCTTCCTGTGACGTCGAAGTTAGCGATATGTATATAGGCATGGCATGCGAGTAGATTACATACTCCTCTGATGCGGGCAGAGCGGCGGGGGCCGTCGTTGGGAGCCATTTTACTCCCTAATCTATAGTAGATATCATGTTAGTATCAATGTCTCGGTTATAGCAGCGTGCCAAATTGGATAAATCTTACGATCGCGATGGGGTTTTGGTAGGGACTATGGTGCGACGGCGAGGACTATGGCGTAACGTCGAAACGTATACGAAACGACGAGAAGTGTAGAAAGACAGTGACAATTATCAGGTGACGAGTGTTGACTGTTGGGGGTCCTTCAAGCGCCGGTTTGACTAACTTGTGCTGCAGCCTTTTTCCCTTGAGGATGGGCGCGGGGATGAAGAAAAGAGAAACGAGAGACAACGACCACCGCTGGTTTAAATAATTTTTGCACGGGTTGCAAATCAGCCGCTACCATGGTGATTCCCTGTTACTCGAGTTGGCAAACTACGTGCAGAGGGAAGGCGCCGTTATAAAAAGTTTAAATAGAAAGAGCGAGAGCTATCACGGCAGCAGGTTTAGGGAAAGTGCGGATATCCATGACCAATTGTATGTGCCTAAGTGAGCTAAATCAGCAAACCTGATTCGAAAAACATGGCCGAGTTTAATTTTTGGTACATTTACATGCCTAAATAAGCCAATAGATCAAGTAGAAGCCTTAATAAAAGCCTGGTGACATGTGATGTGCATATAAATCCTAGGAAGTTCATGTTGACCCTCTCCCCTATTTTCCAGGATTAGTAACAATACTTGCACCATCTCATCAATCACTCGCACCTTACCCATGGCACCGCATCTTCCTTTTCAATTCACTGGCCTTGGTGATTTATTAAGCCACTCATATGCTTCAAAAACTCATAATACATATATGTACACAGGTACTATACCGAATACTTGCTAAATACTAGGTACTTGACGTATTTATTGACACCACCATTCGTACCTGCTTCACTACCTTGTAAGTAGGCATATCTCTTCTTAGAACGTAGTTTACCCAATGGAATTATTAGCGTATGACCTGGCTTATATGAAGTGCTTGCCGAACTGGACAAGAATTAGAATCAGCACAAAAACTCGAGTGATCTTATCCACTACCTTTGACTCCCTTACGTCTTAGACGTTCTAGAGATTCCCTACGTTTCGGACGTTGGCTACATTCCTAACATTACCGGCGGCCCCTATGGTGCTATTGTGTCCTGCTTCTCACATGTCCCTTGTGTCCCCTTTGTCCCCATCGTCTTAGACGTCTTGAGGATGCCCTACGTTCGATAGGTTGTCCACGATGGTCACGATGCCCTCGTTACCAATGTTGTTAACGTCCCCAACGTATTCGAAGTTTCCTACGTTTCCATGTCCTCTATTTCTTCCATATCCCATTCATCCCCTTTGCCCCCCTTCGTCTCGTTCGTCTTCTTCGATCTCAACACCTTGGATGTCCCAAACATTCATCAGGTTCCAGATGGTGCCTATAATATCTATGTTGTCTACGTTCCCCACGTTGCCAGTGTTCTATTTGTCCCCCCTCCTCCCACGTCTCCTACCACCCCATCATCTCCAATTTCCCTCTAACCTTGAACGTCCTAGACATTCTAGACGTTCCCCTTGCAGCAGCTATTTGCATTATTCTCTATTTGCTTCATATCACTACTATTCCAATCTCCCCCAACGTTGGAAACATTCAAGATGTTTTCCCTAACACCATTTTCGTGTTCAACAACATCATAATTGTATTAAGGTTACGTACTCTACGCTTCTGATACAGCCCACTTCGAGCAACCGAGACGCCTCCAGCTTTAGAAAATTTTAAAATACCTTGGATTCGCTTTGTGAATGGTGACCTCCAACTACACCAGGGACTATCTGGGGCTTGATTACAGGGGTATCATTACGCCAGCTCAGTCAGATTCTTCTTCATAATCGTCGGGAAGCTCCTCAAATCGGCCCTCCTGAACGGCCGTTCGTACTGGATTCTCAGCTGATATGACACCGTTTGCCCTCAATCTGTCATATTATTAGCTAGGCCCACATGCGTTGGGATGGGTCCTACCTTTCAAACAAGACGAACAATCTTTCTGCCTCTCTCTCCCTCTCAGCTTCAGTCATCTCGGGCCCCTCAGGCTGTGTCTCCGCGTCCAGAAATTGGCCCGTGATTGGATTGACTGGCCGGTCGGAGCTGCCTTGAGTAGTGTTTGATGCCTCGGAGACGTTCGGGGGAATCGGTAAATTCCTGTTGAACAGGAAGCCTGATGCGAAGCCGTAGCCTACGTTCTCGACAAATTTAGATGCATCCTTATCGGACATTTCGAAGAATAGATTAGATATTACGTCGCGCAGCTGGGGAGTAATAGGGTTCGTTGAGTTCTTTAGAAGCCAAGATGGCAATGAGTTGGTCCTTCCCAGTACTTGGGTCCTGTCGGCCTCCGTCGGTAGAAGCCGCTCGCGTATTGAATTCTTCACTTCTGCCGGTGCCTGCTCGTGGATCGCGCGGATGGTACTAACTAAAGGTGTGACCGATGATTCCAACTCTTCATTTGCGTATGCTGTGGTTGAGCGGGTCAGTAAGTCGATCAGATGGTTTACTAGCATATTGGGGCTGTTTTCAGGGTACAGAGCCGCCTGGACGTCTTCCGATCCGATATCGAGGTTGAGGAGGGCGTGAACTAATGAGCTGGTTGGGGGATCCAGTGGCTTCTGAGTTGGAAACGAGCCCTTGCATAATATGGTAACGATGTGGGGGATTGCCGGAGTGAACGAGGACGTCCTATCTTTACAATAATGAGTAACGTTGAAGAGAAGTTTCAGGGTCTCGGCAAGCGCCATATCCTCCATTGGACCCGTTGCTGAACTTGTCTCGGTTCGATGCTTGGCATGGCGTTCAAGGTTCGCGTTGATAGCGTCTGCCAAATGGTATTTGTCAATCAGCTCGACTAGGTCCGTGTTCGTGCCATATGTTGTGAGGAATATGACTCTGGATACTAGAAACTCGTCGTCATGGTTGTCACTTTTTAGTTTGTCGCATAGCTTGGCCTCGTAACCGAGGTCGACAAACATCTGTCGAGTCTCCTGCTTCAAAAATAGCGTATTACAGAGAACCCGCAAAGCGTTTCTAGATGTGGTACTGGACGAGCTATCAAATGCATGTCGAGTGAGCATCTCAATACCCTAGGAACTGTGAGCTTTCAAGGCCCTCTATGATTTAAATTCTCTACTTGCCTCCTTGGTGAATATGGGGTCTGCATTCCGAGGGTCTCTACCATATATCTTGAGCTCTTCTAATGCCGAGTCGCGTTCTTATGCAATAACATGTTAGGAGAGGCCACCCGATCTGGGAATATTAACTGACTTACCCTCTGAGGGTAAATCATTAGAAATAAGATCTTTCGATAATTTTTCTACCAAGTTCGTGACGGCAGCCAGCTTTTCTATGTTTCCAATCAGCATCGTGCCACCTCTCCGAAAATAGTAGTTACTAACCAGGTCCGGTGAGCGCCGCAGCTGCAGCGATCTTCGGGCTGACCTGAGCCATCTGAGGCTGGACGGGGGCTTCCTCTGAAAGGGATAGGCGTTTTCGCGACGACGAGAATATCCGCCAGAATGTCTCTACCCGGGTTCGGGAGGGCCGCTGCGTCATTGTAAGTAAAACGTATGGAAACCGTTTGATGTGTCGACGGAAAAAACATAGAGAGAAGGTTTATACGGGAATAGCGCGACGGGTAGTCTTAGAATATGATTAAACACTAGTATGAGTTCTCTTATATGCGACTCTGGGCCGACGGGAGGACGTGCGAAGGGGGTTCACCTCTCAATGGAGACATGTAGGAAGTAAATATTCGAAGACGAGTAACTCTAGATTGGGTGGTGCTGAGGTAGTTGACCGAAAAATACTATAGGTTGAACGTACTGGGAAGTATTTGAACCCAACCCTTTATATTGGTCTTATATCAAGTGGTGCGAATCCACAACACGACAGATCCGAGTTTAGCGGCAGTGTCACCCTGTTACGGAGGATGAAAAAAAGGATCCTCGAAGGGACTTGTCGCACGAGACCGACCGTTTGTCCAAAGCACGTATGGTATAGTCCCTTGCGAATATCAACTCATACACGGCACCGGGTGATTTGCTGGGAGATATGAGAATTGGGAACTCCAATTAATTATTGAGTATGACGCAGCAGGGATAGCACATATCGACGTTGTCAAAACTTGGGCAGTTAAAGCTGTCAGGGTCAGCTGGACTTGTCAACCTTGAACTTACTAACCATACGGTTTACCTAATCCAGTAAGGTACAGTAAGGTTAAGGCAGTCTACATAGTAGATACGGAGGTACGTGAAAACCGTTACACGAGACCCATGAGTCCCCGCTTAGTATTGAAAATGTACTAGGTAGTTCCAAGTTACGACTCGGGAAGATATTTCGCGTAGACGCCAGCCACCCGGATGTTGGCAGGCGCTGATCGTGCGGGGATACTGGCGATTGGAGCTCCATTAGTGGTGTCCGGTGCCGTTTTGGGACATTTAAAGTGGAGGCCCGAGCGTTTCGCGTCAATTTAGTAGCCACTACGCGAAAAGCTCACCGCGTCGCGTTTTTCACTTTTTAATATCGTTAGGGGCCGCCCTAACTATCGGACATAAGCAGCTACATCTACCGTATTTGATGAAATAGCCCTTGATATCTTGATGCGTTCATCCTTCATTGTATTCAGCACCTCTTCGCGTTTGTAACTTCGATTCAGGCTTGTTCGTGACATTCGAGTTGTATAACACATGATATCTGAGTTTTCTGGAGGCATTTCGCTTAGTGGGAGCCGTCGGCTGGAGCAGCCATGGTATCACAAATAGCATCCCTTCCGAGAAGTTTGGAGTCGTTACCTGCGAGACCGCCCACGCCTCCGCGGGAGAAGAAGCAAGACACCGATTCGTCCTCGAAAAATATCCTCTCTAACCATCCTGTCGATACCCGTCTGAACGTGCACACACCTCCGAGTTACTCTCCGACCTCTGCCAACACAACCGAAACTAGCTCTCGGAGGTCGACGAAGAGGGTGGGATTCTTAGCGCAAGCCGAGTATCGGGACGCCCCAAACTACGCCGACAAAGAAAATGTGAGAAGGCAATCTACGCCGGCCTCCGCCCCATCGTCAACGATCTCGACAAAACCTATCAAATCCATCTTAAAACAGACCTCAAGCCCGGTGTCTCGGAATCCGCTCGATCCATCAGTCGTCGGCGACGAAGCGACAGGACAGGTGAACATCATCGCCATGTTAGATACGACCATCAAGCAGCTTGCCGGAGCAGAGCGACAGTCTAAGCTTGACGCTTACACGATGCTGGTGCGAGGGTTGAAGATGTCAAATAACTTACCCGACCGCATCGCTCTCCAGGATAAGATGAGTCTATTCATGCAGTATATCCAGCGGGATGTCACAGCAAAGAGCCAAAACGGAAATATCGATTCGTCTGTGGTGAATCATGCGCTTACTTTGCTTTGTACTTTTTTCCACTTTCCCGCTATCGCCTCGACCTTGTCTTCTGACTTCGGTATCTTTATCATCGATCATTGCATCAGGTGCTTCGGGGACGAGTCGGTACCCAAGGATGTCGTAAGACATCTGATGCAGACCGTGGCCTATCAGGACTTCTCAGCGAAGGTCATGACGGCGGATCGTGTCGGCCGACTAGTAGCTTCGCTCCACAACATCGAAGAACATCTAAAGGGGAAGAGCATCATTATGTCTCGCATCTTGATATATCGAAGGCTGCTCAAGCAGACGAGATATCACATGGTTACTCACTCGGACTGGCTCTTAGATTTGTTCACAGATATGCTTAGTAGTATGAAGGAGATCCGCGCTTCGGCCATTGCGCTCGGGCTGGACGCTAGTTTCTCGGTCGGCAAAGAGAAGCAACTGTCCAGGAGAGTCATGGAGATATTCAAGTTACAGGTCGACGAGACCATGTACATTGAGTATTACATGGAAAGGCTAATGGATATGACAAAAGATAAGGAGAGCTCTGCATCTGTACCACAGGTCTGGAGCGTCGTTATCCTTCTACTTAGATGTCCGGTAGAGAAGTGGGAGTTTTTCGAGCCATCGTTGAAGATCATTCAGCGGTGCTTCAATCATGGGGACTACCATACCAAGCTTGAGGCCAACCATGCTTGGAACCGCCTCATATACGCCCTTCATCTTAACGAGACTTCATTTTCGAAAACCATTGGAATTGTCTGCCAGCCCTACATCAGCCAACTGGTAAGGAAAAGGAACGGCAAGCAATTCGATGAATTGCGAAAGGTCGTCATCGCAAGCGTCTGTAATCTATACTACTATACTTTCAAACCTAACCTCGGTCCCCACCTGGTTGATAAATACTGGGACGCATGCGTCCGTCCTCTAATCCAGCAGCTAGTTGGTCCTGAAATAGACGGCAAACATACAGAACAGCCCACAGCTGCGGCCTCCGAAAATCTGACTCAGGCGACTTTAATACTAGCCGGGCTGCTCAACTCGTCGACACCTCGGCTATGGAAAGAAGACCGCGTCGCCGAGAACCCGCTGGTCAGGCCGGATGAACTGCCCGCGCTGGATCCAAAATGGGTCAGACGAAACGCGGCGCGGGTTTTTTTGGTCGTAGAACCTATCCTACAGAAGACGTTCCTGGATCTTGCAAATCCGGAATCTGTCTCGTATAAGCTATGGCTCACGCTAGTAAGCACCGTGGCGGTTGCCGCGTCCAAGGAGGTCAAGGTATCCACTGACACGGTGACTTTCATGGCATATGCCTTCAGCATACTGGCGAGGATATGGTCTCGAGGACTCGGCGGACCGGACGTCCTCCCCGATTCACAACAGAACTTCCTAGACGCAACACAGGTATATCTTTCGATGATGACGGAGTCTCTAGGCTTATTACCCTTCACCGAGAAGCACCTTTCGCTATATAAGCAGAACTCATTTATCCCGGTGGCAACGCCTTCGCATCGTTCAGGAAAGGGGCAAGGACTAACACGAATTCCTCTTCATCACTTATTTTCTATACTCTCTACGTTACCTCCAGGCATTCCGGACGACGACGGGTTGTCGAACCTGATCAAGGCTGTCTTGGACCCCTTTACAATATCCCGATCTTCCTCTCGCGCAAAGACCGACCTAGCTCGCGATCTAGTGGACACGTTACCTATGGACGCCCTCCACCCATATGGGCCGTGGGTCTTCATATCTGATATTCTCTCGCTTTCCTTAGAGAGTAGCCAGTCTAGTTACTTAACTACTACCTCGGGGAGCGAACCCACGACGATAGGTCACGAGTACCGTGAGATCGTCAAGCACTTAGAACGCGGTGTCAAGTCTACCCCTAATCTGCCTTGGGAGCATTGGCATTCGCTTTTCCAATTGCTGGTGGCTCGAGTTACCAACGAGGCGGGCGAAGCTGGATGTGCTATCGCAGTAGTAGAACCATTGGCCAAGAATATGTTAGAGTCATTCTCCTTACCTCACGATGATATTGTGCCACAGAATGTTTTCAAGAGCGGTATCGAATTGGTCGCTACTGCAAAGCAGCCGCGAGATCGACAAGCGCTCGATGCTGCCCGGCGGCGTGTTTGGGGCACTTCTATCGCAGGGTCAAGGTCAGTTTCCTTCGACCCGTTCGATAGTTTCTACCGGCTCGCAAGTTATCTGCTGGAAACCTCCTACAAGCATGCAGAGCAGCACGATCAAGACGAGATTGTGGTGCCTCTACTCATAGAAGTAGCCGGCTTCCTCGCCCGGTGTACGCGCTCACTAGTTTTCAAATCACTGGTTCAGTTGCAACATGGCCTCAGCTTCTGGATTCAAGACGCGAACGCTCAGTATGGCACTAAACAGTCCTCGAATGTGTCTAATGCTGTAAGCACCCTATTACTTTCTACTCCCCACTCCAGTGCTAATTAGGTATTTATAGGTGAAAGCTCTATGGGACCGGATCTGCAGTCTACTTCCAGATGCAGATTCGCTCGAAAAAATGCAGCTTGACGCGATCGAGGAACTGCTCTGCTCAGCGTTTCAAAGTAAACATAAGCACATTGTCAACACGGTCTCCAGCATGTGGAACCGCGCGTTTGACCAAGTCGACGAGATCCAATACCCCGAGAAGCTCAAGGCTGTTCTTATTTCCGTTCACCCTTATGTCGATATCGTGCTTCCTGGCCTGGACCTTTCATGTCATGAATCCAGCGGACGGGAACCATCTTTTATAGAATCCCAGGACGATCCAGAGGTAATAAACTTGTCATTGGATAAGGCGGGCGATTATAGATCACCTTCAGTGGAGAAGCCCTCGTCCAGACAGTCTGCTACCCCTGGATCTGTCCGGCTCACATTATCTACAAAACGGCAGCTCGACACGACCCCTACTATTTCTCGGCGAAGATCAACAAGACAAAGCGTGACTCCTAGGCCACGACATGATGATTCCCAGATTCAATTCGCGCCCATCCAATCATCTTCGCCAATTGGTGCTATGGAATCTCAGCTCCTAACAGACCGCCAGAAGGAAATCCGTGAGCGACAAAGAGAAAACGCTGCCATGTTTTCCGAAGTTCGAGCTAGCACGGGGAAGCAAAACTCTCCTCATCCCACCCGTCGACGTCCGGATGACCTCAAAGACGAGCAGCGAGTGCGAGCCAGCACTCCTCAGCCAAAGCACGACCTCGAAGACTACGTGTCCTCCACGCCAACACCCCGCCGTGGTCAGGCCCACATCGTAGACGACGACCATGAGATGACTGACGATATTTCCTCGTCGCCACCAGACCCACGTCGGAACCTCCTAGCAGAAATGCGGCCACGTTCCAGAAGCGGTAGCGTTTTCCAAGAATTCCCGATTTTATCCTCACCTGTTTCTGGATCGCCGGCTCCAAAGCGACAAGGGACAGCCGCCAGCGAGACTCGAGCGGAGCAAGATGACGCGGAAATTACTCAAGACAATGATATGGAAGCCGTGCGCCATGATGAGCCTGTTGAAGTGGTAGACCCCGAACCGGAACATATATTCGCTAGTGTGGAAGATAACAAACCCGATGAAACCAATACGTCTGAAAAGCCGGCGGCTCCGCAACATAACCGTGCTTCAGGCCCAGCACCACGGTCATCGCCCCGATCCGACCCCGAGGTTTTTGTGGATGCTCTCATGAGCCCAGTTCACCGAACACCTCGAGTTCTTCGCAGCAAAAATAAGTCCAAGGGTGCACAAGAGGTGCCAAGTACTTTACCCCCATCCCAACCTCACGACCGCTCCTTTGAGCTTAGCGACGGCGAGGAGCGAAGTCTAGCGCGTCTAGTCATCGAGCTTGATTCTAGGAAATGCGAGCCGGTTTCCAGATACGACACGGAGTCGCCGGAAAAGCAACGACAGGCCAACGGGCCAGCTTTGGAATGCATCACCGTGAATACGGGTTCAAAGAGACTGCGTAACAGATCTAAAACCGATGAGAGCGATCGATCATCACCAGTCGATCCCTCATCGCCCGCAGAGGTAGAAGGCTCCCAGACATCGAGCAAAAAGTCAAAGAGAAAAAGGAAGCGGCGCGCAGAGAAACAAGAGCCCGGAAGTGGCCACAAGAAACGGAAGCATCGGAAGGATGTGGCCATCGAGGTGGTACCTGATACTCAAGTTCCTCAGGACGCCACAGAAGACGCGGTCGAAATTGATACGGCGTTAGAGGAGATGGAACTTGACACTGATATGTCTTTCATTTCCTCGCAAGCTCCAACAGAGCAAGAACACTCTACGGCGGAACCGGAACCAGCCCAGGAGAATTCGTCGCCCGTTAAGGTCGATGACAGCCTCTCCGACCGAGAATCGGATACGGAAGCAGTGAATCTGCAGATAATTACCGAGGCATCCCAGCAGTCGGAAGTCGGACCCAACCCTCCAGAATTACAAGGCGATACATCACTGGTCGACACAGATATTAAGATGACTAATCAGGAAGAGGAGGGTGAAAATGTAGAGAAAGTGGCCGAGGTTGTGACGGAACAGCTCCGTCCTGTTGAACCAGAGCCAATGGCAGAGAAGTCGGCAGCGGAAAGAATCATGGAAGCGCTGAGAGGCGGCCTCGACGGCCTCCGTACCGCAGCGCTGACTCGAGATGAAGTGAATAAGATCGAGGACATGTTCTTCGATATCAAGAGGGAATTATACCAGGCGGAGAGCCGAGGCCGGTGATAGGTTCACACGGCGGCATTGTGGGAAGGCGGCATTTATAGAGATAAACCTAATGACCGGGAGGCAATTGGCATGGCTAGGTCTAAATGTACTATACGGGTCATGACAAATGAGCATTAGCTAGGCGTTAAGGGATGGCAGTAGACGATAATCTGCCTGAATCGAATCAAATCGAACATATCTACAGCATCTATACTATTATATCTACCTACCTACACTACACACGCATATCAATTATTTAGCAGCTCTGAATATGCAAGTTATATGAAGAGAAATCACTCATGTATGTCAACGGTGTCGAATCAGCGACGGCACTGGTAGTTATTAGGTCCCGAGAGGCTCAGGTTGTCGGGAATTATTGCTTTTATTGGGAGTTCTCCGGCGGGTGCGTCACTCCAATAGGTACGTCTAAGTGTAAGGTAGCAGTAGATGTAGCTGCAGGTAGGAGGATAGGCGTTTCAGGTTATGCGGTGCGACTACAAAGTATCCGAATGTATCTGCATATTCGGTTCAAGGCTTGTGCTTCTTTCTAACGGATCTGTAAGCTACATACATAGTAGTATGTACCCTATTACAGGTTTGTATTATGGCCCTATTAGGTACGTAGCAGGTATCTTTGTCTCAGTTGAAGCTGGAGATCTACCACCTCAAACCAGCCCTCTAGAGATCAATCAGATCTCCACCTTAACTCCAAAAGTCAAAAGTATCAGGTTTTAACTTGCTTGCTTGCTTGCTTCAAGGTTGCCTGCTTTCCTTCTTTTCTTTCTCCTATCGATATTGATTTCAAATCATAAAACTCTAGCTCTTGCCGCAGAGCTTCTTTGTTCTTCCAAGGTAATTACAACGTTTGAATATTGAATACCGTACTTTCTATGGTATTCATCGTTCTTACCATCTCCCATAGCCTGACCCATACTTTGTCACAATCATACCTGGCAGCTACGGCGTACTTTAATACGAGGTAGGTACCTTTATTACCCCACCAACAACCCAGAGGTGCGGAATTGTATTTACTTTTACCTCACCAGTACCCCGCCATACCTTACCTACCCACCTCTACCTACCTACATATCTAACCTCTTCCTCCATCGTTCAACCGTTAAACTATCTTTGTAGACGATTACCCACACAATTGCACCGCACGTTCGTCAGCCTAACTAGTCCTGATCTAATCGATCATACTTACATAGTAGTTTCTAACTAGAACAACTCAATCGACTAGCGACGATGGTTGAGCGACGTAACAAACCGTCGGCGTTGGCCACCACGCCCGGCCTCCCTCCCCAGCCCCAGGTCAACACCTCCCACGACAACTCGCGAGTCACGGCCGTTCTTCCCACCGGCGAGAGCGTCGAGGTCCTGCTCTATGGTGCTACCGTTATCAGCTGGAAGGATCGTTTCGGAACTGAGAAGCTCTGGCTCTCCGATGCCGCCAAGCTTGATGGATCTAAAGCCGTTCGAGGCGGTATTCCCCTCGTTTTCCCCGTGAGTCTATCCGTTATTCTCCATTCACGTCACTCGAACACCATATTCCTATCATCCGCGACATTACAAGTCTACCTAGGTAGCTAACACAGCGATTGATTGCTAGGTCTTCGGTACTGCGCCCGATCACGCCGCAACCTCGAAGCTTCCCCAGCACGGTTTCGCGCGCAATTCGCGATGGGAGTTCCTGGGCAAATCATCCTCGGAGTCCACTGGCCCGTCCGACACCTCTATCAAGCTCGACTTCGGCCTCTCTTCCGTGACCCTTGACGACAAGACCAAGAGCCTTTGGCCTTTCACCTTCTCCATCATCTACAGCGTCACCCTCAGTCCTGAGAACCTGAGCACGAGCATTGTCATTACTAATGACGGTGACCAGCCCATTGAGTTCCAGGTGCTTATGCACACCTACTTGCGCATCAACGTAAGTTACTTCTTTTGCTCACCAATGCCGAGCTAGAGTCACGTAATGAGACTATTTAACTGACATGGCGCCCCATACAGGACATCTCCAAGATCGAGGTAAAGGGCCTAGAGGAGTCAGAGTACATCGACAAGGTAGACGCTGCCAAGGCCAAGACTCAGTCAGGCGCCATTGCCATCTCCGGCGAGACCGACAGGGTGTATACACCGGCCAAGGGCCCCTCAAGCCCGGTTGTCGTCTCCGAGGAGGGCGAGGCCGTTTTCAGCATCGTACGAGACAACCTTAAGGACGTTGTAGTATGGAACCCCTGGACGGACAAGGCGGCAGGCATGGGCGATTTCGAGCCCAAGGACGGCTTCAAGAACATGATCTGCGTCGAAGCCGGTTCGGTGAAGGGATGGATCACTCTCGACCCTAGTGATGTATTCGAGGGTGCCCAGACAATCTCCGACTGACTTGGCGGTAGAGGTGGTGTGTATGCTACGCCCGGGAGGTTGGGCAAATTGTAAATTGAACAACGATCGATCGCGTAGCTAGGGGGGGAGGGAACGGTCGACATTACGCGGTCAAACGAAGAGATGGATGGATATGTCCTCGGGGATATGACACGGGAGAAAATCTCTTCAGATCGATCTCCTTGCTTAGCTTCCTTTTCTCCTGATAGAGGGAAGAAAACGACAACTCGTACTGGATTTGACGTAGCAGGTCGATCATAATTCAATGAGTTATATGCACCCGCAATGATCTTATTCACTTTGTCTTGAACTCCGTTGGCTGATTCGCGCGTAGATGTGTATGTGTCTCTCAAGCAGCTGTAGCTTGAGCTAATTAATGTCTTCCACATACGTTCTTATGTAGCTGTACATCTACAGCAACTAACATCAGATAGCTACAAACAAAACTAGCCTACGTGGGACTATTGAGTTGGCGACACTATTCGCTGGTAAACTGGCGCCACGTACTAGATAGAGGTGGGAGAAGGTCAAAGACGAAGTATATATCTCACCGATGAGGTATATACAACTCACTAAGCCACAAAGACACAATTTCGTTAAGAAGGGATTCGCGTCTACTCGTTCCTAAGAGAAAAGGAGGCATATAATAATGAGAGAATTACGGAAATTGTACGAGAAGGATGAAAAAGGGAGGTATCAACTTAGTTCGCACGAATCCTCTATGATGCAGGCGCAAGTAGAGATGCTGTCAGTACTCGCTATCGGGGTTAGACACCGCAAATTTCCCTTGCTTGTTTATCCTCCATGAAGACGATACGCGATGATTATGCCGAGCCCAGAAACGAAGGACCGCGCCAACGCCAACTCCCCCCTTCCTACCTATCCACCATACTCTCTACTTCTCTCTATCGTTGTCTCTCACCAGGCCCAACTAACCCTCATACCCCTTCCACATCCACATCTCCGGCGCAAACACCATCTCAAACGCGACCTTCTCGAACACGCCCACGGCCGCGCACAAGTCGTGGTACCCCTCGAGCCCCGTCACCGGCAAATCCTGCTCGCGGTCCGACTCCTCGTGGAGATCCCAGCGCCCGCGCTCCACGCCGTCCCGCGTCAGGAACACCTGCACGCGGATCCCGCGGCCCGCAGGCGCAACGCTAAACTCCATGCCCAGCCCCAGCGTCTCGCCGCGGCGGAACGGCTGCGTGAACGCCTTCCCGCCCCACCGATCGTTCACGTACCGGTGGCCGTCGTCCCCGTGCACGCCCAGGCTGCCGCGGTGCCACCCCGGCAGCCGGAAGGCCGGGTACGGCGGCGCGACGAAGCCGAGCGCCAGCGACACTTCGTCGGCGCGGCTGCCGTCGCGCAGCACCCGCACCTCGAAGTACGCCGTCTTCTTTCGTTTGGAAGAAAGCGGGTTGTGCGCCGCCGCATGGTACAGAGGCGGGTACGTCGCCAGACACGTGTCGCTGGCGCCGGGCGGGGAGCGCGCGCGCCAGACCCCCGGCCCGCTCTGCGCGAGGTGCCCGCTGCTGCTGAAGAAGGGCGGCGCGTACACGGCGACGCGGCCGGCTTCGGCGGCGCGCGCGGCCGCGGTGTCGAGCGGCATCGCCGGGTACAGCGGGTACTGCCGGCACCAGGCCTCGCCGGCTTCGCATTGCTCTTCCGTGGCGTTGTTGGCGGGCGAGCGGTCGAAGCCGCTGAAGAAGTTGGGCGGTGGCGGGAGGAGCGCGGTGTCTGGGACTGCGATCTCCCAGTCGTGCTGGGGTTGCTTCTGGTCCTGGGAATGTGAGGGAGGGGGGCCAGGTGGAGGTGCGAATTCGTCGGCCTGTTGTGTGTCGTTGAAGAACGGGTTGTTCTTCTTTGATGGCGGTGGGCCGGCCGGTGGAGCGTAGTCTTGAGGACCAGGTTGCGAGGCGCCGTGGGATGGTGGCGGACCCGGGGGAGGGGGGTAATAATTTGATTGAGATTGGCCGTGGGACGGCGGAGGTCCGGGTGGAGGCGCGTATTCTTGCGGCATACTGGCTTTCGGATTTGATGTGTTGCTTGAAGATGGTCGTACCGGGACTGGTCTGGAGGCCGGGTCGTTGGCGTTATCCTTACTGCCGAAACACATAATGTATGGGAATCCTTCAAGCCGAGGCCTATGATGTAATCGCACTATGAATGCGAGAATACTATTTACCTTTTCCAGAAGACGAATGCTGGCAGAACCAGGTAATCTAGAGAGTCAAACCAAGTAGAATTGTGGGATTATACTGGGTTATCAATTGGTTGGTGGTGGTATAAATATCGCCGTTTGAATGATGACGCATATGTGAAGGTGACAGGTGAAAGGTGTTGTGAATCAGGGAATGTATGACAAGAAAGGGAGCTGTGAATTCATGTATCAATCCCAACAAGTCCTACGTACTTGCTCAGCCCCTGTCATACGAGCTGATTGTTTCTTGTACTATTACAATTGCCAAGCTACGTATTTGTTCTTAGCTTGAAGTTGGCACCTGGGAATGCTTGGGTAAGGTACATGTGTGATGATGGAAGTTGAAGTCGTAAGTCGTAAAGATTAGCCAATTTGCTAGCCCCTGCTCAGCCATCGATCGAATAAATGAAGACCCACGTGGGCGGTTCCCCCCATATGAGCTTACCCCGAACGGACCATCCGTCAGCCCTATCAAGCTTACATACATGTATACATCCCATATTTACATCCTATACCACGGGACATCAACAACTTAGTCCAACATTCTTTCTATATTATAGCGAACTCAAACTTCATATCAATGAAGTACTCTTTTTGCGATTTACCTGAGAAATTTATCCGTTCTACTACCTTATACAAGACGAGTACTTCAAGCCATAGATACGCTTTAGATATGGAGACGCTAGTTCATATGTCAGTCTTCTCGCCACCTGCATAGTAATCGTCCTGCGCCACATAGAGACGTAATCTCCATGATATTTGCCTTGTGAGCGTCAAGATACTTAGTTCTAAGCCTCCCGCTTAGTTTCGTCGTAAGAAACCCAGGTCAAATCGGCAAGCCAGATGCTTCCGCCAACGCCGAGGGCGGAAGCGCGAGGAACCTGTAGAATGAATACTATGATTCTGTACTTTGATCTGAGGTGCGAAATTTGCGGTATGAAGCTCGGTTTTATGATAAAACGTCAATCGGGTAATGATAAATCGGATTTCGTCCGTTCGTGTTCCGCGGAGTAGATCGCGACGTTATATTCTCGCTAGAACTCGGTTCTGCAATTCAGCACAAAATATAGGTATAGCTAATCGGCTCAGTACATACTCTCTAGATACGGCAATAACCATGAAATGGATTTCTCGCACCCGCAAGGCATACGGCCTCAAAGCAAGTCGAAGGGAACTTAGGGATGGTAGTAACCCTGATGTTCTCCTTAGCTCTGACAATGCCCTTAGACAGATGCCATCCGAGTACTACTCTTCGGTCATCACTCCTTCAATGAGGTAAGTATGATAAGTATGAAAATGGAGACTAATATGAAGAAAGTCTAGTGTCTCAAAGATTTGGGTTCGATGAAGTAGTAACAGCGTCACCCGATCAGGAAAAACACTATTAAATATCTGTCCACCCAGCACGAACAGCAAAACCCTCCGAGTAAGTAAGTCAGTCTCCAAAATGCAGTCCAAAAATCTTCTACTCGTCCTCGCCTACACCGTCGGCCTCAGCAACGCCCACTGCACCCTTCAAGCCTTCAGCGGCGACGACTGCAACGGCCCGTCAGGGCTCGTGAAGGTCCTTGACCGGCAGGGCTATTGCATTGACGTGGAGGGACGCAGGTCCTATCGCCTCCACGACTGCGACTTCGTTCACATCGAGCGATATTTCGGCGCCAATTGCGGCGGCCACAACAGGTTCGGCGTCGACTACGAGAACGGATGTCACTCTCATAATCCCGCCCGGCAGAGCTTATTCGCTCGTACGAAATGAGGTGCCGCCGACTACCTTGCATACTTCAATACCGGGGGGAGGATAATTGGGGGAACGAGGGACCGGTTAGTGGGTTGATGCTTCGGAAAGGAGAGAAGGGTGTCATGGATGAGCTGTAGGCGTAGGGCGACTATGGACTGAAAGGGGTAGTGGTATGAAAATAAGGACAATCTACATTACATATCGGGATAAATCCCCCAATCATATCCTTATAGGATGAATAGCCAACCTTGGATTCGATAGTCAACTAATCAATACGTCGAAGATCTCATCACGTGGATCTCCATACCTACACGTCATCGGAGTCGTAGTACAGCTATTAAAAGGGTTAAAAACCACCAGCTCAAGTGTCTAGGAAACCTGCTACCTACCAGGTGGGTGATGTAAATATTTGCCTACACATAGTCACAATACGAAAAATTTTTTTTTTTTCACAATCTTCAAATCAAGCACCCAAATATGGTATGGTAAAAGAATGTTATTCATCTGAGCCTGCATAAGCAGATCACCAACCGCCAATATGTCTTCACACACCAGCCATGGCAAATCCGTCAGAGCGGCCAAGTTAGCTGGCTCAGCTTATCCTCAGAAGAAGTATTTCGTCTCGTAAAAGCCCACGCGATCAAAGATTTCCATTCAATCGCTGGCGGGACCGACTCGAATAATACGAGCTTGCAGTCATATAAAGAATTATAAAATCAACCTTCATCCCCTTCGTTACACACTCCTATTCCCAGACTATGTTCGTAGAATTCTCGTTCGTAAGTCGCTGCTGAATATCGAAGCAGCGATACCTTCTTAGTAGTACGTCGCGTCCAGTCTCACCCCCCAGCGACGATACTTACTACTTAGGGGGCGCATACGGGCCTCCCTAAGCGCCCAACGCCCCCGCCGCGTCGCCCTCGGGGTAAAAGAACGCGACGACGGCAATAATAACATACGTAGCGCACAGCAGCGCACCTTCAAGATAATTGCTCCTACCGTCCAGAATCAAGAAGTTGATGATGAAGGCCGACACGAACAGACACACGGTCTCGAACAGGGTGAAGTACAGCGTCATGGGCTGGCCGATGATCCAGCCGATGATGACGACGAGCGGGGTCAGGAACAGCGCGATCTGGATGGACGACCCGATGGCCACGCCGATCGCGAGGTCCATCTTGTTCTTCATGGCCACCGCGACGGCCGTCACATGCTCGGCCGCGTTGCCGACGATGGGCAGGATGATGAGCCCGATGAAGGTCTCCTTGAGCGCGCTGTTGGCCACGACGTCGTCGATGGCGTCGACCATGAATTCGGCACACAAGGCGACGAGCGCGGTGGAGATCAGCAACATGATGATGGCCGCGCCGCGCGAGAGGTCGCCCTCGTGCTGCTCGCCCTCCTCCCCGGCGTTCGCCGCTAAGACGGACGCGGGGACCTGGGACGGCATCATGGCGCCCGGGGGGCGGTACTGGTACTGGTTGAGCCGCTCGGGAAGGGAGTTCGTCCTACGAATGCCGTACCTAACGCGCGGGACGGGGCCCACTGGCACCACGGGGACAGCCCCCACATCGGACGGCTGAGTGAAGACGGGCGGGGCCAGACTCTTCGCTACGGGACGGAGCGAAGACAGGCCACGAAGATTGTTAAAGGGGCGACGGGGCTCGGTAGCCACTACCTCGAACTGGCCTTCGACGTTAACGGGGATAGCGGTATTGGCGAAGTCGACACGGCGAGGCTCTCCGTTGTTGGCAGCGGCCGGATCCTGTGCGATGCCCGGCTCAATCCCGGCGGGAATGTTCTCGGACTGGGCGGCCTTCTCAGCGTCGGCGGCAGCCTTCTTCTCGCGCTTGTGATGCTTTCGCTTGGAACGCTTTGAGCGCTTGCGGTGAGCCTTCGGGTCTTCCTCCTCCTCGATGGCCTCGTCGCTACCCTTAGAGTTCATGCGGGGGAAGAATCCAGGTCCGTGAGTGGAATCTCCAGACTTGGAACCCTCGTGGATGGGGCTAGCACTGTTGGTTCCGAGGGAAGAGGTGCGGGTTCGAGTGTGAGCAGCACCGTCGTCGGTATCAATGGATGCTACGCTAGACTTTCGGCGGCGATGAGCTCGGATGGCTCGTCGTACACGTTTAGACATGGTCTCGCGAGAGTGACTGGAGTTGTCCGAATCTGAATCCGACGACGAGCTCGAATCGGAGTCGGATGACTCGAGCCATGCGGCAGCGGGTCCTGGGGTAGCTTCCTCATCGATAATGTGCTGGGGAGTCGATTCATACATGTATGCATGAGACTTCAGCTGGAAGAGAAGGTACACAACGTAGACCAACAAAAGGATAACGCTGACACCATGGCTGATCTTCAGAGATTCCCTATCGGCTTCTGCCTTGTCTTTAAACGAGGCATGGAATGCAGTCTAGTAGAACTGTCAGCAGAGTTTTAATACAACACAAAACAGATCCGAGTAACTAACCGGTAGCATAAGACTGATGACGCTCAAACTAAGCAGGCAGGCACTCATCTGAGTCACAGTGCTGTTATAGATCTAGAACATGTTAGCAGGTGTCAGATGTAAGTAGGCACGTGCAATTGACTGACCTGTTCGCGAAAGCGCAGACCACCGAGGAAGAAGGCCATGCCGAGAATGAGAAGCAGGTTCGCAAGAATGGATCCCAGGAGCGAGGCCTGGACAATACGAATCTCGCCCTACATACCGTTAGCAACTTGAATAATCAGACGATGGTGAAATAAGTTTACCTTAACTAGAGCAATGCTATAAGCCAAGCGATTAGGTCAGCAAGAATTCCATATACAGACATCGAGCGTTGTACACAACGCCCAACAATAATAAGATTGGTGGTGAGGTCAGCTTACATGCTATTAACTTGTTAGCAACAGCAAATTCATCAAGACCGACAGGATAGCTTACAAGATAATCAATTCGACTGCGTTGCCAAACGTAACGTTGAGCAATGCACCGACAGTATCGCCCATCTTGCGGGCGACGGACTCGGTGGCGTGACTAAGCAGCGCCGCGAGGGGGATGATGGCGACGGCATTGACGCCGAAGGTAGCCCCAGCACTTCTGTTGGGGATGTTCGCGATGACAATGCCGACGGGGACACAGACCAGGAACAAGTTGATCCAGCTATGCAGGAGGACCTTCTTAAGCTCCAGGGCAGTTTCGACAATGATATTGGGTTTCTTCTTCGCTGCGCCGTCCCCATTTACGACAGTCCCCGACCCCTCCACTTCAGATGCCTGCGGAGCTGACCTATCGACACCTTCGTTATCCTGTCGGCCGGGTGCGGCATCTGGATGTATCGCGGAGCCGTTCGGAAGGCCCTGATGGCCGTTGAGGTCGCCAGTGCTATCATGGCGATTCTTCTCGTCCGGGGAATTCGGTTGGTTGTTCAAGGGAAGGACGGAGTTGCTTTTGGAGCCTCCATACGCTGAACCACGTGCCCATGAGCGTATGCGATCTATATAAGAGGCCTTATCAGTTGAGCTTTCCTTCATCGATGTATGCGGCTTTGGCAGGTTCGACGCCAAGGTCGTGGGTTGTTCTTGTAAGGAGAACGGGAAAGAGAGGAGATAATAGAGGGCGTAATCCGGGTGCGAGAGAGAGGGAACTTAGACTAAATAGGCGTAGAACCAGTTGGAAATTGGGGAGAATTGGGGACGGGGTGGTGGCGTGGGGGACACTGTGATTGGACAAAATCAAGGCGTAATCTGCGATATCAGGGGTAGGTTGAACGATGCTTTCGGATTGGTTGACTACTAAGTAGTTCCCAGGCAAAGGGCTTGAGGATCCGTCGTCAGAATGCTCTAATGACTTGGCAATACCGAGCTTGGCAACAGGTCACTAGACTAAACCCTTGTATTCTCAACAACGTGTAAATATTAAACTGTGTGGGCTTTCGCCTTACTTTTTGGCATTTGGGATGGGCTATGCACAGCTTTGATCCACCTGAGGCTGCTTGACTAAGAGGTTTTGTATATGCGCCTAATCTCACAAATAGATGATAAAAGGACGATTCCTTTTCTCTTTTCTTTGTCCATGAGCGGAGAAGATAGTCATCATCTTTTGAGGAGACGCATAGCCGTGATGGCTGTAAACTTGACATAAAGAGTATGATTCTGGTCAGACTCCTCATCGACGTCTCGCCAGACTTGAAGCCGGCGGAAGGTCACCCCCACTTGGAAGTTTGCCGGAATTGAGGTAGCGTCGAATGGGACGCCTTTGGCTGCGGATGGTTACACATTCACATACACGTGTGATATGTGGTCATCGACACGGGATAAATACCGGTGCTATCTATTCTACTTCACTCGAAGCGAGTCTAACCACATACGTGTCCATATTTACGCGAGGTAGGTAGGTAGGGTTGCGTTTGTAGAATGGATGAAATGCAACTTTCAAGAAAGTGATAACTTACGCATTGTATCTGCGGCTCCAGGCTTTGTGAGAGAATAGCCGTCTGGTAAGACGAATACCCTCTCTTGCTTTTTGGGTCGACGGCTCAGTCGCCCAACCCCAACTTGTACTCCTACCTCTTCCTGTTCGTCAGCAGTCGTGTAACGCAAACGGCGGGACGGCCGGCATGAGATTTACCTCCGACGGTCTTTGGTGCAAGATGCGGAACGGAATACCGCCTCACTTCTGGGGATACAAGGTAGTGGGTTTGTGTTCCGCACTGTGTGTGTATCACAGCCAATGACCCGGCGTAGGGCTGATATGCTAATATGCTAGCTAAGAGGCGGAGACTTGTTCGCGTAAAAACGCGCCAATGCCTCTACACTTGGTTTTTCGGAGGGATTCGGACTCGGATTTGTTGAATATAGAGATAACCTTGGGAATTCTAGTGTGTACAAGTGATTCAGGGTCTCCGTCAACAATGTCGAACTCGGAGAATTCAATGAAAGATGTAAATGTTGCGGAAAAGAGTTTCGGGGCTGATTGGTTTAACTACTAGTAATGGTCACAAGAGGACAAAAACCAACATATAACCAAGCTCGTATTTAAAAAGGTACGGCCATGATGTTTTCCTAACTGCAATTTCAAATCCTTGGGATGATGATAAGGATACGACTCACGAAGCCGAATAATAAGAGTGGTAATGTATTACCTTGACCGCCAAGACCGTAATGTTGTAGGTACCCGAACTCACGTGTGGTAGAATCAGATATCGCGATGACGTAACTGAACATGTAGCCACGCGGATCGGCCTACAGTACAGTATGTGTGTCGGCCCAATTAGTGTCTCAACTACTTGTTTTAGTACCAACGACCGCGTTTGTATTGCCTCCCATACTTCACGTTCTCAAGTTTTCTTATGACGACATTTGCCTGAGGTAGACATGCATCTACCCGGTCTGAAGAAGACAGCTTCTACATATGTACCTAGGTAATCTTCATGGTGAGCAGGGACTGACAGTTGTGCCGAGTTCCCGGCAGCCCTCTTTTGAGGTAAGTAATAGGGCACGATATCTGCCATTGTTAGCCTCGTAGGGATGATTATCATTCTAAGGTTCCTATTACGAGCCATAGTTGTGGCTTCACTCCAAGGCATCAACCCATGGCTGAGGATATGTAGTTAGATTAAGGTCGTCGCAGCTCGGATCTCCGCCGTTCCTGTTCCAGCGGAGGTATCGGCTCGGATCTTGCCCGTAAACAACGCAAGGAAAGCTCGGTCTGTTCGTACATACTTCCTGCCGCCGGTAGAGCCGACCGCGGACTCATCCGACGGAAACAACGCAAATAAAACCCGTAGCGCCTCCCAACGAACGACAATCTTCCATTCTCTGAATGACAATGGGAACCCGCGAGTAATATGTTCGGTTTGTGCGATTTGGTATTTAATTGGAGCTTAAAACAAATACTACAACCTAATACCGTCGACGGGATTAGATATGCTGTGGGACATGCCGGCTATGAATGAAACCATACGGAAAATACACTGATACGCCCGGCTCATATTCGTATTTATAACATGATTTTAACTCAATCAGTAGCCTCAGCCCATAAATATTGTTTGCTCGCTAGTCGGTTATCTGGCTATGAGTTATCACCGCCCAATTCGAGGGCCATTGATATATTTTTGGGATCTGGATGAACCAAAGATTAGACGTCCGTGTATCGATCATGGGTATCCCACCTGCAGCCCACAATACTGAGAGCACGATCAATCCAACGAGGCTATAAGCCTCATCCCACGTCCATTTCGTTTCGTTCATAGCCAGAATCAGGGAGGCTCACAAGTGCCTATGTAAACACTAGGTGATTACTGTTCTCAGCAACATTAGGGCGTCATGAATATCATAATGGGAAGACTATCACGGGACGAGGTTCATATATGCTTAATTCAACTTAGAGTCTCATTCATACAATCACGGAAGGCTTATGATTTTCTTACTGCAGGCTTCATCCCTATGACACTGGGAATACTTCTTATGGTTTGACTGTTTGGAATCAGCAAGTACTTGGGCCCCATAGTCGCTTGGAATTGGATACCAACAGCAGCAGTTCACGCCGCAAACATGAGATCAATTCGGTTTACTACGTCCATGTATCTAGGCTGCTCTACATACCAAAACGCAAAGGCGGGTAGATATGAATAACGATAACGAATTTGCTCGAGCGAGCTCACCGAGAGAACTTAAGTATATGTTAAGCTGCTCACGTGGCATGATGACTCGGTACTGGAGTAGACGACCCTACTGCGTACATCGAGGCTCTTAGTTGGAACATTGAGTTCCCCACCAGCTGCCCGAGCCGTAACTATGAGCTTCTCTCTTAATGGTCACGGAGGAGACTTGCAACGTAACGACATATCAATGAGATTAATAAAGTATTGTACTCCCCTCACCACCACACGCAGCCATACTCACCAACCACATCGCTACATATCGCCATGCAACTATGGAACACAGCCGCACACAACCACATCTGGACGATCCAAGTAGACCAGAATGAATTATCAAACCCTTTGATGTCCCCTCGAACTCCCGATGATCGATATCCACAAAGTTCTTGTATTCCGAGTCCATCCTATCGACTAACTCCTCGAGCAGAGTCCCCCGAAACCAAGACAATAAACTCAGACGCGAAGTAAATCCCACAGGTTTAAAGTACTCGCCGACCCCGCCGTTAGTCGCGCCGTTGTTTTCTTGAAACATCCATCCATATGGATCAGATATCCATGGATACGCGCACGCACCCCGACAGAACACATCCATAGTAGCTCGAACTTTCATAGAGCATTGAGAAAATCTGTATATATATAAAAAGCCCAACGATCGATCTAAAAAGCGCAGCAACGCCACGTAACTCCCCCTCTTCCCTATAACCATTTCAAAAAATCAACCCAGGTTAGCCAACCCAGAAAACTAAGCAAATATGCGCAGTAGTAGCGATCATGCATGCATTGCATCGAATTAGATTTCCTCGAATCTACCTCTGCCACATTTCTGTCTTTCGTTCTCTTTCTTTCTTTGCCTCTTCTTCTCTTCTGTCTTTCTTCATCACACCTCGCCCACTTATTCTTCTCTGTATGATTCTCTTACATCCAGTATCTCAATATGCCCCACCCTACTCCGGAACGATCCGTAAGACTACCCGTAGCAAACTCGAAGGCAAAGGGGAGGAGGACAGAGGCAGAGAAGGTCGAGAAAGCTCTATGTACAAGGCCGTTCGTCTAGGTACAAACCCGGGTATTCATTTCCTGAGCAAAAAAATCGTTGATGGTAAATAAAACATGTGCCGCGCCAGAATTCCAGAACCCAACCGTCTTAGTCCATGCTCATCCACGCGAAGGCTGATAGGGCGCCCGCAATAAGGATAGCTGTTAAGATACCCGCGCCGGCCTTGTCGCCACCGGTGACAGGAGCGAATGTGGGCACGAGGGGTTCATCGGAACCGGCGTTCACATCACCCTTCGAGGTACCACCAGTTTGGTTGGTCAGGGGCGCAGGAACGTCGGGCGATAGAAGACTAATAAGGGCACCCAATACGTTCATCTGCTGGCCGGCACCGACATCGCCGTCAAAGACACCGGTGTTCCAGTGGAAACCGCAGAAGCGGCCGTTATCACCACCGGTACACTGTTTTACAGCAGCCTGCGCGGACGTCTTCAGTACAGGGTAGATCTTGGCGCGGGTGTCGGGCACCAGCTGCATAACCGTGCCCAGCCATCGTGCCGTATATCCCTTGAAAGACTCCATATCGGCGTTACACTTGGCATTTTCGCAAGAGGGTTCAAACGCGATATTGTCTGGGAAGAAGACTTCGAGCGTACGGTCGATGAGGTTGTTAACACGATCTTTCCACATCTGCGAGCCATCGGTCTAAAAGACGGTTAGCACCCGATACCGACTTTGCAATGATTTTATATATGAAGATTTTCGAGTCGCCTCGTGACATTTGGATAGGATAATGCCGCTTGAAGGAAGAGAGAAAACGTACGAAGTTATATAGGAAGGCAGCACCCTGCAGCAACATAGCGGCGTTATACGAGAACTGGGCCTTGTTGATGTTGGTACAATCAGGCAAATGGGCACCGTCGTATACATCCCATTTGTCCGAGATGTAGCCCAAATCGGTGATCAGGTTCCATGTCCTGTTCGCGAGGTCGGCGTAGGTGGAGTTGTCCGTGTAGCGGGCGAGTCGAGCACCGATGTTGAAGTAACAGGCATTCGCGATGGCTAATCCCATATTAGTACCTGACCAAATGCGTCTTCTACGCCACCAGGACGCCACATGGAGGTTGCTTCAACGTACTGTTGATGTAGTTATATCCGTTATTCGACGGGTAGACCTGCCATCTCAGACCCCACTCGCATCGTCCGCTGGCCACCCTTCGATCCTCATGCGTCTGCTCGTTGAATACGGCCTGTGCTAATGCCAACCACTGCGGCTGGTCCTCTGGCGGATCCGTGTATCCAAGTTCAGTAGCAAGCATGGCCGACAAGGCCCAGAAAGCCTGGTCGTCGTTACCCATGGACGCGGTCCAGTTAGGCGGCATGTAATCCTCGTTAGGACCGACCTGGAAGAGCATAGCCTGTGTTATCATGTCGTCGTATGTCTTATCGCCGGTGTGGTGTCGGTAATCTATCATCGTACCCCAGAGCGCACCTCCCTGCCACCAGTAGTAATCGCCATCCGGGGGAGGACCAGGCAAGATACCGGGAACCATACCCGGCTCATCGCCATGATAGAAAGTGAGAAGATCTTCAGCGACTTGGGCAGCCGCTTTCTTGATGGAGGCTAGATAGGTGAGAATCACCTGTTAATATTTCCGCTTATATTTCTGTATATTCTAGAATTAAAATTTCAGGGCGAAAGTGAATACACACCTGGGTCGTCTAGATTTACTTCCAGCGCCGCATATGCTCCGCTACTAGCCAGGCCTAATGCCGCAATCAGCGGCGTCGATAACCTCACCATGGTTTGCGAAGGGTATTATGTTGTGTCGTGTCAATTCGTATCGTTCAGTGTGGGCGGGGGGAGACGAAAACAACGAGCGGATGTAATACTGATCGCCGGGAAAAGACAAGGAACCCAAGGGGGTGAGCGAGTGAATGAATGAGAGAATTGAAAGTAAGAGGAAATCAATCAATTAAGCCACTAACGAAGGGCTTGTCCGGCCGAGAGAGATTGAAAAATTGTATAGTAGTGTGAAATTATGATTTAGTTGAGTGACGAGAGGGTTTGGACTTGAATGATAGTGGAACTCGACGTCAACGACGTGAAAGGCAAAAAGGGACAAGAGACACACAATTACCAACCATCAGTCGGACTGGAGTGCATTGGCAAAGAATGGGAAAAAAGCAAGGTTTGGATTCAGGAGGTGACAAAGGAAAAGAGGTTGATTAACCTGACTGGGGAGTCTTGGGTGCTTTGCCAAGAGAGAGCCCAGACCATCGTGGAGATTGTTTTGCCGGGTCGTACGTAAGTACCTGGGTATATTTGAATATATACATAGTAGCGTATGTACATAACCAGGTATGTAATTCCATTCATACCCATTCGTGCATGGCCATACATAGCAAGGGATGGCTATGGATTGGTTATGAAGCGTGACGGAGGCGACACCAACCGGGGTTTGCGAATCATGTAAAACGACTGAACGAATAAAACGAGCTTAAGGGCGACCATAAGTTCCCTAACAGTAAGCATAGCCGCATTGCCCAGAACACCAAGATTGCCAGACTTACGAGTCGCCTCTCATTTTTTTCGTATTCAGCGACCATGTGCCCAGCCATGTGCCCCGGATGGTCCGCGTTAACTTTATTGTACCTACAACAATGATGGCGGAAAAAAAAAGAAGTTAAAAATAAAAAGAAGTATGGATTTCGCAATTGTAAAAATTCACCCGTCACTCCAAACAAAACCCAAGTACCTCCTTCTAATTCAATTCAATCCATTAATACGTACAGTAGATCCTACAGCCACAAAATAGGGTTGTTACACATCGTACCTTACATAACTGTCAACAGCAGGGGAGGTAACCTACCAAAATTACCTAGTACCCTTGTTGGTGGCGCCAGGAAAAGAACCTTGGACCCTTTTCCTTCCCATTTCTGCATATGTACATAAGGTACGCGAATCTCAATCTAGCAATCGGGAAACTCGCAACATCATGCCCCCCCTGAAGATCTTGGCGCCTCAAGCGCCAAGATCTACTAGTCCGCAGATGGGTTAGGTCATCTAGGCGCGCGCCAGACCACAGCAGGTGAGATTCGCCAATAAGGGAACGGCCGAAGTACCAAAGTACCCGACCTCATTGATCTACATACACGACATAAAGAGCCCGTCAGTCAGCTGCCTTGCCTCGTTAGGTATACGTAGCTAACGACCTGGGCTGAGGCGCTTATGACAGAACGCTCTTTGTGATAGTAGGCTAATGACGTTCTTTACGAACCAGTATTACTGCTGGCTGAGCGCTTTTACTGAGTCTTCCAAGTTTTCTGGTTCTGGCTGACTCTAGCATCTCAATTCTGTATATCTGAATTCATCGAGCTGGGACATGTTTCGAACATTGAATGAGATATTCACCATTTCGGTAAGAAGTGATTAGGTAATATTGGTGGTAGCACTTGAGTGAATCCGTACCTGGTTGTGGTCCGCGAGATGGATGATCGATCTTACGATATACGGAGATACCCGAACCTGTCCTACTAAGTCACTCACGGTGGAAATTCTTATACACCTTGTCATCGACTTATCGGGCACGCAAATAGGGAATCAGAGAAGAGGGAGCAGCTACACTAATCACTCGAAAAAGCTTAGGGGAATCTACAATATGCCTATTCGGTCTCATGATTTTATGGCTTCAACAACGTATGACGGATTTCTAATTCATCGTAACTAGCTGTAACTCTGTACGTTGGCAGAGTGCGGTGCTAAGTCTCTTGTCCATCGATGCTATCGTAACCTGCTTTTGATCGATGCAATCCGATGATCGATCCGCAAGTAAAGATACCCTTCCTAAAAGCTTCCGAAGGGGGTATATAAGAGCGTGAGCCAGACCATAATCACTCAGGATTATGCCACCGCCCATTTTCACTATGCCAGCAGGGAATGCAAAAGCATCATAACTCATATCTGCTCACGCAATCGAAAGCCCGGCATCCGAAGACGCGGAAGAGAATGGTAGAAAAGAATGATGAGACCGATCTTTCCGGCCCGACCTTAAGAACTGTCAGTGGCCGTATAACCTCTACGTAGACCCAATGAACAATGCCGCCCTCTTTCCGTCTCCTTGATTCCTAGTCTGATGAGATAAGGCCAAAGTCTTTTCCAGACGATGCAACCCGATTTGGTGAAACTCCTATTCCGAAACGCCTGGCACAAGATGCTGAAAGTGAAAGTCGTGAATGTGAATGCAACGGATATCGTATATGTTCGTATGTCTCTGTTAGAGGAAACCCAATTCCTGGGCGCGGTGTGTTCCTGCCATCCACGCCAACTCCGTCGAGGAGTATGCCGTTTTTGCTGGCGGCGCCTAGCTGAGTATGTGTCGTGTGTATATGCATGTGTACATATAGCTTAGTCCTCTCCAATGTGGGGAGATGTCCACGGGTGGGGTTGTTGGATGGAAACCCAGGGCATCAACGTCTGCTAACGCGGAGTATTTTGGTTCTCAGCCACAAGATAAACATCGTCCAGGTACTCTGAGTCTTCTTCTTAGCCGTATTTTTCCGCTTGGACGACTGGAAAACGACGTCCTGCGCGCCTCCAGCGTCGCTGCCGAAGGCTGGTGGGCTTCTGGCGTCCAAACTATTGTAGTTGCTGCTGGCGAACTTTTCGGCCTCTCCTAGGGGGCTAGGGACGTTCTTACGCGAAGTGCCTGGTCGGGACATGCTGGTTCGGGATATGGCTAAACTGGGGCGACCACTGCTTGTCGCGCTAAACTTCCTATTGTGCTTCCCTCGGGCTATCGCCTCTTCAAGTTCAATTGCTTCCTGGCGAGCTTTTGCTGCCATTTGTTCCTTTACCATTGCGGCTGCATGCTTCTCTTGCTCAAGTGCGCGCTTATTGTCGGCACGTTCCCGGCGCTTGATCTCCTCGCGGGCGTATTTCTCCTCTTTCGCCCTCTCTCTCATTTCGAATTTTCGGCGGGCTTCTCGGAGATGTTCGGCGCGGGTTGCGGTGTCGAGATCTGACTTGGCGCGGAGGCGCGGGAAGCCGGCGGCATCGAGAGACGAGCGTAGTGGAGACATCGGGGCCGCCGAACTCGCCGGCGACGCGACGTAATTCGACGCAACATTCGTAGGCGAGGCGGGCGATTCTAACATACAATCGAGGTGTAGATCAGAGCGACTCGAAACATTGATCATGCGCGAAGATTGTGCAGGTGTACCTAATGCGGTCCGGGAGGTGTTTAGCCTTAGGGACGGCGGGTGGTGAGGAGGATGGGGGGATGCTGAAGAAGGATGCGCATTGTTTACTTCAGAGAATGATGAAGTACGTTGACTGCTAGCTAGTGAAGGGCGCCGCAAGCTGAGAGTCGGTTGGGAGTGGGAGTGTGGGTTCATAGGATGAATGTGGAGGCTATTGGTTATGTTGTGACTGTTTGTAGTGTCCAGACTGCTGCTATTATTAATGGTATTGGTCGCAGTGGTATCGTCGTCTTCATTGATATCGAAAAAAGATGTTTGCGAATTGGCATATGACAATGGCGGGGTTGAGGTCCGAGGTGTTTGCTGAAAAGGATGTACAAACGGTACTCCTACTTGATGACGCGGACCTGAACTGCTGGACGTCGCGACGGAGATGTGACTTGTCCCGCTAATTGATCTCGAGTGATTGTATCTGCGGGTGCCAACTGCCTCATTGAATGCAAGGCCCGTGTCCTTATCCGACTGCTCTCCTCCCCAAGCATCTTGAACCCGATACTGTCCATCCTGCTCTGACCATCCTCTATCCAGGTCTAACGAAGTCTTCTCCGACTGTGTCGATAGTTTCTTCAGGATCGGCTTGACCGCAGTCCTTGCACTTGACTTGCTTATCTTATTCCTCGAGCTATGCGATCGAAACCCCGGTAGAGTCTGGGCCGATGCCATCGTGCAATGCAACGAAGGCGAGGACGACGGCAACAACAAATACGTACGTACGTACGTATATGTAGATGTATATATCTATTTATATATACGCATACATATACTTATGGCTATGGCAAAACCATCTAAGAATGTAAATAGACGGTGAACGTGTTGGGAAGATAGGGGGAAATTCGTTCGATCGACCTGGGCGCGACCGACTCTGATGTCGCTCACCGACAAGAGAGCAAAGGTGGCTCGCAAACGGCCACAGGAGCGGAATCACCGGGATAAAGACATTGGATGGATCGACACAAAATGATCAGGTGCGCCGTGATTTCGAAAACTGATAATAACAACAATAATAATAAATCACTCAAGAGCCCAAGATGACTAAGACCAACGATAGTAATTGATCAAAAGTAACATCAACAACAGACTCAATAACCCATCAAATGATAAACAAGCGATGGTTTTTGTTGTTTTTTCTTTCTCCTTTACCATGTGATAAATACCTATTCGGATGGATGGGTTGGTGGGCCTTGGTATGAGGGGGGGTTAAAGAGGAAGGGGGTTTGCTTGGTCAACACATAATGCAGAAGGGCAAGACGCGCAGCAACACAGCAATCAAGATGTGTGGCGTCTACCGAAGCGGTGAGACTGGTCAATGCATGTAAAATGCGTCTCTGAATAATATTGAATCAATAACTTTGTAACTTTTCTTTCTTACGATTTTCTTGATTGATAACATTTGTAACCAAAATGATGATGAGAAAGATGAAAGAAGATGATGAGAGGATTACGAAGCGATACGAACTAAGAAATCAAGGCGGAGCCAAATTAGCATTAGCAGAAAGCTATTGCCCCCCTTCCCCAGCTAGCGTTGCCTAGGCAAGGTGAAATTAGGAAATGGGGTAGAAATTGAGGAGGAAGGACTCAGCAAGTCGGATAAGTCGGAGACCGGGTCGGGGCCGGGGACAAGGACTGAAGAAGCATTGGAGCATTGAAACGAGGGGGAACAGCGTTCAGCCTCATCATTCCAATGTTATTTCAGCAGGTCGCGCCGTAGGTTGCGGCAGGTTGCGGTAGCCTGTGTCCTGGAACTTGCTATTAACATTACCTTCCTGGCTTGCACGTGGGACTAATAACTGGAGAAAGGCTGGAATGGCGCACTTTCACCTTCTGAAGAGGGGAAGATGGTCGGGGTAGCGACCGTGCCCGGAACAGGGACAGGGATCTGGGTTCACTGGAATTCTTATCGATTGCGGAAATTGACCATTGAGAATGCCGGGTTCCGGAGGCCTGCGGTGATCAGCAAGGAAGCCTGGGCAGATCTAGAGCCATCTATGAGCCGATACCACCCAGCTAGTCGGCCAAACAGAACGGCCAGGCCTACAAAAACATCAGATAGCTCAGATAGCTGACGGGTGCAGCTGAATTCCTTTGATCTTCTTATCAGCTCCGAAAGAGGGGAATAGAAGACTACTGGGTAATGTGAGTTGTACGCATCCAATGCCTAACTGATGATTATCGGACCTGGCGATATATTCAGGTTAGTGTTTAACCAGCTAAGGTGGATAGACGCCACAGCGGCCATGGAGACCGGATTCATATTTCGACTAAGTGGATTAAAAACGAGTGACTGGGAAGTATATGGACAGATATGTTTAGCTCTCTCACTCGGTCGTGATGGGAATTTACGATATCGAATATGACACGGCACAAAATTGCCGAAGGCCCTCAGATTGGCTGCTGCGAGACTTTTCGTCTTATTGACCTGTAATATCAAGGGATCTAAAAGAAACCAGTTCGTGATCTTCAGCAATATCAGACTTACTCCTATGTTCCCTGTCTGAGTAGGTAAGTATTATATGGACCTTGACGGTTGTAGTATGCTAAAGCAACATGCAACCAACTTGCTAGTGAGAAGTCAAAGCTAAGAGTTAGAAGCCCGAAAGTCTATATAAAGTTTAGCAGTGATATAAAAATGGTTACGAAATTGCCGCGTCATTCGGCGTTGTAACGTTTCGGCGGCACAAGTCAGCGGGGAGACGTCGGCCAACTCGAAGGATCTATGGATGTGGCGGAGCTGAGCTAAAGGAGAGCATTAAATCGTCCGTCCCCTGGTCCGGTGATAAGACGCACATACTGTAAAATGTAGGGAGGCGGCGTGGCGGTGACAGGATAGGAAATTTAAAGTCGAAGCGGTAAGTAATGGCCAGAGGTATCCTCGTTTCGCGAAATATCGGATTTTGTACATGGCAGAGTGATAAATCAACCAGAATATAAAGATCCGCAAGCCTTACCCGGATGGCCTAGGTGGCCTGTTCGTTATCTGATTGTCGACGTTTACACATGCTTACCTACCTAGTCTACCAGGTACTTCCTCGGGAGATGGAAAGGAGATGGCAGTCATGTGCTATGCGATAGTTTGTCGGATATGATGCTTAGTGATAAAGAACCACCATAACATATGCCTTCCGAAAGCGCCTTCGGCCCGCCGCGGGAATGGTACATACCTAGAGTTAGCTGAGGTCTTCCCGTGGGAATAACTCTTAACTAAAGCTTGTGAATTTGACGGGGCAGCTCACAGAGGCCCGGACGGTCCCAAGTTATACGAGGAAACTCCCATGATTGTGAGCCCGCTTTGATTCGTGTTGGGAAAGGCATATAAGTCGTATGCGAGTCCATCATATGATGGAAATATCATATATTACGCATCATAACATCTGGGCCGCCACAGGGAAAGTGATTCTCTGAGTACTGGAAAAAGTCGGCTGATAGAGCAAGTCGGGGTCCAAACTCCGCATTTAATATCCCTGTTAGCTTGGAGAGGCATTATAATCGATTTGAGTAAAGAATAATACTTCGGTGGTCCTCCTGTCTCGTATAAAGTTGTGTTATGAGAGGTTGTCCAGACAGCTCAGGACTTCTTGCGTATAATTCCAAGGCGCTGTCTCGTATTTAATGCCCGTCTCCTCTCCTAGCTGGGAAGTTCTCACACGTTAATAGGTCTGCGGCGCGTCGTCGTCTATCCAGCAGACCGATGTGGCACACGTTCATAGCTTGGTCGCCGAGGTCAGACTGGAACCTTGGTCGGCGACGCCGGTCGTTGGAACCGGCCCAGTAGACACGTTAGCCCCCCCGCTCTCGGAGTCCACTCCGGCGGTGGTGCGGATTCCTTTCCAGATTGCATGAGGCAATACTTCCGGACTTTTCGTGTTCGCTAGTGACCCGGTCATCACCTATGATGAAGATAGGTTTACTAGGAACTACTGGTTTGAGAGCGTCTCGCATGCCAAAGTAGCGCCCGAGTAGAATGGGGCTTATTGGTTTCGTGTTGGGAGTGGAGATGCTGTCATATGCCAATCGCCCTGACTAATGATAGGGGCTCAGGCAAACATCAGCTGTTCCGTGTCGATCAGAGAGCTGGCTCGGAAGAATGCTTCCTCCCGAAGTCAGTTTCCCGGCATTGTCCTGTCTTTATCCCGTCAAACAGCTAGACTAAGTATGCAAATCTGGCATGGAAGAGTCCATGGTCCGAGTGCGCGTCTCGTAGGCTCGTTTGAGCCTATCACTGCCAATGCCTCTAGTAACACAATTCTGGTAGAAACCTTCTGTGGCGGTCTCAGCAATCGGATTTGCTGTGCTCCGGTGGATTGGTTATGAAATGCCATTATAGAATTGCAAATAGGTATTGTATTAGACGTGATATTCCGAGGACGGATAAGGTAAGAGCCGCCGAGATCGACAAGATTCCAATTCCGAGCGTCTGGAGTGGTTTATCATCGCCACGAGGAAGGTCGTGGTCCGGCCGAGGGTGTTACCGTAGATCAGAGGGCGAAGTTTCGCACAGCGATCCTCCAGTCAGCCGAGTGTATTTGCCTCGTGCACCCACTGTGTACTCGCCGTTATTGTTTGGAGACAAAAATCGGTTCTGCTCAGAGCTAGAGGGCATCGCTTCGTCGTACCCTTCCTGTACCATCATGTACTTCATGCTTCTTCGCCAGAGGCTCGCTTCCTATAGCAGGATGAGCCCCATTACTCTCCGATCGTTCGCCACTGCGTTCGACAGTTTGGACATTGGAGGCAAAGAAGATCGGCCTTCTCGTGACCTTCTGAGAACGTGTAAGTGCTTGGCAAGTCGGTGTTATAGGTGAGGGGATAGGCATGACGGGAAGCAAGAGGCTCATCATACAACTGCGACCGGGGTTCCTCGGCAAGTGAGAATCTAGAACTGCACTGCCGAGTATCCTGACGAGTTCAAATCCGGAAAAAGAAGAGCACGATACTCCTGCTTGGTCAAGGACTGGCCGTCCGGTCCCGCATACCTCTGGCCAAACGAAGTAATGCCGACATCGATCGCTTGGAGACGTGCGACTTGTCAGAGTCATAGTCGGAGACGAAGGGCCGGCTAGATCCTGTCTATTACCAGGATAATTGACTCGTGGCCGCGGTCTCAGCTGAGACCTTTTGTGCATAAAAGGGAAAAAGCAGGTAGAGCCCCGGATTCGTCGCCTTAGGTCACTGTGGGCGAGGAGCCAGCGAATGATGACGCTAGAAATGCGATACGTCGCAGGGCTCGCCACAGTGGTTAGCTACTTCCATACTATCATAGACCTAGGCCTTACACACAGCTCCTCTCACCGGTCATCCGTGGCTCGTGGTTTTATAACAACCAACGTGCATCTGCATATCATTGTAGCCGGAGGAGTTGCCGTGTGCGGGCATCGACCATAAGCTGGGAGTATACGTTGCGCGTCTCTGGCGAGGGTGATTATTGGGCTGACCGCCATAGCTCTCTGGCCTGATGAGATCAGTGTGCTGTATCGACAGGGGGTAGCTGGGCAGGTAGCTAGGTAGCTAAGTGACTTACGGGAATGAGTTGGTTGGTTTCCTCATTCTTGGGGGTTTCTAAAAGACCTACTCCTGCCAAAATGGGACATCGTTCCCCGGCGACAGGGGAACGAGGAGAAAAGGGAAAATTTTTTCCTCTCTTTCTTTCCTCCCAATGCTGACCCTCGTGGGTTTGATATCATACTGTAGGACGAAACGTGGGGTTTGTTTACCACGAGGCCGGCAGAAAGGCCTCTCGCCTAGGAGAACAACTCATAACACCGCTGCAGCATGCATGTTGTGCTTTAGGAGCATGCAGAGACGAAGGTATCATATGAACCTGACGTACATCAGGGGGCGGAGGGAATCGACTCATTAGCGAACGCATGAGGTACCCATAAGAGCCACTATGCAGAGTCAGGAAATAGCTTCTGGATCCTGATATGTTGTGAGATGTCAGAAAGCATACTGAATTTATCCGCAAACACAGTAATTTCGCCACAAAGTGGCCCTGGATGCACATCATCTGGATCACTTCTGGCCGGATGTGAGTTTGTGCTTCCGCGAGCCTTGTCTCCCGCTGTGGGCCAAATTAGTATTTCTAGATCTGGGTCGAGGTTCCATTGACTAATGGGACTCTGGAGCTGCCGAATTCAGATTCAGAAACCAGACAACCTAGGTACAGCGAGCTCTCTACCGTCTACGGTAGGTCCTTGCAGAAATACTTTTTATCGTCTCGCCGGGTACCATCGCTACTATCTCTAGTAAGATGTACGTACGCGTTGCCGGAGGAGGGACGCTGGACCGCTTAGACGGCTTAGGACTGGTGCCATGTAGGTAAAAGACCGGCTGCGAACCGCGTCATTGCTTCGAGAAATCGCCATGTACCAGTCAGCTATGGGGCTTCGGTACGAAGGAGTACCCTGCAAGTACTTCCGTTATCTTGCCCGGCTGCATGAGGAAATGAAACGAAGACAACGTGGGCGGCCACGCTTCTCGGAAGAAGTCAAGTCTGTGGCTAAGATCACGCCCTTGTGAGGGTGTGAGGTATTAATCCAGACCCTGGCGTATAAGCGAGGGCTGTGGTTGCAAAAGGACCACTTAGGCCCAGCGCCGGACGAGGATATAAGGTGGAACAGCACTGATTTGCCCATTTTCCCTTCCTAGCGATAGGTAGCAGGCAGGTATAGGTAGGTGGGCTTAAGGTACTCCTCGGAAAACAGCAGCTGACGTGATGGACTGATGTTGGGACCAAAAAATTATTATTTTAAAAAGATAGTTGGACGCAACGTCGCTGCTGCCGGAGCCCGCCTCATCCAGCCGCCATGCTTCCTGGAATATGCAGAATCTGTGTGTAGAAGCTTGCCGCGCAGAACCTGGCTGCGCGATCTCGACCCGTGAGAGGACACGAATTTGTTTCTTTGATCGTGCGCGCGGTCCGGGATTCCACGGGTTTGTTTGCTGAGTGGATCCGGCTCTTGTGCAACAGTTTGAGTGACCAAAAGGAGAGGAGGTAATAATAATGAGTTAAGAGGTAAGTCAGGTAGCGAGTATCTCACGACAGGAAAGGCGATTTGACCTTTGACCTCTCATGACTTAGGATTGTGATCCCGGTGCCGAAGATACCGAATCCATGCTTTGGGAATTGCTGTTCTATATGTAATAAAACATTTACGGCCCTGCTTGGCAGGTGTTTTTATTTTCGTAAGTCGTTGTTTGACCTGCGAGTCCTCGGTCAGCGAAAAGAGACGCCAAAGTTGTAACTGTGGCTATCTTTCCGTTCTGCGTCGCACCTAATAATAAGCCATGTAAAATTAGTCAGTTTCCCCGAATCGAGATCCCAACGCCATCTGGTAAGGGGTGCCGCTAACGCGAAGCCGCTAAGGGAGGAAGAAGGGGGTAAAAAGAGCCTTCTAAAGTTCCTGGGACGTCTCGAAGGTGGCGGATGGTGAAGAGCAAATTAGAATTATACACCTTTACCAAAAAGAGCTCACCGACTGGCCATCCCCTAATATTATCCTCGATTTTTTGTTTTCTACCGTCGGCCTCCGCTACCGGTGAATGGTTATGCCTTCCTTTATGGAACAATTTTGAGAAATGGCTCAATTTGCCCGATAGGTAGGTGACGCGCTACTAGGTTAGATGCGCGTCGAACCATGGTAGCAGAAGCGGCGGTTATGTTCCTTCGATGTTGCTGAACCGAACTACGGATTAGAGCCCCATCATGGCCCTGTCCGCTCGGTCTGTGTGCTCGGTCTGTGGGCAACCGGCCAGGGGGCCACACGGTCAACCGTGCTCTTTTCATCACCAGAATGGGGGCCTTTTCATGGATAGTCCAGCGTCTTCTCCACAATCACCCCGTCGCTAAAAATGGCGGCGGGAAGATCCTGATCATCAAAGCACGAAAGAGATGGCGAGAGACGATCATTGATACACGCGTATCCCTTGTTCTACAACAATTCCCTGGAGCTCAGAGGCCGAGCGAAGAAGGTAGTAAGACGGATCGCTCAGGCGATACGTATAACGTAAAGTAGCGATATCTCTTTCGGGTTACTCGGTACATACCTCGAGTTTCCCCTTTCACGAAAGCCACAAAGTGACGAGATCTAGGACGACCGCAGACAGCATATCATATTATGTGGGTATTATTCATATCTCAAAGAAGAAATCATAAACGGGATTAGTTACCCTTCGGTGAGCCGGCAAGGCCTGCGGTGGTGAACACGGCGTCAATCTAAGCATTCGAATCCTGTCCAAGCCCAGAGACTTTCTAGGCTGAATGGCAAAGCCGCACGCCGGTCATCTATTGATTCAAGTAGTAATTCGACAGGTCGACAACGGTGTCGGAGGCCAAGGTATGCATGTAGCTAGCTCGACCGAAGAACTTTGTCGGCTACATAGACTCTATCGTAGGGTAGTACGTGCCAAACCTTGTTTAGCAGAAAGACGTTATACAGCCGGCGCAATTGCGCGCTCAACCTCGAGGGACGGGCTGGACTGGCATGATTTGAGGTGGCAGCCAGCCGCAGGCGAGTCCCGATTCAAGATTGTTGGATATCCGGTATATTCAGAGTATCATTCCGGCCATCATGCAAGACGAGCCATGCCCAAAGGTTATTAGAATTTGTTAGTTTCCGCGGTTGGGCTCTGTTAACGGCATGGTTGAAGACATGGTCGATGGTACGCTAGAAATGAAACAAGACGACGGACGGAACGCGGAGCACACACAGCTCTGGCAGCCTCATCGGCGATCATGCCAGGAAAGCGTGGGATTTCACGACTGGAAGATAGAAAAAGGAGGACGTAATAAAAAAAAGAGAAGAAGAAGATAGGTTTAAGACAGAGCTACTATGACACATGGAAGCTATTATCATACCAGTCTATGTAATCATCAACATGGAACTACCCGGCGCAGGGTTAGTTGAAACTTAATGCACTGTAGATGTAGGGCCAATCCCTGGTATGACTAGCATTAGTTACTATAGTACAGCTTGTGTGTTATTAGTGCCCCAGGGTTCGTCCCAAAACGTCGAGCTGCATCTTATAGAGCATCATCCCCACGCCGTGAAGAAAATCTACATTAATTACAATGACTATTTGTGGGAAAAGAAGCAATCATCGATATTGGGGAAAATAACTCCCGGCACTCGTCCCATAGTCCCGTCGGTAGGTCCTTAAGTATGACGCACCAAGGTGATACGAGAACAAATACATGTAGGTCGTCATTTTCTGGAAGGAGATGTACATACATTGCCATACCTCCCATATCTGTATCTACATCTATATCTACCTATATGTATATCATGGATCTGCTATATCTGTATCATACATAATACACAGTAATTTTGACCATGGGAGCTTTGGTCGGTGCGTGGGGCTCGGGAGCTCGGGTTCCCCCATCCCACTACGACCGTGGTGACGATTTCGATGTCGTTGCTCGCCCGTGGTTGAGATGCAACCTTGGCCGCTGTACTTAAATATAGGACGGTGGTGATTGGGCGTACCCTGGGATATGGCATCATGTATGTAGGTCATACAGGAAGGCGTTGCACCGTCCTTCCGCGGCAGATACACTGGGATAGTAAATCAAGATTCAAGGAGACAAGAGATCTACAAGTCTTGCATGTACATTAGTGATTGTGAGAGCGGATGGATGTGTAATGGGCATTTCCGTACGGTACATGATGCTGACCGAATCCGGATTGCGCCAGAGCACGCCGGGAACCATGCTAGGAACAAGGCCCGATATTGCATGCCGGTACGGTAAATCAGGTCATTGGCCAATGGCTCGAGATCGTCCCAGGTTACCCCAACCTCAATCTTTCTCTTGAATATTCCGGGTGACACTTAATTGACGGACAGGACGTTCGCGATCCTCGTCAGGGACCTAACTCACCAGGGGAACTGTCGTGTGACGCTGAGCCATGCCGCGCCCACTTGTTCACCCACATATCCTATACCTATTGGGGTCTTCAACTTTGGGGGAAAATTTCTACTCCTCTCGAAATTTTTGTTTTTCCCCTATTTGCGCTTTTCTGTTGTGTGTCGCGCGTGGTGCCGTGTAACGGCGGGCGAGACCATCATCGGAGCTGTCACGGAGTTGCGTCCCCTCCCCCTGCTGAATACTATGTAATGCTACTCACAGGTTGGGGAAGCTTGGCGAAAGCCGACCTGCGCATATTTGTTATTGTTGTCGGCCGACAGGTCCAATACTATCTATCACAATCGTTGCGAATGCGAATACCAGGATTGTGGACGATGACGGCCATCGAACCCTGTCGGTAAGAGTCTTCAATCGGCAGGTCGTTGTTTGGCCATGCAGAATGCATTAAATCTTGAAAAATCTAACGGAAATAAAAAAGCTGGAGCGGAGAGGAATAATTATCCCTCACAGAATGACAACCAAGCCTCAAGCTTTCATGGCTGCCAATGCCGTTGCCTGTCTTCGCGGCGAGGGCGCATGCATCTCATCTTATCATCCGTTCCTGACGGAAGGAACCTTTTTTCTTATTCCCTGTCTGTCCAAGGGGGAGACGGGGGAAGAGGCGCGTCGTGCGATACTGTGTTGCGATACATGACACTGCGTATCGTGATTCATAAATATCGTCGATATCGCCTTTCAGGGGTGGCCGTAGAAGCATCTTATTGCAGACGACAACAATATCAACACGACGACGCTCTGGTAGCAATACAGGTCGCTTATCGTCCGATGAGACGGGACGGCAGTTCCCTTACTCTACACACACAAAATTTGTGTGTCCTGTAAATGGTCGGCGACATCATCAGAAGAGAGTCCACCCTGGTCGCGCTTAAATCATAACTAGCCGCGTATAAGTGATTTGTATGGTGTTATGGTATTTGATACCATGTTATCGAAACCTCCCACTACCCTTACATAATGGATCCGCGGGGGTTGACATATGAGTACCACCGACGGCGAGCACGTATGCAGGTATCGTCGTCCGAACCAACATCCAGAAAACGAGAGTGTAACTTCAACACACGGGGGGCCGGACCAACCCGGTACTTCTTCCTAGTAGATCGTTATTATAGCAACGCGCGCATCAGTTGCGACGCCAGGGGGGGCCAACCATTCTACGACTTCTGGAAAAGCCTACCATGAATGGAATTTTCCAGATCCCCGAGAACGAAATGATGCATCGAATCCAACCCAAAATCTTGTGAGACCGGCGTAGTAGACCCAGTGTTTCTAACACGTCCACGTATGTAGATGAAGACGCAGGCTTCGTGATTTTCTCTGATGGTACGCAAGTATGGCAAGGGTTCCAATTTGACTTGTCAGGTACATAGCGTATATGTACATAATAGCATGCGCATTATCAAGTGCTGATAGGGGTGACAACGATGATATTCTCGTATGTCTCGGCGGCGTTGCAATCATGGACAAATGGAACCGACGAAGCTGTTCCAGAGGACGCCTTCTTTTACAAGGAGATATTTTTGAACTAGTTCCATTAGGAGCGTCGTGTGCTACTGGTAGATGAAGAATTACAGAATTACCCGTTTGATGAAGAAGAATTGGGGGCCCTTCACGGCTCTAAGCACTCTTGTCTTCGACACCCACGCGGTTAACCGTAGCTCCGTAGCCCTGTCCTAGCCATTAATCTCAGACCATATATTCATCGAAAGGGGATATTCCCTCCATTTAGCAGACGGGAGTATTTTGGCATCATCTACCTCGTCATTAGGGGCCACTCTAACATTTCATAAATACCAGGATTACCAAGGATCGCTGATAGGGATCATAGTCGATCATACCTAAGAGGTGGTGGGAGGCTACAAATCAGCACAAATCAGCGCTAAACGTTCATAGGTCTCCATAAGTCCCCATAGGTCCGCTAAGAGGCAGCTCGAGCAATCTCTAGCCCAACGCCAAGAGCGAGATCGTTCGAAACTGTCGATGGGGCCGTTCTTGTGAAGATCGAATCGTACTCCACACTAAATCATCTCGAGTTTGATTCGCCTGCTAGCCTTCGGTTCGACGGCTCCAGCTGCTTGTAAACTGTAGGGTCCAGTAGGAGCTCTGGCCAGTAATAGGCGCGAACCTCGAGATTCTATTGTCATACGCGCTGAACGTATTTGATAGCAACGCTTGATTGAGCCATATAATTCTACATGTTCATTCTTATGTGTCAAACTGTGCGCCGTATCAGCGAGATTCGGGGGTCTCCTTTTCACTTACATACATATTACGAGTCTTATGTTTCTATTCCTGTCTTCGGTGCAAGAAGTAGAAGTAGGAAAAGGGAGAACCAAGTGCCATGTCACTATTTTCTTCATCAGGCACGCATAAGGTGATTTTATGGCCTTATGCTATAGCTACCTACTGTATCTTACAGCAAGATGGATGTGTCTGTGGTGTGTCTGCTTTATTTTCTTCGAATTCAAACAGTCAGTACCTTATTTCAATGTTGCATTTGTACCCATATAAGTCCCAACATGTATTGATGAAGTACCGCCAAAATAGCACGTTTTCCAGGATCAGCCCGTTCCTTAAGTATTGTCTAGGCATCTCTGGGCAGCCTGGATACACGCTGCATCGTTCTCCGCTAATATGCTTGTTTAGTTGCTCAAAGCCTGTGAACAAGTTCGAATTTTAGTGCCATTGGAAGTTTGCTGTTGAACTAACGCCGTTGAGCTTGAGCTCCATGTCCAGTAACTGCACGTACTGCTGTATGTATCCAGCTCTCCAGTATCATCTACACACCCCCGTGCCCTGTAATAAACCCCACCAACATCCACTATGTAGGTACAGTACTACACCTACCGCGCCACCCTCCTCCTCGTTTCTATAGCTTCGACGAGTTACAAGTATCGATTGATCCAGCTAGGGGATCTAGAGGTTAAGAGCCCCCGTCCCACATGTGCACATTAGTTCAACTAACCAGATATAGCACATCCGAACGACGACCCCAACCCCCAAAACCAGTTACGTTTTCTTAGCAGTAGCTTAATGCTCTTCTCCAACTGGCCTGGCCAACTCCAAGTACCTCCAGCTAGGACCTAGGTGGTGGCACCGAGCAAATCAATCTTTTTTTTTTCCTCCTCTATTTTCTTCCCCCTCTTGTATTAGAATGGAATTTTAGATTCTATCGTGTCACTCTTTTTTTTGTGTCAGTCGATTCCAAATTACGGTCTAATAACAAAATCAAATCAAATCAAATCAAATTCAAATTGGTAAAGCTACCATACCTATTCCTTTCTCGGTCTATCATTGTCATCCTCGGTTGTATTATTGTCCATTCCCACCTGTATTTGTTAGGTGGCTCCGAGAATATCTATTATGTGGTATTCATGGTCTTTTTCCTCGATCTACCTGCGCTGCCTAACCTGGGTAGGTAACATTGTAAGGGTCGTTCGGCATACACGTCCTTTTTGATATTAACGCAGCCTCTAATTTTCCTATTCGGTTTTTTTTTAATAGTGCTATGGTTGTTTTTTGCCTTTCGAGTATGCCATGCCAATACCTCGGACCCAACGTACCATTCCTTAACCACACTATACGCTTGTCTTTTTCCTCTCGCTTTTGCAAGGTACCTGTTCCATATCGTCGAACAAGCTGCAGACGGGTCGATCCAAGCGCTACTCTACTTTACATACCCTGGGTACCTCATGTATAAGGAAGAACGGTACATGGATACCTCTTCATATGCCTACCTCTACCTACATACGTACATTACATTACCTTACATGCTATGCCCCTACTTTATCTTCTTAGCCATACTAACCCCCCCATATTTATGTGTCCCATCGTAGTCTGTCGTTTACGTATGTAGGGAACGATGTAAGTAGTCAAGTAGACAGCTAAGTATCATTGTCGACTACTGGGCTAATGGGGTCATATGGCTCCATTGCCTATATATCCTTGCCTCCTCTCCCGGGTCTGGCCCCGTTGGCTCCTCGACGACTTCTCTTATGTCCTCTCGAAAGCCCATTGTTCATTATTATGGCTTCTTTTCTTTAGGGGGTTTCCTTTAGTCTGTCTGTTGTGTATTATATTGCGTTCCCCGGCCTTGTCCCTCTCTTCCAGCTTGGATTCGCCTCGTTCCGAAAAAGCTCGGGGTGCTCTCTTCTCGCAGGTGGATAGGATAAACTCTCGTTTCGAGGTCTTAGTTCGGGGATTCCTTCTTTCTGTTGTCGTGTGCAGTACATTCACCGGAAGATTCAACGCCCCCTCTAGGGAGTCACCATTAGTTGCCACCGTTGCATGGTCTCGGTTTCGTCTATGGTTCCTCTAATTACCTGTGTCATTAATCACAACGGCATCCAGCTCGCTCGTCCATCCGATTCATGCCCCCTCCCCCGTCCCGCGCGTGACTATAGTGTCCAGATCTTGAAGATCAGATCAGATCAGATCAGAATACCCGTCAAATTACCACTATTAAAAGGCAAGCATTATCTTTTTCCCCCTCTTCCTCTTCGTTCCGTGTTCCGGGCCACATCTACCCGGCTACTCACGCGCTCGCTGTACCCGTCTCGTTTCGCATTGTAACCACGCCTCGTCTCTCGCCTGGGGTTACCCTTTGAAGCGGGTCCCTTCTTCTTTCTACTTTTCTGAGGTTGTGCTCGGAAGACCCTGCGGCTCTTACAATAACCAACTACATCCTGGTCCTGGTCTTCCTCCGCATTCGCCAAAAAAAAACTTACTCATCTCACTAATACCTTCCTCACACGGTGGGCACGGTGGTCACGGTAGTCACGGTAGTCACGGTAGTCACGGTGGACACAAGTGGACACAGTGAATTCAGTGAAACAACAGCTGACCCATATAGTTCACAGTAGTCAATAGATAGACTTTGGGCAGTCTATTGACAATCTTCTCTTTTGAGGGTACTTATATAACACGGCTCGTACGCAAGAACCACACACTCTCCCAATCTCAAGCAGCATTCTTGCTAAGGCTGGAATAGTTTGGGACTTGATAGTACTCCTGGCAATACTTTAATACGCTCGTCTATCTGGTCTTCGGATATCTCTTTGGAGATAGACACCCATGATGGACATCGCCACTCTGTTCTCGGGTCTCCCTCGCCCAAGCTTCGACTTCTTGTCGTCACCGAATTTCTGGTGGTATACCTTCTGGGTCTTGTGGTAAGTTATATGGCAATTGGCATAGATGAGAAGTCCTCCCCTAGAGCAATTACTCAATATGTCCACGCTCTAGACGCATTAGATATTAACCGTCTACAGGGTACATCGCTATCTACGTTTGATCGTTCATACCATCAGCCATTGGGTTTACAAATCGAAGCCCATCCCCCTTAAGCCCACGTTTACTTCTGACGATGTAACCGTCATCATTCCTACCATCCACAATGCCTTTGATGAACTCCGCTCCTCGCTGGAGAGCATCCTGGCCTGCCAACCTTTTGAGCTAATTCTGGTGACGACTGCGGACAAGCTTAGCGCGCTAGAATCTCTGGTAGTTACTCTGTCGACCTCCAACATCCGTGTTCTGTCTACCCCCATTGCGAACAAGCGACTCCAGGTCTGCGAGGCGCTTCCTAAGGTGAAGACGGCCATTACTATTATGGCCGACGATGATGTTACTTGGCCGTCGACCCTGATCCCATGGATACTTGCTCCTTTCGAGAATCCCAAAATTGGCGGCGTTGGGACTTGTCAGCGTGTACGTCGGGAGCGGGATGGATCTGTGCTAGAACAGATCTTTAACTGGCTCGGAGCAGCGTATATAGAGCGCCGGAACTTCGAGATATCGGCTACGCACAATGTTGATGGAGGCACATCGTGCATGTCTGGTCGTACTGGAGCCTACCGATCAGAAATTCTGTCGAGCCATGATTTCCTGGAGGGGTTCAAGACCGAGCGATGGCGCAATTACATACTGAACGCCGATGATGACAACTTCTTAACTCGCTGGTTAGTGAGCCACCAGTGGAAGACTTGGATTCAATACGAGCGGGAATGTGAGATTGAGACTACTCTCGAGAACGGCCTCAAGTTCCTCTACCAGTGTTCACGATGGGCCCGTAGCAACTGGAGAAGCAACTGGACAAGTTTGGTCCGAGAGAGATATGTGCTTACGTAAGTTTTGATGCTGATCTTTCAATGTTACCCCCTGTCCCATTTATTTCTATGTGTACATCATGATGTACATATCTTCCCCTGTCTTCCCCCTTATCCCCCTGTTCTCTCATAAGACCCAGCAACCCCAACAAGGCCGGCTTCTCATTTACTAACTCATAGTCCCGTGCTTTAGTCAACAGCCATGGTCCAGCTACGCGCTTCATGTTGCTACCTTTACTTCTCTAGCTTTCGTCGTGGACCCCCTCCTTCTGGCTTCGCTCTGGTGGGGCACTGAGGGATGGGACCTGGATTCTCGCCAACGTTGGTTCTGGGCTCAGTTCATCTACATGTTCGCCTTTACCAAGGTCATCAAGCTGGTCGGACTCTTCCGACGCAACCCGAGCGACATCGTATTCCTACCGGTGTCTATTATATTCGGCTACTTCCATGGGCTAATCAAGCTATACGCTCTGCTGACCTTGAATATGGTAGGGGAGGCCTAACGCACAGACCTTTCAATCCTTTAGTCCTCCCGCTGACCTGATTACAGACTTCCTGGGGTAGCCGACCTGATGGTGACGCTAACGATGCTTTGCGAATGACTCCTCGTCCCAGAAGGGCCCTCAGCGTTGTAACGCCGCCGCCTCGTCTGGACGATCTCGACCGCGTAATCCGCCGTACACGACCTGCGCAAGGCCCCTGCCCCTATTCCGAAAAGGAACCGCTCCTTAGCGACGTAGTCGCGGGGCCGTAATCGTCTTAATAGCATATCGGGGTTTGTTGCGTCGCGCTTCCGTTTATTCGACTACCTCAAACGGATGACTACGGGCTCCCGACAAGAGGTTATGCATTTTATGATTCATGAATTGTTATATTTATGGTTCGTTTCACTGAAAAAGGAGTTCTATCTGAAGAGGTCAAACGGTACTCTCCATTAGTATACGACGACCGCTGCCTGAAACATGGATAGCGGCCCATGGCTTTCAGCCTATAAGATGACACTCGGCTTTCGGATCCTCGGTCGGTTATTCTGCACCAACCAAAAGCTCCTGGTCTTCGTTTTTACTTCCCCGTCAAGACGACGGAGAATTCGGTCTCGCTACACCAAGATTCTGAGTTTTGTGGCTCAGAGTTCGGCGCAACCTATGGCGGGCGGGTTGAGATTACCCGTGTTCGCAAAAGTAACCGGTGCTATACTTCATAAAGGCGGCTTTTACAGGATGGGCAGGTAGCATGTTATTCATTTCCTCCTTCTTTGTTTCTCGCATTGCATATTCCGGCATGCAGCATTTTCGCACTCGGCTTCTACCAAAATCAAAATGGATGGTATGGTTTGGTGTGTGAAAAGACTTTACGGATGTTTCTGGTTGGAGGGCAAAATTTCGGGAATAGATTGTGACTCTAGTCTGCATGGATGGATGTCTACGGATTCCTCATAGATGTTTTAGAGGGGCCATCATTCGAGACCTATGCGAGGCCGACAAGAAAAAAGAGAGGAGAGAGGAAGAGAAATCAAGAAGAAGGGCTCTTTTCACATGCAACTACGTACGTAATAGGACATTGGTTGGTGAAAAACAAAAGCGTGTGTCGTACTGCATACATGTAGTAAGATTTTTGATGTGATGCGACTTGTGCTTTTATTACCTATCCCAGGCGTTGATGGGATACCACCTCACCCACCCCAAGCTACCGATCCGACACCCCCGCGACATACTATGTTGGTCGTGCAGCAGGCAAGGAGGACACGGCATATGCAAAATGCAACTTGAGTAGGACGCCCAGATCAACCATAGCAGAACCCCATCAGGAGACTTTGCGTTACACAGCAGTGACGGCAACGTTTTTTCAGGGGTAACTTTTTAACAGCTTCGGAGTTGACTTGGAGTGTTGTGTAAGAACTGCCAAGCGTATGTCAGCAACCACTGAAAGGAGGGTTCTGCCACCCCCAGCTTTTCGGCCGCGCCAAGCCAGAGAGGCTCTGTCTAAACGTGCTCATAGGTCCTTTTGCGACCCAGTCGGATGTCTTAACGACTGGGTTTAACCCCGGGAGATGTGGCACTTGACTCTTCTATTGTTAAAAACTGCTATTATTCGTCATCGAGGTCGAGTCTAGACTGTCTAGCCTTACCGTATTCTACACCTCGCGGGAGTTTACATATATAGGATGATCAGGTGAATGCATTTCGGAGATGTATAGCTTATTTTCAATGGTCCTATTAGCTGAAGACACAGCCACCTTCTGCTCGTACCGATATCGATCTACCGATTCCTAAGATTACGCCCCTGAGTCGAGTTAGACATGTGCTTCAGCTAAACCGGGAGATTTCGGCCCTACCTCACAAGGACCTAGGTACCAAGACGGTGGATATCGAGGCATGGCTATTTAGAATACTACCGGACAGGTAGCCGTCGATCCCTCCCACCTGGGGTCAGGAATTCCCCGGAACCATTTCAGATCTTGGGTCACGGCCATCTCGGGGCAACTTTCGTCGCTAGAAATAAGCGAACAAATAAGCCACTCGTCTACCACCATGCGAGATGACTGATGAGGGGGAACGTCTTGGAGCGCCGGGAAGAGAGAGGGGCGCAACGAGACCGAAGAGGGTTGAAGGATAGAGACTCCACTTATCCTTCACGTTAATACAGGAACCTAGTCCCGTGTAGTCCTAGTTATAAGCCTGTGTAGATTGCTTATGGGTAAACCCCGCAATTGTATCTGAATTCGTGAATTCGTGATCGTGGTCGATGTTACCGAAGTTCTTGGACTATTTCCTTTCCAGGTCAACGAACCGCGATCGATAAAGCTGAACTAGATAGCTACCCTAGGTAGGTACTTGCTAACTACCTCCATGGCCGATCTAGATTACATACCCGATCCATTGGATGGTTACAACGAGTATCTAATTAGCTCAACTCCCATATGACAACGGCCTATCTATATGTATCTATTCTACAGCGGATGTGGACCTTGCCGGAGCTGATCTGAGCTGCTTAATGATGAACTCGGCTTCGGTCTCGTAGGTTCCTGACCCGGGCCGAGTGCGCATATGTACGCGTTCACGGCAGAGAATTGTAACGACCATTGCAGATAAAGTGGCTAATGATATATCACAATTCCACTCGAGGTCGGCTTATCTGACGTTGGTTGTGCGACCATAGCTGCATGCCAAAGACCTAGAACAGGGAAAACACGATCCCACCACTGTGGTCCGCGGATGGAACTAATTTAGGAAGATGGAAAGACGTAAAATGCTCCTTGTCTAGACTGTTACCACGAGAGGCTACCTGCATGTCTTGGCAAGGTTCGACGCAGACAAGATGCGGTTCTAGCAGCAGCCCTTCCTTTGTGGTCAATAATATACCATCCCTGACCTAAGGATTCGAGTGTATGTAATGTATGCACGACCGACAAACCTAAGGTAGTCTACTGCAAGATACACATAAGGTATACCACAGTAGCAACTACTAGCGCCGCTAATGATCATAGCAAGGCCTACGAGAATGCGGCATCACTCGCATACCTAGGCACATACACCAACGCTAATGCATTGGAGATGAGAGGGGTGACACAAGCTGCTTGCCTGCTTTACCTTACCCTACCCTCACCACCACCAAGCTGGAGGGGAGTTCGAGTTATGACACCAAGGACCACACCTCCCTCCTCCGCGGACTCTCGTTACCGGCATTAGCGAGCTTCTACTGGGACGAACACGGCCATGGCGCATCTGTGTGTGTCTAATCCGGCTAGAAAGGAGACGAAGACGACGTCAGTATATTTCAGAATGGTGTCACAAGAACAGCTGAGAATTCAAATAGAACGCTCACGAGAGCTGAAAAAATACTTGGCCACGATCCTGACCCGGACGATTTCGCGTGGAGATGTGTTTGTCTAACCAGGTAAAAGAGAACGAAGGGAGGAAGGGCTGACGAGAGATTGGATTCCCAGCCATGGTTGAGTTTACAACGGCATCCCGGCAATGAACCATCGGAAACCCTTGCTAGTCTACGATCCTAAAGTGATCTCTCCAAGGACTCTCCTCGATCGACGATCACACACCGGCGGAATGTGTACCGCACTACTGAAGAGGGTTACATAGGTGTAAGGTACTGTACCTAGGTAAGCAGGATAAACAGTATACCTTTGGAGTACGTCAAGGTGTGTAGCAGGTGAGAGCTGGCGGTACAGATTATGACGAACCATGACCTCGATCTCGACCCAATGGCGATGGTGGATTGGCTCTGATGTTTACATGGAAACTACATTATACATAATACATGTTAGAGTAGTAAAATACTATGTACCAAGCTTGGCGTCTATCTCTCAGGGCTGAGACACTACACCATCTTCACCCTCGGGTCCTCTTAAGTATTGCTCCCCCATCTTCGCTAATTCTGGAATAATTAATAGGCGAGTAAGCCTCTATCTGTTATATTAACTATCTGCAATGCCAGGTAAGCGAGACGCGGCTGCATCTCTTTCACCCTCCCTTTCATCTATCACACACAGTATTTGCACTTCTGACATGTACCGGATATACACGCGAGCTTGTAATGCCATAGTACCGACCACGCCCGTAGTTCTAGCACTACCGAACGCCATTGTGTACTACAACGCCGCGCTAAATCAAGAGCTACACCAAAATCCTGGACCATTTGCGACCTCGCGAGCCGCGCTTAACCTCATCCTCTTGGACCTGCGTCTACGATCATGCACGACTTTACAAATAAGGTGGGTAGTAGGGGGGTAGAAGCAGAGACGATAGAAGAGGGGGGCCGAAATCCGCATGCATCTGCGCCATCTATCGAAACGCCTCTAGCCCTGCCTCGAACGGGCATCGCGCCGCATACCTTAATGTATCGTGCAGCTATGAAGTTAGCTCTGCCGTCAAATTCTATGCAGTCTGATGGCAACATCGCAACGGAAGAAACACGAAGCAAAGGCACGTTGGAGAAAGGCAAAAAGCAGCATAGAACGCCACGGCTTACCGTATATGAATTGGAATTGAAAAAATGTAACTCGAAAGCGCAATTGATAGGTAAGGTATCGTATATCCCTAACCTTTCTGACTACGTACACCAAGCCGAGGCCATCACGATGACGACAGGACGTGAATGGAGAGGGTTGGATTCGAAATCTCAATCAAATCTCGTGCGAGACTGGTAAAGATCGAGATTTGTCTCGGAAGACCACCTCGGCTTGGCAGCCGGCTTCCTATTTCCTATCCGAGACACAACGTGGTAGTCCTCGCGTGCTTCGTTGATATACATTACATGTGTATGCATGTCTCTAGATTGATATGCGCCTTCTTTGCGTATATGTATGTGCTTCCTTCATACATACATGGGTACATTGCGCAGGCAAGATACTACGTCGATACTAGGTACTTACTTAAAGTGCTCGTTGGAGTACATACGTGTAGGTAGGCAGGTCGTGTGTGTGTATAAGTAAGACTTCATCTACAGCACGTTACTAATCTACAGTACGCGTAAGTTATAGCTGCCTCGACGCATAATTGACACTTAATACGAATGTAAGCACATCTCCCACGTCTCTTTTAGGGATATCTTGTCTCGTATTAATATGTAGTTCCGAGCATGCCAGCAGCCTATGAGACGGTACATCCGAGGTTCTTGGGGAGCAGCGCACAGTACCATGTAGTGATCGCATACAGGTAGTATTCAGTGACTCTTAGCGCACAATTTCTCAGTCGGTAGGTTACGTAGGTAAAAGCCAGCGACGCTAACCCCTAGTATCGTAGCGGACCTTAGCTTTCTCAAGAGGATCTGGCCTTGTCGATCTTCCAGAGTCGATCCCCCGGCGGGCGTCATGCACAAAATTCAGATGGGGGAGAAGCAATGAAAGCCATCGTACATCAGCACAACCGTTGTGGTGTAACCCTCACTCTCGCAGGCATTCAGGGATTGGGGGTGATGTTAATACATAAGTTGGGGGGCGCCTTGCCTTGCCTAATAACGTACCCCCATCCAACCCCTTATTAGGGAAATCCTCTCGCATTTCCAATAAATCTGATCCGACATCACAATGTTCCGTTTAGCCTCCAATCTCAGATGCTATACATAGCATGTTCATTCGTACAGACATGCCCCGTTCAGGCTTACGTTAATAAACTCGCCCAGATAGCGTAAGGATAGGTTCTTTTCACGAAAGCGCAGCCAAGCGTCCCCCGGCGTATTCCGCATTTCGTGAAGTGGAGATAGGGCGCGTTCATTAGTGAGTGCTACAAGCTTGCTCCAGCTGCTGTTTTGGTACAGCACCTCATCAACCCTGTACCTGGAAAATGGAGATCATCGAAAGCACATCGAGCGTGCAATTAAGATTATTCGCGAAATGGGGGCCAAATTTCTACCTATCAGAGCTCTCTCCAAGAAACAGATTCGTCAAATCCTGGGGTCGCTAGGTAACTGACGTCCCCCCCTCCTCTACGCCTAAGGATGGTATGGCGATGTCGTCAGATAAGGGGTACTATCCCAGGGAGCCACGACGGTACAGCAGGCTAGCAGATGATCTGATCAGGACAATAAGCTTATCAGAGCCGACCCAGATTCGTGGGACCATCGGCGGACTGTAAACGCCCGGACGGGGTAACAAGCGAGATCTAGATAGACCTAGAGCGCGATCTAGACCTCCGGGGACCAATCTGGGGAAGCACATCCGCCCGCCGTCCTTGCAACGACCCGCGGGCGTAATAAGCACACCTGCGCTGCGATGCGGTTCACTTAACCCTATCTCCATTCCTACTTAGGGCCCAGTCTAGCTCATATCTTAACCTTCCTGAAGCTTCTCCTTCTCGGCTATGTGTCATTGATGCTCGCATGGGCCGCTTTTTGGCCACCTGCGCCCCGATTGAATTCGTGGAAAATAGAAATACTTTAGGTACATATGTAATCTAGGGAGGACGGGCTGGGGTAGATCGCCAGGGCTCCTCCCCGCGGAGCCGGTTCGGTGCTATAGCGGCCCCAGCTAGTTACCACCTCCGTGGATGATGTACGCCGACTATACCGTTGCTGGGATAGTCATGACGAAGATACTTGGAAATATGGTCTTCATTGCTTGTTTTGCGATGGCACCATGAGTGTCTTTGCAGGATGTTGACGAATATGGAACCTCTTGCTTGGGACGGTCTGATGCTACGTGGTCTATTATTCCCAGTCGCCATGTGGACTTGTAGTTTCAACGCTATCTCTTTCCTTCTTGAAGCATGGGGACGATGTATGCTATAGCTTCAAGACAGTTACTAGGACATTCATCGGAATTCTATAGTTAGCTAAAAACATCATGTAAACATTAGAGCAGAACGACTTTTAAACTGATGGCCTGCGTGTCATAAAACTACCTATGTTAACCATGCCTGTACGCTATATGGGATTTCCGATGAAGATCACCGAGATATCGACTCTCGCAATAATGGTTATACCACATTACCTATACACTTAGCTCCCCTTCAGATCCCTCGTCAGGGTCCTGCTGCTATATACAGAACTATATGTACTCGGATATAAACTTAAGAGTCCTAGTAGACGCCGTGGTGTACTATTATGTCTTAACTCTAAGAATATCTGAACACTACGTCCTATTCAGAGTCTGGTCTTAATGATTGAGAAGAAGTTTTGATTTATCAGGCTACCATCCTACTGGTATTTCAAGTAGCACTGCTGTTCATCCCTTCTTAATCAATGCCCCGATTAATAAACTACGTGTATATAGCTTGATTGCTATTTCCATAAATACTCTCTTGGACTTGTCTTGGGAATCTATCACAAGGACTTGGATAGCATTTAACTCTTTATTCAAAGTGTACATGTAGTTAATGGCGTGAAAGCCGAAATGACGTCTAAGCTACATGTACTGGAAGCTGGTAGCTTCCGTATAGCAACAGAACTTGGCCGTGTCATCTCAATGGAGTCAGCAGCACAACCAAATCTACCGGGTAAGTCTCGTTTGGAAAGGCTGCCCTGACTGACGACGTTGGAGTTAATTTGAATCCACCTATTGTATCGATGGATGGTACTTCTTATGGTTGGAACGCTTCCCCAGGACTTCCCATCTGCTTTATATATTCCGCCGCCCCTAATTGCTTCCATCACGTTGATCACGCTGTGCTTTAAAGCAAATGTTTCATTTGTAGCTCGCTGTCCTATCTGTTCTATTTCTGTCTTCGCGGATACTGCAGTCCATGGCGTTGAGCGAGAGGACGGCAGCGTTCGTAGAAGATTACAAGTCACTTCCTCTATCGGGAGATCAAACAGGGCTGGGTGTATTGACCTTCAATCACCGTGGAAAATGAAACCTCAACCGCGTCCAGTCCTTCCAGTTTCTCCAGCAGAAAACCAATGATGTGTCCGTTTTCGTGGACATGGGCGAGGAAGCGCGGGGCTGTCCCAGTGCCTTCAAGCAGTTGATATAGCCCCGTCTCTTGTTCGATACGAGGTAACTCCTATTCGTAACGGGTCAGTTTGGCGATTACGTTCACTGGTGATGGAAGAGTAACTGCGAGGGCAAAGGGTGGGACGGCTTCGGAAACCATTGCAGTGAGTTGGTCGGTCTTCTCTAACTCTAGGCAATCAATTCTAATTTAATGGCATTAACACTTAATGACAGTGTTTTTCAATTAGGGAGAGAGGATTCAAAGTCGCTGCTGGGTTTATCTTGGTAAATATAGGAATCTATCCAGCTCTCATTGTAGGGAAGACGTGGCAGGATTGGAGTATCTCTGTCAAAGTTCCGGGAGATATGACGAGGTATTTGACTCGATTTCCGATTTGAAGACTGTATTCGCTTTCAAAAGGATCGTGGTCTTCCACTTCCGTAGAGAGGATGACCAGTTATATTAGCGAGCCATAAGTGTGATCATTAGAAATTGTTACAACCGGATCACTTATTTGAAGGATGCCAGTGGACGAGCATGGAGAAATAGCGAGCTCAAATGAGATTTCCTATTCGTAAACACGTGCTATGATACTCCCTTTTTTGGTTTTGTCTCTTGTATAGCCTGATTTTCTATTCTAATCGCTTTTATCCATCGCGAAACGCTTAGCAGTGCTTCGACTACCTAACATCGTAAGGAGCCAGATCCCCCCTATAATCTCAACCCAGTTTGACTTACGATATTCTGCTTATCAAGATACGTGTACGCCCAAATATATCGTATATGCGTGCGGCTGTAAGGAGATGGAGTTCGCTCTCTGGGTGTTGTCTACTTGGTCCCTTTTTGGATAGCCTAGTTGCAATATAATATCGAAAGGTTTCCACATCTTTGTCATTCTCTATCTCTAAAGTAGCCTCTTTTCCGTGCAGCCTCTGGGAGCTCGGGTGGCCGGAGAGTACCTTCGTCACTTGATCTCCATAGGAGCTGTGCTTGTTCACACCTTCGAAAATGTTCTAAAAAGCCATCTCGAGCGTATAGCCTGTCGCGAGCCTCGAATGCCCCTTTCACCCCTCTGGAGCCGATTATACCCTTTTCAAGGGCGAGTTGGCACCCGGCACACGCCATTCCATACTCGACGTTTCCAGTTCGCGTATCGTAATGAGGAAGGGCGCACGATCCCATAAAGTTGAATTTCTTATTTAGTCTCCAGATCCGCGGTAGTGCCGGCAGTTGGCGTCCGGAGACAGATATTGCCTGGTGAACAGAAACAGCCTTGACGGGGACTTTTTGCACGCATGCCTCTATCGAATATATTCCAGGCAGAGTCTTAAACGATTTTAGTTGGTTTGACTCAGCTTTGGTCAACTGGAATTCTCTCCGGACAGAGCCAAGGGGTTGCACTTGGGCTTCCAAAGCCCCGTCGAGGCATTTGAAACAGCACCGAGTCCATGTCAGTAGGGATATAAATCCGCCGAATTGACCGCAAATCGTGCAAGCCTTCGTACATAGTGCCGAGTAAAAGTCGAATAGAGAAACGCCGATGGCGAGTTGCGTTCGCAATAAGACACAGAGAAGGTTCAATCCATGCGAAACAACCTTCTGATATTCGTCGACAGAATCTACCATCTGCCTCGATCTGCGATTTACTTGTCGAAAGATGAAGAGCGTATGCATGTCCAGATCTAGCAATACCTCGCGCAAGAGCTCAAAAGGTAACCGATCGAGCGAGCCAAGCCCCGCATTAGAAGGTTCCCAGAAAGGCGTCGCTATTGACAAGCGAATGTCGACGTGTTCGTGAGGTGGAAACCATATCACGGAGCGGCAGTAATCTTCACGAGGATAGGAGACGACTCTAACAATGTCATCAGCCTGTTCCTCGCGAAAGTGGTATTCGGCGGTGGAGCGATACCCGCGAGGAATAAGGATAGCCATTCTGGACAAACGTCGATACGCTCGGATGAAAGCCGCACCAGTCCCAGTAGACGCCTGTGGCGGGCGTCGACGATCTCAATGGCGATGCGCTGGCCTGTTTATATGCTGCCTATAATAATAGAATTCACGAGTTAAAGGGATCCAGTACCGTGATAAGAATGAGATGAATCATTATATAGGTCCTTCGGACGAGGAGGCGGGAAGGGCAGAAAGATGTAGTGTATGTACCTCCTACTGTACAATGTAGATACGGTACCTAACGGGAGATTTCGTGACAGCGCTATGCTGGAATAGGCTGGCTTTCAGTTGTAACAATACAGTATTAATTGAATTTGGGCCGCAGCCCACTACGTAGTATTCAATTACAATTGATATCAATTGATTCATCATTGATTTACACCGTATAGTTGATAACTGATGGCAGCGTGGAGTCTACATATACTGTACAGTCACAATCTATACCCCATTTGGATACCCATAACCTCGATTCAAAGCAGGCTTCGTAATAATGTAGAGGCATTAGCCTTGAGTAATAATAGTGTTTTGGTAGCTCCCTCTCGATAGAGCACGATCCGCTAGAGCCTGTTGTCCTAGAATCTGAGGCCTTAAGTCTTATCAAGAGGTTACACACAACGGAATTCGAACCAACACACCCGTTGACCCAAAGCAAGAGGAAGCCAACAACTAAGTACTCAAGTACATCATATGAGGCTTGAAATGCTTTTATTACATACCTCAGCTCAAATGACGATTATTCTCATATAGATCCATAGCAGTCTTATCTATGGAACGCGAGCTGGTTATATTTGAGCGATACATACTGTATATTGAATAAATTATGGTGTCGTATCTACTTTAAAGGCATTTATCGACAATGCTTCAGTGTTACTTAGATAGACTTGTATTAGTGTCATATCGGTAGAACATCACTTGAAACATAGTCAGCTTTGATCTACCATGTAGAAGGATTATCAGTGTCTGTAAGAAGTTCTCGGACACCTTTTCAATACCAATCGAAGTATCTTCCTACTACTTAATATCAGTGTTTTTATATGACCTTATCGAAACAACATCTCAAAGTCACTACGTATAAATAGTTGACAAGCATTACAAGACATTAGCGGTTTTTTCAATCGGGTTTAAGGAGCTATATCTACTTCGCAATCAAAAGGTACATCTTTAATCATTAACATTAAGAATTAAGCAGACATGAGATAGTTGCCAGACGCGAATTCCGAGACCATTCCTTGAGTACCATATACCTTTCGTGCTTCCATAAACCTTTTAACCCATATGTACCTACCTCATGTCTCCATAGCTTTGTGCACGTTTGTAAATCATCCTCTTAGCCAGATTTCACTCCTTCAATACCGAGTCACCTCCCGTTGAAATGATAACCGTCTAAATGATCAAACCTTCCCGGCTAGATACAATATATTTTCTCTGATAGCATCCGTTAGCTCTCCCTGGCCCGTGTACACGTACTGGGCTGTTTGAGGCCAGGCGTCGGCGTGCGGCATCGGTAAGTAGATAACGTCGCCCTCTCGTACGTGTCCAGAAACCAGCAAAGCAGCTATGACGGGAAGGTATGCGCGGGCATATTTCAAATCTAAATTGGAATATTGCATTAGTATCGCATACGTCAAGGGCGATTAGGTAGGTAGGGGTTTAGTCGTTAAAGGGTACCCGTAGGAATCTACTCACGGATTGGTACGGCATTCGCATCTCTAATTAAACTCTCTACATCCAAGTTACTCCCGCTGGCACGCAGCAGCGAGCCCGACCGCACACTACTTGTTCGTCTACTCCTCGATTGCGCTGCGGCGCCGATCAGAGATGGTGCCATCGGGAGACTTCGACGACGTTGCTCGTCCGAGCCGCAACTCGCTCGTTTGTGCGAAGGCGGATTCGGTATTGTGGCCCGGAGCTCCTCTATGTTGAAGCTACGCTGAATCAGGAATGCTGCTTTATCTATCGCCCGAGGCCGGACGATGGCGCGGATCGTCAGCCGACTCTTAGATGCTGCGCCTGGAACTTGTAATGACTTCGGCCGTGCACCTTCCATTTCTGTATTGTCATTTCTCCGGCGCAAAGACCTGGCTATTATGAATGCATCTGCTGTCTTGGTGTTGCCATAATAGACATGCCCCCAAGCTCGAAGTTGCTCTTGGTATTCTAGAGCAGAAGTCCTTCGTGGAGAAACCGGTGTCAGATTGCCGTTAGCTGTATAATAGCCAGGGCTCCGAGATTGGGACTCCGATAGAGCATCAGGCAAGGTAACGATTGATCCAGATCGCTCACGGATGTCTCCCTGGGCCGAAAAGTTTGGCGAGGCCGGTGATGGCAGACCATACGCCATACTCATGGGTGGCAGTATGCTAATTTTTTCAAGTCTCGCAACTAAGGGCGATGGCGAGTATTCATCGATAGGGGTTAGTGGTACCGCGGGTCTTGGTTTCTGATCGAAGCTGTTGACGAGGGCTCGATCTTGTCTTCGCATCGACCCATCATAGGAAGCTGGATGAATTGGACTTGGGCATGGAAGACTCTTGGGAGATACGGGGGATGGCGACAGGGCCGTGTTGATAGGTGTCGGCCGGAGTGTTGTTTTCGTCATGCCGCCGAATGTTTGATAGTTGGTCCATATAGGCTCAAGACTCGGACGTCCCGAGTCGTTCACATCGCTTGTCATTAGGTAAATATGTGAGCTCAGACACGAATAGCCTAGCAGACTAGAATATGGCGTAGATTGGTATTCTGAGATTTGTAAATTAAGCTCGTGGCCAAGACGCACGTTTGATGACCCATCGCGAGACTTATTTTAAGGAAACCTTCTATGAATAGATAAAAGATACAAAGCCTTTTGTGTGTTGTCTTTTGACGTATTGAAAGGGCCGAGGCAAATCTATGAATCAAAGGACACCCCGTATTAACTCCAACCACTTGACGCAATACAAACAATAGACACAACATAGCCTACCTTTATATAAAGCTGTTACACATAAAAAGAACAGTCACCTTGCGGATGAGCTCCGATGTGGTAAGATTAGGCGACACATTTTGCGAGGGATAAAGGGATCCGAGATTGTCGTTTCCTCCCATGGCCCACCTGGAGACACGGAGATCTCAGAAAGGTAAGCAGTCAGAATAAGAGACCAAGCAGTCTCTTCTAAGCCATGCTACTTATTAACAAAGGAATCTCGGTCTTGCCACACTCCGTGTATATATCGGCCGAGTGATCACTGGACTTTTGTCGCGTAGAAGAGTCTGGTCGTCTGATGCAAGTGTATCAATGATATCCCCCGTACCAATGTCATCTATCAATGAACCTAGACTTATCGAAGGCATATCAATAAGAGTTGAAAGAGTTGAAGGGGTAGATATCGTTTATATGGATATCTGTAAATAATATTCACTTAAACGTACAATACTACGTATATCTACCTTGTTCGTCGCTGCTTATGTAATTGCGGATGATAAGTTAGACTTTTAAGTTAAAGTTCAGTTCACGGGATGATCTCATAACACAGCCACTATAGAGTTAAAGGGGCGCCACGGCGTTTGATTGGCCAAGCCCCCACTCAAACTCCATTGAACGTTTCCTTTCGCGACTCACAAGGCTGAAAGACTTCAAAGCTGTTGTTTAGGACAGCGTATCAGATATTGATTTGAAATCTGTTCAGAACGGTCCCGAATTCTGTTCAATCGTAGCAATGCCACTCCCTTCCCGGTAGCATATCTATATCACTTTACTTTGTTTTACTTCTATGACCTCGGAAGGAAAAATGGGTTCCAATGAAACCAGCTACAAGCAGATGAAGGAGAACTTCGTGTCCAACCTATCAGGTGGTCCAGTCTCCGAAATCAACTATGTGATTGCCGTAGGACCTGTATGCAAGACAATCAAGTTATCCTAACAATCCCGCGAATTCTTTAACTAACCCGACGTCCTTGACTAGATTGCCTTTGTGCTATGGTCCATCCTACAGTCCCGCCAGTCCTTCTTCAAACCGTACAAACCCCTGAGCTTCCTGGTCGACTTTCTCCTAAATGTGGCGGCTCCGTTGCTGTCCATGACCCTCTACGCAAACACGCCATTGCTGCTTTGTGGGCTGATCCTCGTACCCGCTATATTCGTCTATGCGCTTCCCTCAAATCCCTCCGCGTCGCGAAAGAAACCCAAGCTCCCCCCAAATGCGCAAAGCCAGAAACCAGGCGCGCTGAGTGTCCTATCCACGAAGCCATTCCTGACGACCTACCGAGGGTCTATGCTGGTCATCACGTGTTTGGCAATTTTGGCTGTGGACTTTAGGATATTTCCTCGCAGGTTCGCAAAGGTCGAGACTTGGGGTACCTCTTTGATGGACGTAGGTGTGGGTTCCTTTGTCTACTCGGCGGGCGTGGTCGCCGCGCGGCCAGTCCTAAAGGAGCGGGCGGAGGGCCGGAGGACACCGTTACTACAGAGGCTCCTATATTCGATGCGTCATTCGCTTCCGCTGCTGATCCTCGGCGTTGCTCGTCTTATCAGCGTCAAAGGTCTCGACTACGCCGAACACGTAACCGAATACGGCGTCCACTGGAACTTCTTTTTTACGCTCGGTTTCCTTCCTCCGTTCGTCGCGTTGTTCCAATCCGCGCTTACGATCATCCCGTCTTATGCGGCGCTCGCTATTTTACTTGGCGTCGCCTACCAATTTGTGCTGGAGACCACGAGTCTGAAGGCATTTATTCTCGCGGCGCCTCGGACGGACCTCATATCTATGAATAGAGAAGGCATCTGCAGCTTCGTCGGATATCTGGCCATATTCCTAGCTGGTCAGGACACCGGCATGTTTGTATTGCCCAGGAGCATCAACCCGCGCAGCGGAACGAGTAACGGTACTCAGCGGATGACTCTTCTACTGACGATGGCAGTGTGGACATCTATCTGGACGTTGCTGTATTTCGCCACGACGAATTTCTCCTACGGTGCAGGATTGAGCGTGTCTCGGCGACTGGCTAATCTACCCTACATCCTGTGGATTGCGGCGTTCAATTCGGCGCAGCTGCTGGCGTGCTGTACTATTGAAAGTATCTTCTTTCCGTCATTCTACAATGCCACGGACGCGAGGACAGAGCGCGAGGCGTATGAGATCGCTACGAGCAAGGTGCTGCGATCTTTCAACAGGAACGGTTTGGCTATTTTCCTAGCTGCGAACTTACTTACAGGGCTCGTTAATATGACCGTGCCTACCTTAGACGTTAGTCCTACCACCACGATGGCCATACTGGTGGGATATGCCGGAGTTCTTACCGCACTTGCGGTTGCGTTGGATACGTGGGACATCTCTATCAAGTTATGAGTTAGGTATGAACTGTTAGGGTAATTCTAATTAATCGCCATCTACGAAGTTTTTCAACTGCCCGGTCTCAACTCCGACCCGTAGTATACGCCTTATGTATACCGCAAGGGTGGCGAGGCTCCTTGATATATCAATTACTGACAATGAAAGTATGGGCGAATATCTACTAATTTTAGCACATGACCCTAAGTTCTGTGTATGGATCGGGTGTTTTCAATATCGTATTTGTTATGATTGATGACGAAGTTAGCTTGAAAACAATGTTAGCCAGGGCGCTGGTGCAAGCTATCTGGATCTCCCTCTCTCTGTCGAGGGAGGGCGCAATGGTTAATCCTATGGGCGCCACTGACATATCTGTCGTATTTCTTTACTATAATGAATCAATACTCCCGCTCCTCTCCTCTCATGAAAATGGGCGCTTCCCTACCTATCGTATTGAGTCTTTTCTTTGACTTATCCCTGTAGGTACCATGGCCTGATGCTAAGAATTAGTTTGTCAGGCATCAATATTATGCTCTTTACTTTTAGACGGAGGGTCAACAGATATTGTACAACAGCGTAGCTGCCACGGCGCCTTTGTCTCTTCGTCATCGGATTTCTTGGGCATAGGTGATATACGCAGTCACGTCGCATAAGCACTTAGTAGTAATGGAAAAAAGGTGACGAGGAGATCGATCACAGGCCGTGGGTTGTCTTCAAGAAGGCCGCAGTAACGATATCGACTTATGTATCAGATTGAGTCCCCGAGCGATTCACACCTCGAATGATCGTGTAACCATCCATAACTTCCCAAGTCAATTTACTTTTCTTTTTGAAATATTTTCGTTATTAAGGATCCCATATTGTAGGCCAATCGATTCCGAAGGAATTGAATGGCCTTGGACACCAACTCCTAAACTTTCGGTAGCTGACTTAGACGTCAAAGTCCAAGACGTTGGTAGGGCATTATGGATGTGCTTGATAAATATTTTCCTTTAATTGGCCGAAATGTGTAATTACATAATTATAGGAATCGGGTTCCGGTGGACCAATTCGGTTTGGTTACTCTAGTTGGCGATTTGTTTCTCGAAGTGTGGTTGTACAAATTGCGAAGGCTTTTGTGTTCCCGTAATGTTTCATGCATGGGAGGGAGTTCCTTGATACTCATCTTGCGAAAGGGACTCGCTGCTTGTAGGTACATGTTATGAGTGGTGGTAAATACTTAGTAGAGGTTGAATGAGGTCGGTCTGGGACGACGTCGATCGTCAAGCGGGTAAAAGTACCGTATGATGCAAGGTCTGAGCTCTTGGTACTTGGCCTCTTTCCGGCTAACGTGTGTGGGTGGACTATGCCTCGAAAGCTAATAACTTGACAATTATTCCTTGGATCCCTGCTCACGATCCATGAAAGGTCATCTCCGATGTTAATGCAAGAAGATCTGATCTTGTCATCCTGTCAGCTTGGTGGGACCTTATCATATGCCGTAGCTGAAAGCTGGAATGGAATCACTGGTCGCCCTGGTGTGTACGTAGGTTAAACGAGAAGCTACCTAGGCTGCTAGGTAACTATTTAGCGACGTGCTGAATATTGTTCACTGCTTCACCGGCAACTTGTAGAAGTCGCGCCTGGTATCTTGTTTATTGGACTAACGTCTCAGCCTTACTGAAACCTGGCTGAAGGGAGCGCCTATTGGCTGTTGAATTTGTTGATCGTCGCGGTGTTGCGTTGTGGTCGCGGCTATCGTGGCCATAACAAACAAATGGAAAAGGATAGCAGGCCATAATCGCGGCCACATCCCCAAGTGGTTGGCAGCATGGGGAAACAAACATACTTGGATAGTAAGGACATAACATGATGAGTTGTAATGATAGGTGGGTATCAAGTGGGAGGTATTTCCATGTTTTCAATGCATGATGATTGATATTGCTGGAGATTAGGATGAGACTATTATCTCAGAGCGGATCGATATTAACTAAAATAATCGACACACAACGTTCAGCCTCCCGCTGCGGGATTCAACACGAATTTCTGTTAAAAGGACCAAACCCGGAGAGGAAAAGAACACAGAAAGAAGCCAGATGGAAGGGTGTATTCCTTGTCGTGATGATGTGATCTTTTGTCGGATGGAGCTCGAGTGCTTCTATTGGACTTGGGATAGATTGAAAGAAATAACTGCTTGGGGAATGGACTCGTCCTATTTTAGACCCTGGTATCCCTGTCGTTTCAGATTCTCCGATGGTGGTGGTTTTTTTACTATTTAAATATTCGGTCTCTGCTACTTAGTCTAGTTGGGGACTCGGGAGACATTAGACCACGACTATCAGCTCGCCATCTGTTGACTCGAGAACGCCACATGACATGTCGAACTACCTAAGCTAACAAACGGCAGCGGGACAGATCTCTTGAGCTGGGACCCTAGTAATTAGAAACGATAAACGCGAGGAATACCTAGTATTTACGAGGTGAGACTATGGTTCTATGTACGTATTGGAGCTTATGACTTGCATGACTTATTAGTCCGCCTTGACATAATAGAAAAAATGTTATATATCAACTGATATGATTTTGCCAATTGTTTAGTGACAGTGATTAATTATGTGCTGACTGACTGCGACGTCATCATATAAGTCGCTGGCCATATGATAACCAGTATTGTGTTCTAACTTTCGTATTGTTATAATTGGGCATCATGGCCCATTGGGTATTCACCGACTAATCTAATCCAGCTAAGGTCATCATCGAATTAGTCGGCTGTTTACTTGTACATATATATTGTTATACGTCTATCTCTACGTCCATTATGAAATGGCTAAGGCTTGGATGAAGTTTTATTGAATGTAATCCAATCTCTGAGTTCTGACCTCTAACTGCCACTTATACGTAAGCCAAGTGAGTTGCGTAAGGCCGACCATCCCAGTCTAATGGATCAACGAGTGTCAAAGGAATGCGTCCTCCTGCGCTCCTCCGGCACGCGTAGTAGCGATGGTACGTAAGTTCTTCGCATCCTTATGTTCGGACTATGCATAGAAGCTAATGGTGTTCACCGCATAATCCAAGAGAGAAAAAAAGCAAGGCAGATCTTAGGACGAGGCTATATTGGAGGGACTATTATCCACTCGAAGAAGAGAAAACTAGACCAACTACACTTACATGTATCATTGGTGTGTAAGTCCACGGTAGTCATACTCTTTTTGCCTGTTGGGATACTCAATTGCGATGCATAAGATTTGGTTGTAGGAAAAGTTGGAATACACCATCCAATTCTTTCCTGCATATCAAAAAGAAGCTAACCTTGGAGGTGACTGCATACATACATACCTACATATGTAGGTAATAGGATATAAAATTTTGTAGGAAATAAACATGCGGTGAGCTTTCGTTGTAGGTTGGTACATACTGTATATACAGTAAGTCAGAAAATAGCCAGAAATTATATCTTCATATCTTAACAAGAACCCTTCTGAAAAATTTACTGGCTGCCCCAGACTTTCGGTGAATGCAGCCGTAGCGAATGGTCCGCTTCGTTACCTGATAAGATCAATTGATCAAGTTGCGCCGGGCCTGTCGTGGATGCTGGTCACTGTACCTGCATGAATATGGACGTTTTTATCGTCATTACCTCAAGCTAACTAAGTTACACGTATCTTAGCTTGGACCATTTTGGGGTGGCTTCCCATGTGCATGTAACCTTTGATTTGTGGCCGTCTATCCGTCGTTGTTATTACCCTAAACGGTTAGCTTTTCACGTTTTGTTTCACTAAGCTCCCATATGGCATAATAAAGTAGCCCATCCTCGGTCGCTTTGGGTTAGTAGATTAGTCCAATAAGGTTCGTTGTTTCCTCGGCTGGGAAGAAACACGCCCAAAAACAGAACGCGACCCAGTCAGTACGGTACATGGTACGTCGAGTGTGACAGGACCCCCCTTGCTGGCGTCCCCATCTGTCCATCTTCCAATTTCCCACTCAAGGGAATCCCTACCAGGGACCCATTCGACGCTTTCTATTTCACTTTTTGAATTGAGAGATGGTTGGTTTTTGCCTTTGCTTTGCCTTCCACCCTCTTCCTCGTCGTCCATAACGTCCCGACGTCGTTCCCTTGGCCTGCCTTTACTTGGGCGAGGCTTTTCGACCCCATCGCGCAATTGTATCTCTTGCATTGCCCAACCTAAGAGATATTGTATGTACCAAGCAATTGGGAGACGGTGTCTGCACCTCAAGCTCTCCGCACCGTCTGGTAGCCTACTTATCTTACCTACCGACACTTTTTCTCAGGACTCCCCAACCTATTTTCCCCCCTTCGGTAGTCCCCCCCTATCGCAACGCGTCCCCCCAATTCCCGTTAGGCGGTGCATTGATTAACAGTCCTGCAACTCAATTGCGAACTAGGACTGATAATTAAACCTAACACAGTACCGGCCAATTTCTACCTGATCGAAACCTACATTTGTCGAATTGCCAATCATCCAGTTCTAGGTCAACGATAAACGCGAAGACGACGTCTGTACATTCGACATAGTCTCAGCCTCAGTTACTTTTCTTCGGATCCCGACGCGGCTGCATAATATTGACAGATACCCGAGCAATAAGCCAGTTTTTGAGGTCATCGCTGTGAGGAACGCTAGATCGACCATCGTCAAGTATCCCGAAACAGTATTCGCTGTCCTCGCTCTCGATATCGAAGGAGTAGACTTTGGTGCAATCTACATCCGCCGTTTGGCCGTGTCCGAGTTTTGAGAGTAAAAAAAGAGACTGGAAGAGAAAGCAAGGGGAAGAAAGAAGCTGAAGTTTACTGGTACCCGAAGTTGCACTTGATCTGCAGGTGCATTAAGCTACCCCTTTTAAATTCGTCGAAGCAAAGACGGGATAAACGTACAACGCCCGTAATAGCAACTCGGCTTTCCTTCAAATTACAGCAGCGACAAGGAAGCCGAGAATACTGAACTCTGGCGACTCATTTTGACGTGTCTTTAGCGGAACTGAACCTGCTACCTAACCTATTCGTTTGATAAAAAACCAATTTAGGAGACCCGAGTCGCCGATCAACTGCTTTACCCACACGGAACGCCGTTCGAACGAGATAGCACCTCATTGCAACGCACAATGTCAATCTGAACTGGCTCATTGGAGGATCAAACGAACCGGCAGCTCTTTGGGATTTTAATTGCAAAATTCAGAGCGCGTGCAGGTATCCCAAAATCTCAACTTTTTTTCTTCTCTCCTTATCGGCAAATTGCCCTCGCATATCCGGATCTATCACCCGAAACAAGAAAGAGAAAAGAAGTCATATTTAGTTTCCTTCGATTCGTTTTACGTATCATCTATCCGGGGTCGCACCCTAGTAGCTGCGATAGCCGACCTACGCATACGCGTAGAAGATGTCGTCTGCTGCATTGCAACCCGCTCCGCACCAGCCGACTTCTCTCCCTGTATTAAATACGCCATCGCCAGCAGCAGCTTCCTCCCACCGACAATACACCCCGGGCCAGTCCCCTAGTCGTGAGGGTCGCTATGCTAGTCGAGACAACGCGAACGCTTCGCCCGCATCATCGAGACGCCCGTCTAGACGACCGAGCGGGAACAGCGCTAGCGCCACGAGCCCAATCCCAACATACGGAGAGCAGGCCCAATCATCCCCGATGACATCGCGAAGCGCCCTAGCATCGCCAGTCCCAGTGGCAGGCCAGACAGCCGAATATGACAGATCAGGTTCAAACCGTCGAAGAAACGAGCCACCTGTTGCGCCGCCGCGAACGTCATCTACGCAACAGGGAACGTCTGCACCGCCCAACTCTCGAAGAGCAGCTCGCGCTGAAGAGAGAGCTGCTGCAAACTCGCCTCGACGAACGCCTGGGGACGGCAGGGCAAATACAAATGGACAGTCTGATTTGGCGCGAGCGAATTATGACGATCCGAGTTCTCGAAGCCGAAGAGCGGCGTCCCAACATCTCACACAAGAGCCATCCCAAAGACCTAGCAGCAACCGAGACCACCGTCAGACCGTTTCGACTACGATGCCTGTTCGGGCTGGTACTAACGCATCAGCTAGGCAGCCTTCGCGTGAGGCTAGTGAGGTCCTTAATCGCGTTATAGTATCTCAACCCGAGGATGATATTGAGCGAGAGCGGGAGCGTCTTAGCGAGGCTCAAACTCAGTCTGCACGTCGGGCTGCCGATGATGGTGATGAAGCTGCTCTCCCACCGAATGTAGCTATGAATGATTCCCACGAAGAGGTTCGACGTGGTGGTCGGAGTCGCCATGACCATTCCAAACGCGAGAAAGCATCAAAGTTCGGAGACTACTATCTGGGAAATGTGATAGGCGAGGGAGAGTTCGGCAAGGTAAAGCTTGGATGGAAGCAAGACGGAGGTGTTCAGGTAAGACAGCACCTTTGTCCCACCTTAATATAGGCGCACCATCCTAACAATCATTCCCAGGTTGCTATCAAGCTCATACGTCGCGACAGTGTGGGCAACAACCCATCTAGACTAGCCAAGATTTATCGTGAGGTGGCTATTCTTCGCGGTATCTCGCACCCGAACATTGTCAGGCTACACGAGATGTCCGAAACAGAGCGTCACATAGGAATCGTCCTTGAATATGCTTCTGGTGGAGAGCTTTTCGACTATATTCTCAACCATAGATACTTGAAAGACGGACCCGCTCGCCGACTCTTCGCCCAACTCATTTCCGGAGTGGGATACCTTCATAAGAAAGGCATTGTCCATCGTGACCTCAAGCTCGAAAATTTACTGCTCGACCGGAATCGCAACATCATCATCACCGATTTTGGATTCGCGAACACCTTCGATCCCGCCGACGAATTAACCGAAGAGGAGGAATTGCATCTCTCGGACCGTGAATTCGTTAAACGAGTAGGTCTAGATAAGACTAAGCCGAACGGTATGCGTAGGGGCGACCTGATGCAGACAAGTTGTGGAAGCCCATGTTACGCAGCACCAGAGTTGGTTGTTAGTGACTCCCTCTACACCGGTCGGAAAGTCGATGTCTGGAGTTGTGGAGTTATCCTGGTGAGTTGGAGCCATCCTGTTCCCAGCGCTTGTTTGCTTTTTTTGACTTTGCTGACGTTGTTTCAGTATGCTATGCTTGCAGGATACCTACCATTCGATGATGACCCCGCGAACCCTGAGGGTGATAATATCAACTTGCTCTACAAGTATATTGTGAACACTCCTCTCACCTTTCCAGAATACGTCACTCCCCATGCTCGAGACCTGCTTCGGCGCATCCTTGTTCCGAGTCCACGAAAACGTGCGGACTTATTTGAGGTGGCTCGGCATAGTTGGCTTAGCGAATACGCCCACGTTGTGGAACTTATCACCAGCACCACGACCACAAGCAGTGAGATACAGAATACAACCGTGCCAACTGAGGATCCAGAGGCTGGAAACTTGGCAAGGAGCGCATCTGTCAGGGAACCTTCAAAGACAAAACCATCAACTGCTCAGGGCGAGTCGGCACGGAAGCAAGGCAAAGCTGACACAGAGGAGCAGATATACGGGAAGCAACAGAAGGATAATAAGCGACGTACTGTCCAGGTGGAGTATGTTGCGCCTGTAACCCAGACGCAGAGAGGAGGTGAGCAGCAGGTAGATCCCACCGTAACGCCGCGCGGAAAGACTCGAGCTCGGTCGTCTAGTCAAGGTCCAGTCGAGGTTCATTCTTCGCCGGCAGACAAACCGCTCCCGAGAGATCCACCAGTTTCTAGGGACGAATATGCAACATCGTCCCGCGAATCGCGGAAACCACCCAGTGCGCATCGGCGAGACGTACCTCCTCCGAGGGCAAATATTCCTCGTACGGCTTCTGATCATGCTTATATGACTGCCGCCGCCGGTGCGTCGGGTACCCGGCCTCCTACCGGAGGCTCCATGCATTCAACAGCCTCTAGATTGGCGTCATCTACACGAGGATCGTACGGTCAACCACTACCCCCCGCCGTTGCCGGTACTAACGCTCATGGAAGTATACAACAACCAAAAGCTACCAAGAACTACGTTATATCGAACCCGATTCCTCAAGAGACGCCCGACATGGACTTTGGTCGACCTAGCATTAGCGTGCCTTCGAAATTCGCACAGGTCTCGGGTTTCAGTCAAGGACAGCAGCAGTCGGGCGAAGTCAAGGGTCATCGGAGATCCAACACTATTGGCGAGATTGGCGGCAAGATTTTTGGTCGCAGCGGATCTATATTCGGCGGCCGTAAGAGGCGCCCGGATCAGCAAGCAGAGAAAGCGTCCAAAAAGTATCCACCGATTAGTATGTCCAACGCTATTCCAGGTGACTCTCGAACGTCGATGGAATCTCGTGCTTCGAGGAGATCTTTCTCTCTGGGGTTAGGCAAGAAGCGAAGCGGTAGCATAGCCGGATCACAGGCGTCGTTTGAGAAACCGCAAAATCGCCGCTTCTCCCTCATGAGAGCTATTGGTTTGAGCAAGGAGCCTACAACCCCGCCGCCCGATGCTTCGCAGCAGGACTTGCCTATCCAGGAGCCACCCCAAGTTGATGAATATAACCAATATGTTGATCAACAGCACGGCCATGGAAACGCAGTGCAGCAGTACGGCGATGGAACCTATGAACAATTGCAATCACCGCGGTTAGGCTCCGCTCCGGCTACTAGGGGAGAACCGATGTTAAGCCCTGTCCAGCAACAGTTTAGGCAAAATGTGAGACCTACAGCAATTCCTTCGTATCTGCAGCAAGGCGCCGTCCTGAACTCCGAGTCTGAGTCTTCGATCGAGCCTGCTCAGCGGAAACCACCAAATTCGGCTCCTTACCAAACTGGCTATGACTCTGACCACTACGATGGACGCCAAGCCGGGCGCGGTAGCCGTGTTCTTCAGAAAAATAGGAGATTTGTTGACGCTTACGACGGAGAAGAATATGGAAGACCTCACGACCATGCGGGTAGCAGCGGCGCGGCCAAGAGAGTGATGGATTTCTTTAGGAGACGCGGTCGTGCACGAGGAGGGGAGCCCTAAAGAGGAGTGAAGGAGCGTTGTTGAGAAGGGGAACACTGGGCCATCCCACCTAGAGGAGGTCCATTACCAATCCCGACTACGACATTGGAGGTGCGCATTAGAGTACCCAGACGATGCCAAAAATTGTTTCGACTAGAATCTTTGGAATGCTAATGATACCTTGTTCTTCGCCAATGCCTATATCCTACGTTACCTACCTTGTAATACGAGAGACGCAAACCTTTTAAAGAGAAGCAATCTACTATTCTACCCACCAAGTATCAGGAGAAATCGGGTGAAGTTGAATTAGTGGGGGTCATCCTTCGAATACCGGAGTTGGTTGCGCAAAGTTTGGAAGAGACCTGTCGGACGAGAGGCGATACTTTTGAACGATCCGGAACCATATCATAAATACTACTTTCCCCTCCACTACTACTACTTCTCCATTATTTTCGTTCAAGAGCGAGAAATCATAATCATGGGCTGGGAGTTGGGACGGCGCCGCGTGTATGTAGATGGGGAAATAACCCCGTGATTTTTATGTTGAGAGCACGACTCTTCTCTGCTCTGCTGCCCCGTGTTCCCGTGTTTTGCACGCTCGTTGGTGCGAGATATGTTTTTCTGTCCTGTTGTTAGCATTTGCAAGAAACACCGAATCCTACTCATTCATGAATTTGCCCTGGTGATGATTATGCTTGGTCCGTGTCGTGCGGTACGGCGGGGATGCTGTGTATTAAGAGAGAACGAGGTAGGACCGGAGTTAACAGTGGTGTCGATGGGGCTCCTTGGTGTTGGGATTCTAATATGATCCGACGGCCCTTTCGGTAAGTATAAATAAGCATGTACATATGTAGATGTGTGAGGTAAATTGATCTAAGAGAACAAGTAATATATAAAGTATTTCCGCTTTCTAGTATCATGCCATGGCCTACGCCTTACTCCCTACCAGGGTAGGCGACGGCGTTATCTCATGCAGTTTAAGGCTTTTCGCTATGAGCATTAATCAAAGCACAATGAGTTTGTTGAGTTGTTAAATACAAAGATGTGTTGTTCGGTTATTACCTCTTAGTATCATAGGCTTATGCTCTCCATATGCGTACATCTTCTTAATAGAATAAAGCTATCGTACAAGCAGATATATGTATATAATATTCGTATCAGACCATGAAGCAGTAATGGGAATCATCACGTTCTCGATAGCAACGGTTAAGCAGGATTTTACTTCGCATCCAGTGGATATTGAGGCTAGTCAGCGACTTCTAGAATCTAACTTCTTGGCTTACTTTACGCCGCCTAGGAGCTCATTCATTCCTTTGCATTTCCCTTTCTTCTCGACTACTTGTAATTCCTCTTCTGCGAGGTTCATTGTACACCATGGCGAACGATGGCTTGATTGGTAAACGCGGGTACTTGGTGGACTTCCCGCATTCGCATGAAGCCAAGCGTATGTTAAAGTACGTAACAGCCTTCGTGAAACCTATCATGGTAGCCAGAAAGTTAAAGGTCAAGGAACTATTTGAGTTCTACCCGGAGGGTGATGACGGCGTCCTCGGTAAGTCACGGAAGCGTCGACGATGCGATGTATGAGAAGCTAGCTAACATTGTAATTCCAGGTGAGAACTATGACCGCGGCCGAAAAATCCACCTTCGATTCCGATCTCGTCGCGATCCCGAGCGGTTCCTCCCCATCGGAGAGGTGATCACTACGATGCTCCATGAGCTCACGCACAATCACTTTGATCCCCACGACGAGAAATTCTATGAATTGTATAACGAGCTGCGGGGGATGCACGATGGGCTTATTGAAGCAGGGTTTACCGTGGGGGACGGGCTTTGGCCGGGACACTGCAAACTTGGTGTTAGAAGGATTCCCGAGAAGGCCTGTGGTACGGGACGAGACGAGGACCGAGGCCGTCGGGAAACCCGGTAGTGAATCTACGAGCCCCGCAAAAACCGACGACACAGATATGCTTATGCTTGTCTGGCTGTGGGCGGATCCGGGAAGAAAGTATGGTCGATAAGGAAGATGAATCTACGGCCTTACGACTTTGTTCGTTAAATTAAATTCGAACTTATTCCGCTCTATGTTTTACTAGGTAGTGTACGTACGAATACAAATTGTTTCTGTTTTGTTTCCAGTTGTGACGCTCAGGGAAGTGTCCGAAGATGGATTGATTTGAAAGAATCTAGTTGATGACATCATCATCACTGACCCATCTTTCATCTGTGAACCAGCTTCTTAATCCTAATGGATTGGCAAATTGAGAAATTGGGGAATGTTTAAAAGGAGTCCGTTTCCGGCCTATTTAAGGTTTTTCATAACTAATATTGATAGCCATGCAGATAATTCAATTTGACCGAGACTTGACTTTTTGTTACTAAGCGTCGAATATCTATGTTCATCTTATATGGCTAGATTTAGTTATGTTTATGGTGTGCAAAAGTGGAACGAAGTCTTGCGACTATGGTGATGGACAGTCTTTGATTATGATATGTAAGTTATGATATCATTATCATTAAGCAGTTCAAAATTTTTTTTGAACGCGTATAGTACTATGTAGTATTCGCATCGCTGACGTAAATCTTACCGATGAACAAGTCGAATGATGTCTTCAATTGAGCTGAGGTGCATCCTGCAACTGGCAAATCATTCCACCTGCATCGGTAACGACCGGTCTGGCCTGATACATGCAGCACATAATACTACCTCTTGGGGTTTCAGAACGAGGCAAAGGCTGACCCTACATAAGGCTGGATGACCCCAACAGCCGCATCCCGTTGGCGTCAGTGGCTAGGCGGGGAAACACCAAGAGCTGACGGTGTGAAGCATTTATTCGGAAGATTATGATCCCACGACGTCATTCCGGAGCTGGTCCCGCATGGCGGCTGTTCCAATCGCTTATCGATCTACGCCAAGCTACGTAGGCTCGGAATCCCGAACCCTTGCGACAATGCTTGTAGATGGATGCCTGTAGATTGTTATAGATGGAAGGGGCTGGTCGAGAATCGAGACGCATGTACGACATCCGGTTTTGCAGGTGAACATTGTAGGTAGCGAGATGCCGATGCTACTTAATTCAAGAAGTCGTTGCTACCATTCTATTATATGACTGGTCAATGCTAAGGTCACCGAAATCCAATTCCGTCTTGAGGAGAACAATTCTAGACTAGTTATCCCTTGCATGGAATTGGGAGATTGTATCGATAGGTTTGATACGAAGTAGCGTATAATAAGAATCATCCAATCATAATACGAAGCGGTAAGAGTATCCATGTAGAAATGGGAATAGGTACCTGGTACGGTAGTGTCTAGGGTCCTGCCGATCCCCACTTTCGACTCCCGGTTAGTCCAACGATCAACGCCTATTTGGTAACCTAGCACAGGACCCTGAAGTGGTTGGCATTGCATTAGATCTCTTGGGCTCTAGACCTCACGAGCCCTGTCGAGGTTCCATGTTACGCTTTTACTCGTACGTTTTTAAAGAGGTGACTATTAAGAAGAGCTTTCCAAAATTGATGAAGGCCGCGTCGTCCGAGAATCTCAAACCACACAATGTTTGAATTTCTACTAGGTTTGCATTTGGTAACCCTAAATTCTATCTGCACCCACTCGAGCTTATCATGTTCTAACTTATAACGGTGTAGTTCCCGGCAAGCCGTTAACTTTGTACAAACATTCCCCGTTATTTCCCGTGGGATAGAGTGGGCATGTGTTCCATGCGCAGCCTAGAAAGGTTTAATGTAGGTGCTTACCTTTCTTTTTGTACCGGGTACATTTTGAGCTGAAGGCGCGGGTGGCATACATGGATAGTGCTTTTTTTTGAGGTAGGTACATTCAGGACGCAAAAGCTCCAGGCTGTACACCGACAATGGCCCATTCTTTTCTTGGAACTCCAACAAACTTTTAACCTAATTCAATTCACACATTCCACGATTCTGCCTGACTTGGGACTGACCAACGAGGTTACCTGCCAGACGAACTACGCTGCGGCGTTGCATTGCTCGCATACCTTAACTCGGAAATCGAACAAAGGCTGCCGGAAAACCTATCTTACCTACCTTACCTCGAGCAACTTAAATTCTCAAAGGACACTGGTAGCTCCCGGCTCCCCTAGTGTCACCGAACGTTCGAGACCATCTATAGTAGTCCTGGGGTTGGTGTGCTGGCCGGCGTGGTTCTGACAAGAATATAGTGAGAGACCGCTGCTTGCTAGGTACTTGGTTTCGCCCCTTGCCTTAAAGGCCCGTTGCGAATGTTGTCATTCGACTTATGGCCACCAACTAGCAAAACCTTAATCAGTCTGTTGGTGGAATCGCCTCTCCCACCTTTCACGACCGACTTCCTTGTGTTGCATCTCATGGGCTTTCCTCCATACGTACCCTCTGCTTCGGCGACATGACGCCTCCAAATGGTTTGAATCCTCCGAGTTCCAGTTCCGTGCCCATGTCCGTACCCATGCCCGTATCTATGATCCCGGAATCCTCATCCGTTCCAAATATCGCCCAGTTACCGAACCGGAGCTTTGACAAGAGATTGGACGACGACCGCAATTCCGCTTCCTACTCGACTGAGTCATCGTGCCTTCGAAATGGCGACCCTATCCCCATTAGTAGCAGACGTATGTTGCGAGACACGCCGACCATGTCACCAATACAGGAAAAGCGATCCGCCTCCGCGAGTCCCTTGAGACTGACGATGCCCTTTATTTCTCCGGGCCAGCTCGCCTTCACCGCCATGCAATTCCTACCTGTGCCCCTCCTGGTACTGAATAATCTGAAGACCGTCGTCTTGGCGAACGAAGCTATGGGGAAGATGTTGGCCATGGCGGGTGACTCACCTCGACCTATAGACGAAGCCGCCGCATTGTGCGAGAGCCTCCGAGGGCAGACTCTATCACAGATCGGTATTGACATGGTCCAGGATGGTAGACCGGTCTGGGTGTCATGGGATTCTTTCCTAGACGAACTCGTACTAGAAATGGGTGCGAAGCAGGCGGCGGAGCCCTCGATCTCGCATGCTAATCATGTCGACGGCCGCACTACGCCGCCTGCGGACGGCGCGGGAGCACACTCGCCCGGCGGAATTCTGGGAAAGCCGGCAACGGATTCTGCCGTCGACGTTGTGTTGCTACCTAAGACTTTGAATGTAGCTGAAATCCCCAAATCGAAACGATCGGAACATCAAATATACGCGAAGATGATCATTACAATATGGGAAATCGAAAATCACCAGACATACTATACTCTAACATTTACGAGCGCCGGCTCGTCCACCTCATCCATCCCAAGTAGACGAGTCCGAGTGGCTCGGCCTGCCACGCTCGAGGCTGCCGACCGTAGATCTATTTTTAATTCTAATCCCCCTTCGCTCGGCTCGGGCCATTCTTCTAGCTCCCCCTCCTTTAACAGTAGTCCTGGTTCTGTTACGGTCTCGGCGAGTCCGTTTCCGCCCATGGGGCCGCCTTCGCGTGTGTCTCCGTCGAGCACGCCGTCGTTTCTTCAGAAGATGACCATCATTAAGGATGCGCTTCTTGATAAGACCGAAACGCCGATATTTTCCATGTGGGTTGATGGCAGTGCCCCGGTCATGAATAGCGCGGCTCGGGAGCTGTTTTTGACTACCCAGGACGTGGACTTCCGTGACGGGTTTGATATGCTCGCTTGTTGGGATGTCTGGGACGGCGACTTCTCGAGGAAGTATTCGGAGTCTGAATTCCCGATCGTTGTACTTTTACGAGAACGAAAACCCTTTTCCTCATGGCGAATTGGTATGCACGACAAGAAGAAGGGTACTAGAATCGTATTCGACGTACTAGGCGAACTAATCACAAACGACGAGACCGGAGAAGTTATCGCAGGAATTATTACCTGTCGAGACGTAACCCGTCTAGCTCAGGAAATCACAGATATCAAGATGGCTGACGAGGAAAGGTTCAAGCTCATCTGCGACACCATGCCCCAGATGGTTTGGACGACTAAGGCGGACGGAGTTCATGATTTCTTTAATAGTCGTTGGTACGACTACACAGGCTTATCGGAGGAAGACTCTCTAGGCCACAATTGGAAGAAACCGTTCCATCCGGATGATATGGCTGTCACCTGGAAACGATGGAGGCATAGTCTAGCTACAGGTGAAGCTTACGCTACCGAATACCGCTGTCGTAGCAAGGAGGGGGAATGGAGATGGATGCTGGGACGTGCGCTACCGTTGAGAAACAAGCAGACCGGAAAGATTGAAAAATGGTTCGGAACTTGCACGGACGTCCACGAGGCTCTCGAAGCGAAGATGACTGCGAAGCAAACCAGAGCTCAGCTTCTCAGTGTACTAACACATGCGCAGACCACCATCTTTTCTGTAGACCATGATCTCAAGGTCACAATGTTGGAAGGCGCTTTGACGTGGAACGTAGGAAAGGATGACGGAACGGGCGATGACACTAATAGGACTGATCCGGAAATGTATGTAGGGAAGAACATTGACGAGGTGTTCACTAGCCTGAACCCACGCCTACGCTCGGACGGGTTTCCCGCATTCCTCAAGCCAATAAAACTTATCTTGGGTGGTAAGCAGTCAACGGAGACTGTGCATGAGCATAAGCTAGGTAGGTGTTCTCTATATCAGGGATAACGGCTACTAATGAATTCAGACGATCGCTACTATCGCACCAGATTCCTGCCTCACGTCGAAAAAGTTGCGCAGGATGATCACACCATCAGAACGGATATCAGAGGCGCTATTGGCGTCATCATGGATGTTACTGAACTGAAGAAACGAGAGCAGGATCTCGAGGAACAGGTTAAAGAGAAGAGACAACTCAAGGCCAATGAGGCGGCAGCCAAAGAAGCAAGTCGTCTCAAGAGCCAATTCCTAGCGAACGTAAGCGATATCCTGCTTATCTTCGATGCCGTTGAATATCTTGAGATGTTAACTTGTCTCCAGATGTCCCACGAAATACGAACGCCGATTACTGGGGTAATAGGGATGGCTGAGCTTCTTCTTGACTCACCCTTAGATGAGGAGCAGCGGGAATACGCAGAGAACCTAAGCCGGTCTGCCAATGCGCTATTGACGGTTATCAACGACATATTGGATTTTTCCAAGGTTGAATCCGGCCGCCTTGATATCGAAGAGGTTCAGTTTTCACTCTCCGTGATAGTACAGGACGTCTCGAAAATGTTGAGCTTCGTGGCCGAAAGAAAGAGCTTGGACTTCGGCTGCGATATATCTGCCGATATTGAGAATGACCTTGTAGTTCTCGGTGACCCCGGTCGCGTCCGTCAGATCATTACGAACCTCCTGACAAACAGCATCAAGTTTACTAATATCGGCTACGTAAAATTTTCAGTATGGAAGGAGAGAGAGACGAATGATACAATCGAGATCAAATTCGTCATCGAGGACACTGGTATCGGAATCGAGGAAGATGTTCTAAAGCGCTTATTCCAACCTTTCAGCCAAGGGGACCCGTCTACAGCTAGAAAATTTGGAGGGACGGGGCTGGGTTTGACAATATCGAAGAACTTGGTTGATCTAATGCGTGGAAAAATCACACTCGAGTCTACGATCGGTTGCGGCACAACTGCAACTTTCTGGATACCGTTTAACAAGCCGCAGAACCCGCAAGGGGATGCCCTCGTTAACATCAGCCGTCTACCAGATCGACTACAATCTGAGATGAGCGTGTCCTGCAATAGTTCGGAACACGATATTTTCCTAGGAACGCCGCCTACGGATTTATTGCAAGGCACGATGGATAAGCCGAGACGACCTCGTGCGAAGAGACCTGCTAATCTAATGGGCCCATTTGCTTCTGAGAATGACGACCTATCCAGAGAAGAACGCGCCAAGGTTCAGGTCTTGGTTGTTGAGGATAAGTAAGTTTGGGGTGTTTGTGGCCTTCAGGGTGTGCTTGGGTTTGCTAATATGACATTCAGCGCGGTCAACCAGCAAATCGCAACCACGACCATCAAGAAACTTGGCTTTAGCGTTTGCGCAGCATGGAACGGTAAAGAAGCGCTTGACTATGTTGAAGCATGCAGAAAGGGCAGGTTAACCAAGCCTGATATTATTCTGATGGATGTGCAGATGCCTGTGATTGACGGGTATAAATGCACGCACATACTACGCCATCACCTACCGTACAAAGCCTATACTTACGACGTGCCCATCGTGGCTATGACGGCCTCGGCTATTCGAGGGGACAGGGAGAAGTGTACCAAGGCAGGTATGGATGATTACCTGTCCAAACCGGTCAAGAGAAATATTCTCGAAAGGATGCTGGTAAGATGGAGTAAATCCCGCCGCAAGGCCGACTCGGTATCATCATCCTCGGCAAATCAGTCTGTTTCAGACTGCTCCGAGTCACCGGATCAATGTGTTAGTGCGGACATACCCACACCAGCAACGTTCGGCTTCGCCTCCGGTTATAATCCCAGAACTCTCAATGAGGTCTCGGCGCCCAGCGACCCGGATGGTATGGAGGAAGACGAGCGCACGAACCTACTTACGCCAAGGCCGGTAACGTCACGAAAAGGCTCGCACGAGATGAACCCGTTTCCATTCGGGGTCTCCCAACCGGCTAGGAAGCTCGATAGCGACGAACTAGCGATGCAGCTGCGGGATGATAAGCTCATCGACGCTGCTGATGTTAGTAACGGTGGAACTTCGAGCAAGCCGTCTATTTCACACAGCCTTTCTGAAGGTGACTCCTTGACGGAGGAGAACATACAAAAGCTCGACCAGGGGGGTGTAAGGTCACCTACCAGGGAGTTATGATTCTATTGAATGCTATTATGACGAAGTATTTAGGTATGTATTCACTTCGTCACGCACAGGCAATCATACATAGGATCTCGGACGAGGATCGAAGATACCTAATCTAATACAGCTGATATTATCAAGGAGTTTCACGACTAACATACGCTCTGGCGTCTTGTCAAATGGCCGGCGTTTTTTCTTTTTAAAAAAAGGAGGCGGATGGCTACGGAGTCGGTACTGGTGCCGGTGGGACTTGTGGTTTCGCTTTGAAAGGACTTGGGTCAGGCGTCGCTGGGGTCTACGGGGCGCAAGGATCATATTGCATGTTATTTCAACGGGCTTTCAGGCATTGAGAGTCTCATAGTCCGGCTTCGGGTCTACCCACCTGGAGCGCGATGGCGCGGTGGTATATGTGCATAACGGGTTACCTATAGAGGCGTGCCGCGGAGGTGTCGCTACACGTACTTACTATATACCTAGTAATTAATCCAAGATGACTTAATAACAACAGATAGTAAATGCGTCCCCGCTTTAGTGAGGTTGCTTGCTTGCTTGATCATGGTCACGATGGAGTAATAGTCAATTCCCTTGATGCGTATTTGATGCATGCCGTGCTACAAATCTTAAGTTCTAATCTTACTCAGAACTCATGAAACAGCCGATATAGGCTGCTTTTCCGCGGCCCGTCGGCCACGCCCTTTTTTTAATCCCCTTCTATTTTCCCGTTGTCGTTTTTCCATGCCTTGATGGTTCATTTCTACGCGGGCTGCGGTCGATTGGTGCGAATGAGTGACCGTTACATGAAAGTGTGTAGTCGTATCACCTGCAGTTAAGCCACAGCTGGTACTAAAAGACCGAACGTCGCGTCATACCACATAATATCCCCCTCCTTTCTACTCTTATCTTCCGGCCCTCCACACTCTGAGAAACGATCGCGTCACCGCTTCTAGTGGTGAAAGAGATCCTTCCTCTCCTGGCGGTACCAATCGGCGACCAGGAAGGCCATCTCGAGGGCCTGCTTCTCGTTGAGCCGCGGGTCACAGAAGCTCGTGTAGTTGGTGCTCAGGTCGTCGTCGTCGAGGCCCTCGCTGCCGCCCGTGCACTCCGTCACGGCGTCCCCCGTGAGCTCGAGGTGCACGCCCCCGAGGTAGCTGCGCTCCTCGCGGTGGACGCGCAGCGTCTCGCGCAGCTCCTCGAAGATGTCGCCGAAGCGCCGCGTCTTGATGCCCGCCGCCGTCGCCCGCGTGTTCCCGTGCATCGGGTCGCACTGCCAGATGCAGCAGCGGCGGTACTCGGACCCTTCGACGGCGCGGATGTGGGCCGGGAGCAGGTCGCGCACCTTGGAGGCGCCGTAGCGGGTGATGAGCGTGATCTTGCCGACTTCGCACGTCGGGTTGAGCGTGCGGAGGAGCGAGAGGAGGTCCGAGGAGGGCGTTGTGGGCCCCACTTTGATGCCGATGGGGTTCGCGATGCCCCGGAAGAATTCTACGTGCGCGCCGTCGACTTGCCGCGTGCGGTCGCCGATCCAGAGGAAGTGCGCCGATGTGTCGTAGTATTCCATCTGGGGCTCCGGCGGTGTCGATGCGTTAGCCGTGCTGGGTGATTCTTCGTCCCCGGGCAGGATCGGCTTCTCCATTAGCCGGGTGAGACTTTCTTCGTACTCGAGCAGCAGACCCTCGTGGCTCGTGTACAGGTCCACGGTGTCGAGTTTAGGGCTGCGGTCGGCGCCAATGGTGTGCATGAACCGCAGCATGTCCTGCAGGAAGCGCACGGCTTCTGTGTACTTGGCCTTGAGCTGCGGGTCCTTAACGTGGCCCAGGGTCCAATTCAGTGGCCGGTGCAGGTCGGCGATGCCTGATGCGAGTGCGGCGCGCACATAGTTCAGCGTGGCGGCTGAGTGGTGGTAGGCTCTAAAATAAGGAAAAAAGGGGGAATGGTAAGCTACCTGGGCGACGATCGTATAAAAAGGGGGAGGGCCTCAACCATACTTGACAAGCCTCTGTGGATCCAAGTCGCGGTCCTCCAGGTGGTACCCGTTGAGGATATCACCGCGGAACGAGGGCACTTCTCTCGTCACGCCGTCCTCGCCGACGATTTTCTCGGTCGGGCTGGAGCGGGGCTTGGCATACTGGCCCGCCATGCGGCCGATGCGGACAACGCGCTTGTCGGCGCCCCAGACCAGTACAAGACTCATCTGTAGGAGCAGCTTGACCTTGGACTCGATGGCATCGGCGCGGCAGTAGTCGAATAGCTCGGCGCAGTCTCCACCCTGCAATAGGAAGGCTTCCCCGCGAGCAACATCGCGCAAGCTAGCCTTGAGCCGAGCAATTTCGCTCGGATGTACCACCGGGGGTAACCGACTAAGCTCGGACGTGGCGCGCTTTACGGCAGCCGGGTCCGGGTACACAGCCTGTTGCTTGATGGGTTTTGAGCGCCACGACGAGGGCGTCCATTCTGAGGCGGGAGAGGAGCCGTTCGTGGCTTCAACCTTAACTGAAGGCGTCATATTTACTCTAAACTTAGACACAAAAGGTCAATTGGTAGAATGGAAGAAGAAGGAAAGCAATTAAAGGGATCCGGATCGTGCCGGATATGTTGAGCGTAAGCCCTTATGAGAAGTAAGCCGAAGGAGTGTTATATGCGATGAGTCAAGTGACGACGAAGAAGCCAGCTACCCGTGAGAAAAAATTATTACCCAATTGGGAAGGGATCCGTTGAAGTTGATCGTCTTGAGGCAAGTACGTAGCTCGCTTTCCGTTACCGAATAAGCTTAACAAAAGCAGGGTATCCCTGCACTTGCAGTAGCTTATTCCTTTAGTGCAATATGTGGTAAAACTTAAACCTTAAGCTGCCGTATTGCATATAAGTACCGGTCTCAGCTCCTCTGAAGAAAAGCTGCCCCGCATCTAAATCGAGCTTCCTTTATGAATCAAATAACTACCATATCACTTCGACAGCACATCGTCATTCGCTAAGCACATACGTCCATATACAACACCTGATATATTATACATTCCAGAGAAGAAAAAAAGAAGCAAGAATGGCTGAACCGCAACCACGAAACGTCCACGAGGGCGCCACCGGCGATGTCGAAGAGGAGGTCCAGACCACCGCCAAGTCAGCCGAAGACCGAAAGGCCGCCGCCGCCATGGCCAGCCTCGATTCCCGCGGAGACGATGCTAGCACGTCAGGCAATGCCGTCGACCAAGACGCCGTAAACAAGGCTATGCAGAGCCTCGGTGGTGGCGCCGTCGAGAAGAAGGAGGTCAAGAAAGTTAAGGTCGATCCTGCGGACGTTGCGCTTCTTGTAAGTTTCTCGTCCAGGTCACATTCATTTGGGAGTGATGTAGGCACACATGCTGACGAGTCGGGATACGATGACAGGTTGACGAGCTAGACCTTACTAAGCCAAAGGCTACCGAGCTGCTTAAGGCGCACGATGGCGACGCGGTCAAGGCTATGAAGGCGTTTATCGAGGTTAAGTTTTAATACGAATACGGACGGGACGCGAGCGGAAGATTTGAATTCTGTTTTTTGCACAATCGGCGTCATGGTTTACAAAAAGCGATAGAGAAAATGGGTATACCCAGTTAGAAGCAGGAGATACACGGAGTTGGAGGGTCGACAGTTATCCTGATATGCCACCTGAGGGTAGGGTTATCAGCATACGTACCAGCTACGATGCCTATTGCAAGTCTTGAGCTATGGATAGCAAGCATGACGCATCAGGGCAGGATGACGCTTTTAGATATTGGTTATTACATGATGGCCAACAGCGTCTTTCCAATGCGTACAATTTCCAGCTATCTTCCAGGGCTCAATAATAATCCCCTCGGCCTCTGAACGGTGGACGTTTACGGTGCTTACCTCTGTTTATCTGATTAGTGAACCTTGGCGTTAAGAAGGTATACACTCTTTCATTTTTTTGATGTGTAATGTTCTAGAGCGCTTATTCAAGCATACTCGGCGCAACGGTCTTACGCTTGTCCCACGCCTCTTAATCTACTAGTAACGTACACCATGAAGCCTTTCTCGTTGCCGTGATTCCGAGGCAATACTTATCGTCGCTTTATTATTTCGAATGCTAGACTAATACGTATTCTAGATTAGGGCCCGAGACCGGTCTCCTATGATCGCCATCTTGGCGCCAGAAAAAAGACATCGTGGATACGGCCAAACTACATATGCATTCAACGATTCTATCAGTCTTAATAATCCATGGCGCGGGCTCAAACGACAGATATTACCTAGGTAGACAAGAGATATTACAGAGGTGGTTTGATTAGAAAAAGTTGGCAGCGGTCTATATACCACATGGAATCATACCAGTAGCAGCAGAAGTAACGAAAATGGGATGATTGGGAACATGGGCGTGTCGCACTCTAGGGCTTCAAATGTTTAGTATTCGCTTTCGATACGCCGGCTCTGGGCCACCGCTACTGCTCGTCCACGGAAACCCACAGTTCAGCCTGGCGTGGCAATTCGTGGGCCTCCTTCTCGCGCAGAACTACCGTCATCGCCCCTGATAACCGCGGTGCTGGCGACTCCAGTATCCCCTGACAGCAACTACAGCGCCACCGCCTCGGTAGCTGACCTTAAGGGTGTTCTGGACTTCCTGAACATTTCCTCAATATACGTGTTCGGACACGATAAGGACGTCGGAATGGCTGTTGCGCTAGCAGCCGCCAACCCAGGCCTCGTCAAGGGTGCTGGGCGCCTCCGAGTAACCCTCTCCCAGGGTTCGGATACGAGCAGGCGGCGGTGCCAGCACCGTACTGGGATCTGTATCAAAACCCGCAGATAGCCTTCTTCCAGATCCCCAGATTTCGCCGAGTTCTTGATGAGCGGCAGGGAAAAGCAATTTCTGCAGTGGTACTTCTACCATAGCAGTTACCCAAGGCCGACGTCGTTCTCGGAGGACATGGTGAACCGCAACACGAGCAGCGTCTCGAAGCCTGGGCTTCTGCGCGCTATGCTGGGACCTTTCTCTGCGGCGTCGAATGCGGCGGACGCGGCGTACTTTAAAGGCACTGTGGATGTGAACCCCCTAAACATGCCGGTTCTCGCTACGGGCGGGAGGCCAGTCTGGGGCCAGAGTCGGTTCTGCGCTAGTCGTACGAGCCGATCGCGAGTAACTGGGAAATTGATATTACGCCAAAGGCGGGTCATGAAAGCGGGATTCTACGGGACGCTGAGGAATGCTGCTTTGGGAGGCCTGACTGATTCGTGAGGTCCTATCACTAGTTGACACTTGTATGTATACATACTGTATGCTCTGAACCGGGAAACGTCGTATGCGATGAGCAGTTGTAGCTTTTAATACTAATTTCTTTACACTAATTACCTTTTCCCGTATTCTCCTCAAACGTATTTCTTGGTCAATCGCGAGGGTTCGCCCTTGCGTAATTCATTGCCATTGTAGACGGGACATCGGCCGGACGATATGGACTAACGGTCCTCTAATCCTACATTGAAATTTTATATCTCCCTTTCATTGTCATCGTCTACTCAAGGAAGCACACGTAGCACACGTAGCACATGAAGAGGCACTTCTTCATTTTATACTATTTCTAATCCTGCACACGGGGAGAGTCTTCCTCAATACTATTCTAACTGCATTCGATACACGAGGGACAGGTCCGAGAAAACGCTACCTAGTAGCATCTTAAGCTTCCTGATGGATACCCTAGGCGCCATCCATCAGTGCTCGACTGTGAACAGCGCAATTCTGACACACGTAACAGATCTCTGGCGTTTTTTCCTGCGAGGTGTTAGGCCAGAAGGAAAGGAAAGCAGTGACGTGGCCATGTACCCATCCAGGGTGGCCACTGTTAGCGCATTTGGTATTGACTGCTTGCGAGACTTGTGAGGTAGTCATATCTGTGACTCTATGAACACTTCCGGAGACGGTTTCGTCCCCCTCGAAGACAAATCTAATCGGCTTGGGGCCCATAGTTGCCGTTTTGGAGTGAAATAGTTGCGTATATTACGACTATTCAATGCGTAGAATTAATTGGGACAATTGATCGTGCTCCTGTGTTGTGGTTTATCGTTGTTATGATGTGCCTGTTTAGATCCGGTAGCGTCGGTGAGGAATTGGTCAGTTTTTATATTACTTGAGATGGAAATTCTGAGTCTGCAGAATAATTTTGGAGTCACGACTTCTGTCCTTGAATCCTGAGGTGTGGCAATCCGTGATGTGATACAGTTACTCATTGAACACTCCCCTATGGCGAAGTCATCCGATCTCACCAATGACTGAACCACAGTAAAATGGTGATTATAAAAAGGTCTAAACGGGTCCAGGACCAACTGTAGCTAGAGCTGGATTGATCTCGCGCTCTCTTCGAGCCGTAACCCCACACAGTTACTACTTCTTAAAGTAGCGTTTGGCCAGTCGTGAGGGCTTCTCCTGTATGTTGCAACTCGCCTTACGATCTTGGAGAGGGGAATGACCCCTATTTCCGTACACTGAAAAGGAATATACTGGATAGTCCAACGATACCGAATGGAACCGACAGACAGCCGAATCAGCACGGCTAACTTAGTCTATATCACAATATGAGTTTCTTACTACCGTCTTCACTCGTCATATCCTTCACCCCATATCTACGCGTCTTAAGGCTAATTATAGATAGGGAGTTTGAATTAAGTCCTTAGATAATCACTTTAGACATAAGGAAATCTTACCTCCAAGCTATATTTCCAACACAGTTACTCCTTTGTACTTCAACAAACCTTTTTATTTGCCTCTCCAAGTAATATTCTCCTACTACTTCAGCCATCGGTGCTTTAGCTGCTTCATCAAAGCGATCCTTTGAAGCACGCAAAGCAACTACAGTTTCGAATATCGACTTGGCGATATCGTTCGTTTGTGCGAACGTTAAAGAAACGATGCTATCGACGCAGCCGAGCACTGTTTCTTTCTTCAAAGACAATAGACCGTTTGTAATCGAAACAATAGTGTTTGTCTCACCCCACAGGGCTCTCATCTATGGCGATTCGATTACCTCCGACGGCAATCGTGAAGTGAGTGAATACCCCGTCCATAGCTGAGCTGATGTAGACTGTACTGGTTCCTAAACCGAGCCACGGGCATTCATCCAACGCGATAATCTCACCTCTAAGTCCGTATTGTTGCTCTGCCTCGGAAGCTGCTATGAAACGCACTTAAGTCTTTCGAGGCTATCTGTACTTGCCAGGAACTAAGCTACGATTTATATCCTGATTCTCTCACGAACGGGAATGTAGAGTTTTCACTGTGGAATTTCTACATATGGAGATGGGATTAAGCTGAAAGCCCATTTAACAAAAGAGGACACCGGGAAGTGATTTCAAAGATTAATATTCGAGGAGGTTTTGGTTAACTTGTTGGTCTCCGTGCCGCTTCTCAACATTGGAGCCATTCTTTCGACCTCGAAGCAATCCAATAATACGGAAAGACTTTTGCTTCCTAGACTACTGTCCTCTAAAGTAGTTGGCACAGTTGTCGCAGACTTTGCAAACTTCTGGTAACCTAGTTTCTGCATTGCTGGGATAAAAGGTTAAAAACGCGGTGACAGAACCATGCGTCCAGGAAGACGCCGAGCGGCCAGCACATTTGTCACCATCAGCTGCGGCATGTGTCATCTGGTCTATGGTCATGTCTGTCACTCGCCGGACATGCGAGGTATCGATGGTATAACCCTCGACTTTAATGCTCTGTGGTCTGCCGTTGGAGCCCATGGCTGCCGTTTTAAGAAATGAAGTGGTTGTGAAGATTTTGAAGGTATGCTAGAAGGAACAAACTCGAATAATGGTTCTGGTTTTTCTTCTGTTTTGTATGGAAGACGTGTCTGTTTGGATCCAACTGAAGATGCTGGGAAGCTTCTTATTTATATTGTTCTACGGCCAAATTCCCAGCTTAAATAACAATTTCACAGTCACAGCTTCAAGATTCGGACTCTGAGGTGTAGCAATGCTTGGGGTGAGACAGTCAAGCACGAAATGTTTCCCCCGTGACAAATACTCATGTCATCTGAATTCATCGATGGCCCGGCTGGAGAGAAATGGCGATTAATAAATGTCAAGAGGCCAAGACTAATTGTAGCTGGAATTTATATTTGACCTTGATTTCTGTTCTGTAATTAAGCTGAATCACTACTCTTAAGAGGGCCAGCAGCATCCTGTAGGTGCAGTTACAGATTCGATTTAAGTGATCGAGAAATGAGGCCCTCTCTCATACGTAAACCCGCATCACTACGGTTTCCAGTGCTAACTACCGGCATTATATGTGAAACAAATCATGTACTACCACCGTGGCTAAGGCCTGATATGGTGGATTCGAGAGCAGCCAGAACGGTGGTGAGGCACATGAATTAGTGCTAAATCTATTTCTCATCCAATACGCCCACGTGTGCATGTTACTAGTGGAGAAGCTTGTAAAACCCGCATCAAGTTCGACTAGTCAGGTTCGACTAGGCGGGTAACTGGAATTTTTGGTGAAGTTCAGTATTTTTGGGGGACTGGAGTTTTGGAGGGTACGACTGGGTGGTTTTGGATGAAGTATGTAAATGCGTTAGCCGAAGGGTAATGTAGCCTTAGGAGTATATGTCAAACTATTCTCGTTTTCAGATACTATACCCAGCTCAGTTCTCGGCTGGTATTGCTGACTTTAGCATATCGAATATCGCCTAGCAGCGTTCAAGGGGTTTTATAGCTCTCGCCGATAATATATATGGAGGGTCCCGATTTTAGGGAATGGAGGGTATCATTGATATTGATGTATCCATGGATATCAATCTAGTCAATTATGATATATGCTGCGAAGAAGGCTGTCGTTGCTGGCTGTTATTTCATCCCCATCTCCTCTTATATCAACAACTCTGGTTGAACCATTACGTGATATTTAGAGGGCGTGCGCCTCACATTACCGATAAAACTCAGTTTAATGTGGTGCTAGGCAGAGAACCCCCATACCCCGCAGAGGAATTTAATATGGAGGGATTTCTTATTAAGATGTTGTGCTTTGGTGTTGATAGATTTCACCGAACCCACAACCACCAGTAAACATGCCCAAGGCACCCAGACATCCCAGAACATATACGTACCTAGGTACCCTTCATTGCTCACGCGCCGCCATTGTACCCTGTTGTCCAGTACCCAGGGCAGCAGCGCTTTCCCTCCCTACCACCATCACGACGGTGATCTTGCCGCTCCCCCTTTGTGTACACACCTCCCATTCATCTCCCAGCAGAGTAGAATGGTGCACCTCGTTCCTCTTCTTTTGTGCATCTACCTCCTACTCAACCTCTAATGAGCCTCTAGCAGGAGGAAACGGCGCACATCGTTCTCTTTCACTTGTGTACCTGTCTCTTACTCATCTCCCAATAAATATTTCGGACGACTTGGAGGCGCCTCCCCTTTCTCTGCATCTGACACAATCTCAGCTTCCAACGGTTCACACCAGAGCATGACAGCGCGTGCTTGTCGCTTTTCCTCCCTGGACGGACCTCTTACGCGTCTCCCGTAAAAACTTTCAACAGAACATCACGGCGCGACTTCTCTCTATTGCACCTACCCCTTCGGCGTATCCTATAGAGGAAGCGACGAGCCCCCCGCACCTACCGTTCCGATCGGTATTCCACCGTTCCGTCCAACATTTCTTGTTACGTCCTACGTCTCACTGTTCCTTCTACAACATTGCCGTTCCTCCTAGAATCTCGCCGATCACTCCTTCATCTCGCAATTTCCTCTCGAAATCAGTAGCGGAACCCAACCAGATCAAGATGTCGCTGTTGCCGTTTAATCAGTTCATCGTATTGGGCAATGCGCCAGTCAGCCCTGACACAGACCCAGGTCTGTATCAACGTTCTGTAATGATGACGATGAGTACTAACTGCTATAAAGCTTCTCTGACCGTAGTTTTTGATTTGAGTTCCAGATTTACCCACGGCGTCTTCAAGGAAATTCAGGCTCACGAGCACCAGCTATCCGAGGAAATCAGCGTGGACGAGGCAAAGAAACAAGCAGCACCGATGATCGCGCGCGTCTGGGAGAATTTTGCAAAGCTGGAGAGCATTATTGGACACTACGAAGCCACGATCCAGCGACGATGGAAGAAAAAACCCGTACCAAAAAGACGCAAAGAACTACAGTTGGCTTGGGGGTCATCGCCCCCAATCGCTACCGAGCACCGACCAGACTTGGCCTACTTGAGACGCCGAAGCCCTCTCTCCGAAATGCCACGATCGTATTTGCTGTGGCCTGGCTTGAACCTTGAGGACCTCACCAAGGTAGAGCCGTTACTTCTCTTGCTTAAAGCACGGGGAAGGAATTCTCCCTCGACCTTTGCCTTCATGGACCTCGAGAATCCTGTAATAGGTTGCAAAGCTGGTGTCTTACCTATGCCTAGGTACTTGGACGGGTGGAGTATGGAATTCATAGGCCAAGATGACCCACAGACGTATGGTAGACTGGTCTGTTAGGAAACAGACAAGGAAGCATACAGCCGTCGGTATCATAAACAAAATGTTAGTCTCGGAGAAGGACTGTGGATTCTAGAAGTTCAAGACCGCATGTACGTCTGTTCATGAGTTATTTGTCCCCCTTTCCAGTATCATTTGAGTCAAAGAACTCCCGAGACGCACACCAAACGAACAAGTTCCCTTCCTAAATAAGCGATTACTAATCCCCGTTGTTATAGATACCAATTCCTCGTCAATATATGCAGACATATACTCCACGATAAGAACCTCGACGACGGGATGGAGACACTCCCCGTCGAACCAGAATCTCCGATTCCCACCGCCAACTCGAATTACAGCGGCGCCACATCTAATCTTATGACAACTCAGTACGAAGCCGTTTACCATCTACCTGGTGTTATGGACATTGAACAGCTAAAGGTCCTCATTGAAACAAGACTATCTGCAGCAGAGGACACACTAGGGGCAATGCGCGGAGATCCGGAACGTTTCACTTCCGAAATCATGGAGACGTACCGGCACCTGGCTGACCACCTTCCTGATCTCGTGGGCAATGTCGTCCCAGGTGCAGGGATGTCGGCAGCGGATCGAGATGAGCTATTAGGTGAAGCCGTCTCCATGAGCTTTATATCATCATTCTGTAGTGTTAAGCTATGGGACATCATCCTCGGACATGCTCATGGCATCGCCAGTATGAAGGAGAAGCTCGTGGACAATGCTATTCCGCAAGTACGACCCGAGGACGATCTTCCCAAGGAGCTGGCTATGAACCTCTGCTGCTGGTTGCGCTACCTCAGGCGATGCTTGAAACGATTTGTTGCCATGGCCGAATATGCTGCAAAGTCGTCACCGCCCTTGCGCCATTTATTCCGGTACGGAATCGACGCAGATGGGAAGAGTTGGTATAACTGGTCTGGAGTGAATCCGACTGATATAGAACTTCACTATCTCTGGGTCTTACGCAACTTATCTAATACTAGTTCTCATGGTATTAGCATGGGGGTTCATGTGTGGCTCCATGAGTTAGACCGTATTACAACCGACAGACAGGGCCGCCAGCTCGTAACACCTTTCATGGGATCCGCATTCGCCGATATTTACATGCTGGCCGAATGTATTCGTGAGATCGAACTATTTCAACCGTGGGCTGGTACTCTTGAATCCGTTTTAGCCGAGACCGATGTTTTCAAAGAGCTAGAAACCCAGATGCATGATAGACATGGGGCCGAGGTACCTCATGCGATGTCGAACAGCTTTGATGTATGGGACAGTGCAAAGAGAATAGGAGTTCAAGTGACGAAGATGGACTATCCCATCGATAAACGCCCGAACAAAGCCAATATCGATGCTGTGCGACTAGCCGAAACAACCCTAGATGCCTTCTGGGAGCAAGTGGTTACTCAAGTACGAGAATTGGGTATGCTAAGTGAAGGGGCAGAAGTAGATTTGCTCAAGTCGAAGCCTTCTCGGACACCTGAATGGCCTGGATACCCTGAAGAGGAGGACGACGACGTCCCATCGAGTACCATCGCCCCAGAAGATTTCAGCGGAAAGAGTCTGAGCCACCGCCAAGATCTTGCCGAGAAGTTCAAACCACAGAAGAAGACGAGAACAAAGGTGAAGACGCGGCCGGCAGAGCAACCTGCGGAAAGAGACGCGGCCAGCAAATCTAGTAGCAAGACCCCTCGAAATCCGGAGGAAGAGATACCACGGCAGCAGCTTAACGTTGACAAGCGGGCTAAGGGGATTTTCGAGATGCTTTTCTATCAGCCACTAGCGGGAAAGACTCAGCTACCTGGAGAGATACACTGGCGCGACTTCTTGTACGCTATGCATAACGCAGGCTTCAGTGTGAAGAAACTCGGTGGTTCAAGCTGGCAATTCACACCCGATCCCAGTTGTGGATATGCCAGAAGTATACAATTCCACGAACCACACCCCGAGCCGAACATCTCCGTCAGCAGAGCAAAATTCTACAGCAGACGCCTTGCCAAAACGTACAACTGGTGCGCCGAGACGTTCGGGGAGGAGGACAAGACAAAGGAAGTGGATACGGAGAGTCGTTAAGGAGAATCACATGATCTGTCATGTGATACCGGGCTTTTAGGGACACTTGTTTTATGTACCCCCCCTTTTTTTAACCTAGTTATGCCCTCCTCGGGTAGATCTTCCCTCGGCTTGTATGTTGTAAAAATGGAGGATATGCACCAAATAGGTGTAACGTGGGAAGGTAGAATAGAACTGGAATACACGGTTTCGACCATTGGGAACCAATATTTCGAAAGTACCACTTTGATGTAGTAGTATGATGATGATGAATGTATTAACGTCCAGTTGGCATAGGCGCCCTACTTAGGTATCTACCCGAGTCTATAAAGGTTCACCCGTCGATCGCGTATCCGTAACGCATGGACGTCTGGAGTACCTTCGGGACAGAGCCCTATAAGCAGAGCCAGAGTTTCGCGTGACTTATAAAATCCTCTACTTCCTCTCTATTTCCCGAAAAACAAAATAAACCCAAGAGAATGTAGGTCTATATATGGATACACATTTCGTCACCCCGCGAAGCCTTTCAAGTGTTTAAGTGCTACGTTAAGTTTGTTGAATATCTTATTACTCAATGGTATAAACAAAGGATTATGCTGTTGCCCTAAGCAAAGTAAGTCTGATTGCTATTCCACTGAGCCTATTTGCTACATAGGGCAACCATGAGCAAATATTGATGGGTATAACACAGGGAAGTAGGCGGGGTGGGGGCACATTGTGAAGTGTAGCGACCATCGTCACAACGTACCACAGTCCTTCGTAAGGGGAGGATTGGCTATATCTATGTATTTTCGGTGAAGCAATCTTTAGATGTCACTATAGTATGCCTAGTAGTACTTGAGTTGTAGCCCCTCTGACTCAAAGATAGGTGTTGGGTACCCAAGCTTCATGTCGTAGTACAGTATCTATGTGTTAGATTGCTCTTGCTGGCTAAAGTACCTTAACGGAGGCATCAAGTGGGAACTGACAAGACTTACCAATTTGGAAATTTCTGGTTTAACTGTTTGTCTAACGGAGTTAGTATGACTTCATCTTACCTGTGTGTTTGAAAAGGATTTTGCGCTTTCTCTTAATGAGTTATAAGTAAAGCATCATTTCTCACCTAGAAGTCATGTAAAGATAAGTTTGTATAGCTGGGGGTTCAAACATATAAATTAAATTACCAGCAGCTTACCACTTTTGAAATATCCTTGCGAGTAGTACTTTGTTATCCGCCTCGCCTATAGAAGATTCGCATTACGAGGAATTTGCAGTAAGACGCTAAATGTAGTTCTTGAATCATGTTAATGAATTGGTTCTGGCTTTATCTAATAAAGATACGTATGCGGAGGAGATGGGAGACGGGAGATGGGAGACAGCACCTACTTAGCATACTGCTTTCTCGAATAGTGTCGCCGCCTTTCTCTAGATTCAACTATGGTTCATGTTGTCAATAAGTAACTGTTGGGGGCAGACTGCCAGGGTTGGAGATCGGCTCCCCGTATGCGTAACCTGGCGTGATGGGAAGCAAAAATACAACAAATACCGGGGAGCAATCATAAAAGGCCTAGCCGCGCAAGCTATGGCCATATTCTCAACGATACGCTTGAGTCACTGTCCCTTTCCATTGCCCTTATACGGTCGTCAATGTTGTGCGTGAACATCTTCATGCTAAAGTATCGGATCGAAATGTATTCATTGCTACCAATTATTGTTATCGGGTTTTAAAATAAGCACATATAGTCTTTTCTGTCCGGCTCGTCGATCGCTGGCCTTCGTTGGTGGCCTTCTCTTCTCTTTCTAACAAATGACCGCAGGCTAGGCAAACATGCGGCTGCGAGACTGGCCACTATTTCGACTAGTGCCCACACATCGATAGTGTGAGTGATATCTGCCTTTGGCGCATTCCGAACCAAGAGTAAGGTCACCCACCGCGCCAATGCTGCTATGACGCTCAACGCGGCCATGCATAGCACAAATATGATGCCACTTATTTCTGCTTTTCCTAGGGAAGCTTGGAACCCCGTTATCGCTCGGCGCTCATGGCCCATGGTGAACAATGCAAACAGCGGCAAAGTAATAATAACCAGGTCCGTGGCGATATTCGCCGCTGTAGAGATAGACACGGATGTGAAGTCGTGGACGGCTGAGCAGAGATGCCCGCTGGTATTCCAGTTGCTACTGACGGGAGAACACCACGCTGCTAGGAGCACCATATGGAGTGCGAATGTGGCGCCAGTAAAGACACTGGCGCAGATAAGCATCAGACGTGCAGCCCGAGTTTCTATCAGGCGCATGAAATTCGCGAATAGGGCGAGAAGAGAAAATTTAGCGGCCCAGAGCGATATGTAGATGAAGAAGAGCGAGATCCAGGAAATGTAGAGTAAGTGGCCGGATAGGGGTAGTGGAACCCCGTAGTACAGTTCGCTTGGCGGGAGGTGAACGAAACTCTGTCGCAGGCTATTCTTCCACGTGTTGATGCTGATGAGGGCCATGCCAGACAGCCATGAAAGTGATACGAGGCCGTCGGAGATCTTGAGCGCAAGAGTCTTCGGTCTGGATTGTCTATAACGTAACCAGAAGCGAAGAATGATGGGAATTAGGGCGAGTGTCATGCCAATCCAGTCAATTGCTATGAAAGCCGCTAGGCGGTGTCAGCTTGCGTGCTTGAAATTGGGGAGCAGGAAGACGCACGTAAGGGAATATCAATATCTTGGTACGTCATAATGTTGGTAATGTGTCCATGATGGTAAATCTCGGAACCGATAGATGCGCAAGTCTCCGTGCCAGGAGATATATACTGGCATAATGCATCCTACTGTCGAACATTATAATAGTCTTCGATTGGGAGTGTCGCCAATATTGCCGAAGAAAAACGTAAGCGACGGTCGCATGGTATACAGAATGCGGCCTATCAGAGGCCGCGAAGACAAGTTTTGGTCACGCTACTCAGTCGATTCGCCAATTCGTCGATCCGTCGACCTATTAATAACTTCCTCACCTCAGCAGCTACCCGGCCGGAGTCGAGCCCGCGTGCGAGGCTACTGGGATATTTCAATCCAGCCTTCCTCAGTTAGCGTGGTTATTCAGCTTTCAATTTAAATCGCAGCTTCGCAGTTCATAGGAGACAGAGCTTAGACCACAATGTTCGTTGAGTCCCAGTAGCGCGTGAGCTGGCTATTTTAGTAGGCGGCGGGATGAAATCTTTCAGCCCTACCATTCTCATGAGCAGGGGTATGTATATGTCCTCTCGACAAAGACAAAAAGGTACGGATATGATGGTTATGCTTTAATGGCAATAGGAACGTTCTCGAGACAGGAGCCCTGGCTCAAATTCTTCTGTACTCTGTATAATATGTAGGTAGAACTTGCGCAGCGCTTGCGTATTCCATGGGCGCTTGGCACGTCCAGACAGTTGTGCAGCTGTGACGCTTTTCATCACAATCGTACATGCCTACATAAGTACATAGCTTAGCATGTAATATCTCAAAAATCATCGTACTATATAATGAAAACTGTAGGACATTGAATATGAAGAAATTCTCCAATTGGATTTAGGACGTTCGGACCGATATATCTTTGTCATTGTTTACTCCGGCGCAGCTAGCCGAATAGAACAGGTGCGCGCGCGTCTTACCTAACCCAGCTGAGTCGCTTTCGGCTGGCCCGCTATGTACTTTCAACAATTATACAACTGTTAGTAAGGGCGTAGTTAGCAAGGAGGCTGAATCCTGACGAGTAATTTTAGGTAATGCACGGAAGGAAGGAAATAAGGCAGGAATCTCCGTTGATTTGGAACTTGATAATTATAGCGGCTGATATGTAACCAGGTTATTCGTTCGTATTTGTTAACTATACTCAAGTCTCGAGTGGGGGGCATTTGAAGTTATGCGATTCGCTAGCATGCTCATATTATACCACGAAACTGTTATTCAGAGAACAGTAAGTAAGACTATACCTAATACAATGAATCGCACCCAATACAGGTTTATCTCGGTAGGCGGCTGCTTTTAATAGAACGACAAGCTCATTGCATTGTTCCGTCCTTTAATCGTTTTAAGACAAGCATGCCGGATCGTGCAGCGTATGCCACCGTCCCCCACCGTTCGCTAACGGGGCCCCTGAGCTGAACCCCAGGCACCTGTGCAGGCTGCTGAACTTAATGGATTTCAATGAAAAGTCTCTTAGTATAATAATTCTATAATTATATTTCGCTATAGTTATCAGTCTATGGCGCTTGTAGTCCTTAAAAACATACGTCTAATTTCTGCACTATTCCGCTCTTACGTTTAGTTACGATACATCTCATAGGCGGCTATCTTGGTGTTTACTTTGACATGTATTGTTAGACTTGTTATTTGTGTTGGTTAACTATCTTGTCAATGTTAAAGACGCCACTTCTTTTACAGCGCGGTTCTGTAGTATCGCATTTTGAATCATTGAAAATAGATTTCGTAACAAATACTTGGACGTTACTAGTTATTGTACTTGACTCGGAGTGCCCGGCTTAGAATTTCGTACTGGTACAGCAGTACGTTTGGTCTGCTTCAGTTGGCTAAACGTACAATGGAGGCTAGTAGACTCGATGTCTAATGCCTGGTGTTCTCGCTTCATACAAAATTTGCGCAGCTTTCCAAAATTTAACATACTTGGGTGCTCAATGGCGTGAAATCCTTCTGGCTTTATTCTAATCATTATTAATATTAATGTTCTCGTTACCAATTCCCCTCAAGTTTTGTCTAAATATTGAACTGCCCAAGAAAATTGGTCCTAGCTGGTCTTGACCCCCTGCCTACGCGTTAAATATACCAACCAACCAAAACGTTGGGCTTTTCGGTTCACGTCCGATGGCTTGGATGATGTATGCAGCTTAGAAATTGTCTGTGTCTGAGTAGAGTGAGGCCCAATCCATAGGTCGATATATGTTATTTAACAGTTCGTCGCTGTGCATTATCAATCAGGGATAGAATAGGATGACTTGAGGCCTAAGGCTCCTCCTTATAAGGTACAAAGTGGCGGGCTAACCTCTATTCTCGGTCCCCACTTTACTCCATTGTACTGCTTTGAATATCGTCCCATTTGATTTTGTTCATTCGAATATATCACCACTTATCCTACGACACTACAGTAGTCTAGCTTCATAATTATAGCGAAAGGCACATTTATGTCTCTGAACTTGAATATCTGCGATAAAGCTTCTTGAAGACACCTAGAAGGTTCAGATCAAGGTTCTGGACATGGATGATCAAGAAATGGTTAAGATGATGCGAATCCTAGGTTGGTTGAGAGGCGAGACGCTGGAAATAAAATGATGGCTTTCTTAATATACTTTTATCTCAACTACTAAGTAGGTAGGTTGGCATGTAGATTGTAGAATCACGGGAATCATTGCGTCAAGTTAGTTTACCTAAGACCTGACCCAACGCCGAAACAGGCCGGAAAATGGCGCCGGAGACAGTGATAAAGAGGAAAGGGGGAATTGAATAGAATTTTATTAAGCCTGGAAGTTCTTATGTTTGCCGAGTTCCTTAGAATAGTGCATTGGATACGGTACCTAACGCGAAGAAACGGACGTTCTCCGAATCTCGGCGTCTTCCTCCTCGTACTCAGCGAGCTTCTTCGCTGGCAACCGAACGGCGCGGTCCAGTGCGACGGGTAAACCTCGGTGCCGACCCCGCAGCATCACAAGGATCATTACAATCTTGCTCCCCGTGTACATGCCCCCGCTGAAACTGTAGCTCTGGTCGGGGAGGCCGATAGAGATGCCGATGGTAGTGTAACCCGAGACGATCTCGAAGAGGATATTGAAGACGCTGTACGTGACGGGATCGGTGAGCGAATGTCTCGTCTCGATGAGCGTGATGAGGAACAGCGCTAGAGCGATATACCACACGTCGTGGCTGAGCTGGCCGCGCACCTGTTGCGAGACGAGACTTGGGGGACCCGTTGGTGGGTGGTCATGGAGAGAGTGAACCGAGGCTTGCCCGAAATCGATGGCTGCGGCTCGGCGAAGTGGATTGGGCGGCTTTGGTGCTGAGGGGGCAGCAACACCGACGCCTTCGAAGGCCGTCATACTGCGTTGGAGTTGGCGCCCTATGAATGCTGTGCCGCGTCGACCGACTGCGTAGAGCTTCTTGATGGATTTGGCGGAGGGTGCTTGCGACATCGCGTCGCCGCTCCTCTTCGTTGCTGATGGTAGGATCCCGGTTTGATTCGGGACATCGGTATCGTCGGCTTCGAAGAAACTACTGCTAGCGGAATGAAGCTGTTCCTCTTCTGCTTGGTCGCCTTCATATATGCCTAGAGAACGCTCCTCGTAGACATTGGAGTTTCGCATGGTGATGATGTGGGGATAGGCCGCCGTAAAGTAGACAACTAGCCAAAGTACTTGGACATCGAAGTATACGGCAGACGGCGATACTATGGCATAACCTCCTGAAGGAATTGCTGTTGAAAGGGAATAGTTGGTTAGCTCATTTCCGTCCAAAAGAAGAAGGAATACTTTCAGGTGACTTACAGAATCCTTGGAAGAGGGCATCGAAAATTCGTTGGCCGAGAGGAATAGCCTCTAGGGTTGGATTTCCAATGCTAAGAATCAGAATCAAAACCCAATCTGCTACCACGAAGCCCCCAAATGTGGCCGCAAATACGCATGTGTCCTTGGCCGGGAACAAACTGGTGTACACGCGACGGGGGAATTTCAGAATAAAATCAAACCCCTCTTTCCAAACGCCGTATTCCTTTCCTTCAGAAAGAAGATTTAATAGGGACGACATAGTCCATATTATGAGCCGCATGAAGACGGGAAAGGCTGCTGGGCCTGCCAGCGATAGCACTGTTACGACAGTAAGCAGGAAGTAAGAGGACTGGAAAGGTATGAATCCTGCGTCCAGGAGCGTGAAGCCGGCGTTATTGTATGCGGAGATAGCGAGGAAGATGCCCGCCCACCACGGATTCTGTGCATTGACGGCAGCGGTATCGGTAGCGTAAACCGACATCCAGGCACCCAGCGCGATGGCACCAAAGAACTGGCAGAGCAGGAAATAGGCGATGACAAACACGGAGAGGAATTTGAGGGAGCGATATTCGACACCACCAAGATACTCTCGTTCGTCATCCGACAAATTAAAGAACTGCCCGTTTCTCCCTATGTTGCGTTTCTGTTCTTTAATAAACGTTTGTAAGTTGAAACCCTCAAATGTCGCCCTTGATTCCGCTGTTTGAGGTCTTCGTCTCGTCGTTCCGGTCTGATGAGATGGAATCTGGTAGACGGAGTGTCCGGTTGCCGCCGATTGTCCTTCGAAGGATTTACCCTCTCGAATAGGCTCGAGGAAGCCAACATGATGTTGTTGACTTCGCACACGCCCTATCTCGTTCTCTGGGACGGACAATTCGTCTAGAGAATAAGCCATTCTAGTCGGTGAAGCTAGGGGGCTCACTTGATCCGGGGGTTGTGGCTTGTTGATCCGCGCTCGCCCCTTTCCGAACGACGACATTACCTGTAGCCCAAACATAGCCCCTGCCATGCCAACCGCGGCGCCAGTCGTTGAAACCTTTTTCCTCCTCTCTCGCTCCGCTTCCACAATATCCTCGAAACGTTTCTCAAAGATATGCTTCCGAAATGCGATCGTGGCGTACGAGATCAGGACCTGACTTCCTATCATCATCAATACGCACAATTCGACCTGTTGGAATGTCGTCAACTGGCTGACATTGACCGTGTTGAGACCGGATGCGGTAATCGCCGACATGACCATGAACATGCTATCCCACCAGCCGACGCTGTAAGCGGGACTTGAGGAACCCCAGAAGATGAGCGTAGCCACGATCGTGGTACCGATGAAGTACGCATAGTGTAAAGTGATGTAGTTGATGGGCGGCACATACTGCTTGGCGGCGTGCGCCAAGGCAGTCAGTATCTCACATATTCTAGGGTGTCGCGTGCTAAAATCCTCCCACCACTGAAGCCGCATGATGGCGTCCAGTCTCAAAGCCGCCTCAACCTTTCGGCACCTCCAAGGCGGCTCATAAATACTCTGAGGAGATGGTTTGGAGGATTTTGAAATTGGATGAATAACAGTGAACTTTTTGCTGGTTACGAGGAGCCCGGGTTGCCTCTTATTTTCTTCCCGGGGCAGCACGGCCTATGTCCTGCCCAAAACGCAGATTAGCCTGCCAGGGGGCGGGTCTTCCGAAGCAACGTCGAACAGTACCGTTACGGCGTATCTCCAGGTAGGCCATGGATTGGTGGAAACAGCGATTGAGGCCCTGTCAGGTAGAAATTGACGAATACATGTAGGATACGGATATGGTATTAAAAGAGTATGTGAGAGTCTAGTACTAGGTGGTGTCTGGTTGCCCTAGCGAAACTCTGAAATACCTTCTAGATTTTCGTACTTGCCTTGTCAGGGATTGCTTATCAGAAGGAATATATGACGTTGCGCTGGGTTTGTCGACGAATCCGTGACTTTGTGTGCCGTTTCGTATTGTTTAGTGACAGTACCACCTTTCGGAATTGTTTGGGTACAGCATAATAAAATCTCCGAAGCCATCCCGACTCTAGATTTCAGGGGGCCATTCGCTCTCTGTACACGCACGTAGCTATCATCTAGAACTGCTTAATTAACTACAATTTAGAGAGTAATTAGAGAGTAAGAAACCATTGTTTTGTAGGGTCTGAAATGGCTGTTTTGGATCATATTTCCGAGATATCTGATTTATTCTTCCAGTGCTCCCGGATCCCTAGGACCCCGCGCTTGCGACAGCTTCTGCCTCTACCCTGCTCTGTCAATCAAAACGGATCGCACCAAGTCGTCATCATCGTTATGTTACCAGTTAATAAGACTTGCTCGTCCTACATAATTAGCATGCAGTTGTGAGATTGTGGATTTTTAAACTGGAATTGATGAGAACAATGATAGGAGCAATTATGAATTGCAACGGCTCCAAGCCTAAAAAGGAGGCAAAAGAGTTTTCAAATACATCAGCCCAGAGCAACGGCATCAAAACACAAAACGAAACCTATTGAATATTCAGTGTCAGTTCCCGCTTCAATTTCCAATTGAGCACAGGTGTCACATAATTCCGAAATCTACTTCTAATATATCGCCAGTTGTGGCCGTGTCTTGTGCACAGGTACTATTTGGAGGTCCAGGTAGCGATCACGCCAAAATCCGACCCTCTTCCCTTCAGCACCTAGAAGAGATCACTATTGCTATCCACATTAACGTCCCGGATAGTTCTGTCTCCTAGAACAATCTGTAATCGGAGTTGGCACTAGGGGAGATTGACCGCCGGTCCTTTGGATACAGTTCAAGAATACCACGTTATCGAGTGATCCTATTCAGTCCGGGTCCTGGATCCGTACTACACCATTCGCCCTCTTTTCCGGCAAGGTATTACGGGCCAGTCGGTCGCAGACAAGGGAGTCCGGCCTACAAAATCAGCGTGTCATGGTCCAACATAATTCAAGTAACAGAACAGCGTAGTTGAATTATGTGGTGGACTCAATGCGAGCGTAATACGATGTCTCTTGCCACTTAACAGATTCTAACAGAATGGTAACTATTTTAGGGAGTTGTAGGGAAACGGGCAATATTAATTTAATTTAGCTGAGGCATACCTGGGCTACAGGCTATGACGAAAGTGGAGACTAAACTCCCCAAAACTTACCTTAATTTTTTATTCTATATGCTGTTATACCCTTTTAAAAAATTCTACGGCCGGCGTAGCGAACCCCGGGAAAAAAAGCTACGTTTTCGAGCTTCCCAGAGTTTACAAAAGGCTGTAGCTCGAAAACGTGGCTTTTTTTTTCGGGGCAGCTATGGAATTTTAAATACAACTGTCATTTAATCGAATTCACACGCACTTATAAAGCATAATACGGCTTATATGCAGTTAAATGAAACTTCATCTATTTTGAATCTTGATACGAAGGCTTGTCATGATAGAATGTATGTTATCATATACTAACTCCCCGTTATTTATACAAGGAAAATAACCGCATACACCTCATTGAATCATATCTTCTATCCCACATTATAATATACAACATCCCATTACTTCACCTTCGATAACACAAGGCAAGGCCCTCCTACATCCACCGGGACGGTCCCAATAATTCGAGCCTCAACATCAACATAACCAATCTCACGACCCATCGACGGCAGTCTCATCAAAACAGATAGCCTCTCCGATGACCCTCGAGCCAACATAACCCTACCAGGTACGAATTAAATATTCCAAGATAAGCCCAGCTGTTATGGACCCTCCAGCGCCCCAAAAGCCGTTCGCGAACCACCACCAGCATTTCTCGGGGTTCTTCAGATCCACCTTAAGAATCATGAGTCCCTGTGAAACTAAACAGCCACCGGCGGCTATAAGACCATACTGGCGACTGAATCCTGATAGAAGACCACAGCGGAGAAGCGAGGCTATCATAAAAGCCAGGGCGCCCCATAGTAAGAATTTAGTTCTCTCTTGTAAAAGGACCGCCATGCTCTTAACGCCTATCTTGACGTCGTCCCGGACGTCCATATGGCTGTAAGTGGTATCATAGATAATAGCCCAAGAGGAGCACGCAATGAATATGCACAGGAGGGACTCATTAGTCCAAGGTTGCTCGACATCCATGGCGGAAGCGCCAACCATAACCCCCCATGCAAGACAGAATGCCAATACGAATTGGGTGAAATGAGTATGTCGCTTGGCCCAAGGATAATACGCGGTCGCGAGGATGCTTGGGATAGTGCATGGTGCGGTGTCTCGTGGAAGCATGAGCAAAAAGGTAATCGCTCCTATAGCCTGCGTTGCTACAAAAACGAGCGCATTCCAAGGAGACACTGCTCCTCGCGGGATAGGGCGATTCTTCGTACGAGGAATCAGCTTGTCTATCGGCGCATCGATAATATCATTCCAAGCGTGGCCAGCGTTGGAAAAGAAGACGGTACCACCCAATAGCACGCCACTTATGTGTAACACCTCAGCCAGGGGTCGGTTCTGGGTGATCGCGGCGTGTAGAGCCCCATAAAGATGTGGGAAGTATATGAGTAAAACACCTGCCGGCGTGCTGATGTGGCAAAGCTCCATGTAAGGAACCCAGGAGGATGGGAGAAAGTCATACCACCTTCTCTTATTTCCATGCGTGTCACTCATCGTCGCGGATGTTGAGTTTTCTTCTGTTGTTAAAACAGAGAAAATAGACCGTGGAGACTATTGATCATTTTTAATTGATCGCGACAGGAAATTCTTGATTTCTACCTAGATACTTATATATAGCGACAAACCCTTGATCGACTGTTCCATATTTATCTTCGTCGGTACCTATTGGCAATTTCTTTCTCGAGGTACTAAAGTGTGGCGCTAAAGCCTTTATACATACATGTACGCAGATACTAGGTACGCAGGTAAGGTTACTTCGCAGCGAGTATCGTCAAGCCCTTACTTACGGCACAGCGGTATCCACTGACAATGGCTACCGGTATGCTGCCGACGTGATGACTGCGTAAGAGCCGCACCTGTTTTGTTCTGGTAAACAATAGCTCGAGTGATACCCAAGATAATACGCTGGTAGTTACCCCCATGCAATGGTGGAATCACTGCGCCGCATATAACATCGGTTAGCGATATCTCCCCCATACCATCCCCCACCAACCCTATAGGAGTGATCATCCAACTTCTATTCAGCCAATCCTTCAACATATTACAAAGACTTCAAACACCTTACCCTGAGTGAGGCTTGCCAGGATTAGTCTTCCCCCTTGCTTCCACATTAAATACCTAGTATGCCAATGAACTATCCAACTACAAGCCCTATTGCCCACCTAGTTTCTAATCAGAACTATAACATAGGGCACAAAATGTCATATAATTAAAACGCTTGACTTTCGACTATAGTACGGAAAGCTACGCAACCTAAGCTTACTGGACGTCGCAAATATTAGAGAGATCATATCCTATAAATCCCCTTCGAGCTTTACTTGGGTTGCTTTCCCTGAATTCATCAGTGGGGCGAGATGCAATAGCATGTGAAGCCCCTTGCAAACAGATTTAGCAATGCAACCTTCCATCCCGCCCGATATCCAATTCACCACATTGGCTACCGAGAATTGGTAAGTCTAATATGTCTCCAACTCAGCTGCATGATCTCATGCTAGCATAGGTCGCAAAAGGCCCAAGGGTCCCGAACCTGTGGCTTCCAACACGGCACGGCCGGAGATCTCCAAACCGCCGCCCCTATCATCGTTGAAACTAATGCAAGCTTTGCTGTTCGATCAGGGGGGCCATATGCCCGTAGAGAATACCGCAAACATCGATGACGGTGTCCTAATTGATTTATCGAAACTTGGCAGCACACAGTACAATAGGAGAAGAATGTAGTTGTTATAGGCTCAGGACAAAAGTGGGCCGACGTCTACTCTGAGCCCGGCCGGTATGAGATCATTATTACCGGAGGACGAGTACCATCCCCGGGCGTAGGTGGTCTAGTTCTTGGTTTTAAGTGTTAATTACACGACCCCAAGCCAGCGAAGAAAAATACTAAATTTCACAGGTGGCCTATAATACTTTTCAGACCTCTATGGTCTCGTTCTCGACAGTGTTGTCAATTTTGAGGCAAGTTGGACTCTACAGGCACGAGAACAGTACCAATAACTCCTAGATCGTCCTTTCTGACGGCTCGCTCATGAATGCTCACGTAGAATCAAGCCCAGATCTATATTGAGCCTTGAAAGGCGGTGGTAATAATCTCGGTATTGATTTCAACCGGTAATCTGAGTGGCGAGGTAGGGCTGGTTTATTTTCTAGGTATCGTGACCTCGTTTACACTCTGGACTTTTCTTAATTATCTTATCTGGGGCGGTACTGAAATATACCTACCCCTTTGAAGCTCTATCTGATATGCTTGATGGTTTAGCGGAATTCCAAACAGATTCTAAGAAGGACTCTTTCGCTAAATACGATATGAATGTCTACGTACCTAACTAACACAACATTCAGTGTTGTCCCGGCCCCTACATAGGTACTTAAAGCCCAAAGATAGAACCGCTATATTTTCTCCTTCCTGCTGACTTGATAAGAAATGGAAGAGAGTCATTGACACCACTAGGTTCAGAACACTCTAACCTATTTTAAGAGTATTATAACCTAAGTATACCACGGTACGTCACGTTTAAGCACGTTTCATGATTAAGACCAATCTCAAACGAAGAATTATAGATAGACTACGGCAAGCTTCCAGCCAAGCAAGGCATTATATAAGTCTATTAGAGATATCTTCGCCACATCACCCCAAGTAGACAACTTAAGGGTTAACGGCTGGAACCGGGATGTCCACCGTGTAAGGCATTTCCGCAAGTGCTATTGGGGCTAGCAAACTCTGTAGCGCGAACTTGGTCCCATACAGATATCGGTTGGTAGTCCCCGGATGATGATGAGACCGCACACAACACCGCACGCGGCCTAACCAACGACGTCGAGGCAGCCGTGAAGGCTCACCGCGCCCATCTTCCATACATCTTCATGAATGGTGCAAGAGGCGACCGACATATCGTCAAATTCTACGGGGAGGGCAACGTGAAAAAGCTAAAGGAGGTGCAGATGTAAATACTACCCAGTGAGTGTGTTTCAAAGACTAGTCCCCAGGGGTTTTAAACTCCCTTCATCTCATTATATTCAATGAGTCCGGCCTGCCGTTTAATATGGATATCTTTACAATTCCTTCAAGTAAACCATCTATGATTCCTTGGCCAGTGTCAAGCATGCGTGGCTAGAGTTCTTGGAAAACCACAATGCAGGTATTCTCAACCGTTGCAACTAAACCGTATCGTATAATTCTCTCAGCCACCAAGTGTCAGAAAAATAGTAGCAAAGGTAGAATATATCCATCGCCGCCTACGAACCAGGTTGGTAGGGATGTACACTTGAGGTATAAGGGGAGGATTCCCCCTGACAGTAGAACGAAGCTTAATAATGGTCACTCAACCTACTGCTTCGGCCGCCTATGTCCACCATCAAGAATTAACATCGTATTACTTCCTAACAGATTTGAAACTGCTTATTAAGGCCCTTCGACCAGGCTCCGGTTAAGTTATTAACTGCCGGGACTTGCTTGGCACAACTTGGAGTCGCTGGCTTGACTGGGTCTGTTTTCGCGATTTTAGCCACGGCGAGTTGCTTTCATAAATCACTTATTTCTTCGTCTTATCAGGACTATTTGAGTAGAATTAGCTATTTGTCATTACTAATTCCCTTACTGAATATTCCTGATCCGCGCTCACCGGCCGTAAAAACCCAGTGAGACTGCAAAACACGATCCCGCCATCAGGCTTCTTCAACTTCACGTTAAGAAAAGTCAACAAAGCTGCTCTTAAACACACATTAAACTTTGGATTATTACTCTATCTTTTACTTCCTTGCCTAGGTCTATTTTGTGGATTTCTCTCATTTTATTTTTATTTCCATCACCGTCTCATTCTTTTAACGCTGAATGTAAGCCTGCTAAGTGAAGTCCTTTATAAGGCTTTGCTTAATAAGTGAGACGTTAATATAGAGTTATACTGCCTGCAGTATACAAATCCGTCAATCAGAATGAAGGGCTAAATAATGTTTCTCCAAATGTATCGGCAGTTAGCATTAAAGCCTTCTCCTTAGAGCAGTGCTTGCTCAATTCCACGTTCTTTCGTAGTCCAATAGTTTTCCTTCCGGAGGCAAGGCGGCCGAGTGAATCTCGCTTAAATAGGACGTCAATAACCGCCCGTATTCTGAGATTCCGCGAGTTAAAATGAAGGGCTAAACGAGCCTCGTTTAAATACTTCGGTAGTTGGGTAGCGTTGCAACCTCCGCCTCCGAGCGGTGCTGCTACTACGTGCCAGTCCCGCCGTCTCGGCTATATAGGTAGCCAATGTCGCGGTGCGTTCTTCGCTAGAACTCCCTTAAGCGGGACTCTCTTTCAAGTCTTCTCACAACGCTCGCACGAATTATTGCACCAAGATGCGCGTGGGCGTCATCATACTGGCTGGGGGTGTCGCTGCCCTCACGGACATCGAGCACAAGCCCTTCATGCGAAAGAATATCGATCCGATCGTATACCCGGGGAAATATGTATCGCACATGCATTCGTTTTACGGCTCGGATGCGATAACTAAGGACCTGCCAACCACGGCTGAGCTTCAGAAGGGTTGTCCGTCCGGGGAAAACCCAAATGATATGTCTGTGTACTGGGCGCCAACGCTATACTATGTGAACGGCAATAATTACACAGAGATCTATCCTGCTACGTTCAAGACCTACTACGAGCAGATCGACCACGCGGAGATCCCCTTCCCGAACGACTTCCATGCCGTGGCCGGGAACGCATCCGCCAAGAGCCAGGCGGACATCGACGAAAAGGTCACCGCTATCACATGGTGGTGCGACGGTAACGGGCCTGAGGATCGCAACTCCCGGCCTCGCGCTGCCCTCCCACGGTCGACCTGCAGCGCACACATGCAAGCTATCGTTCGATTCCCGGACTGCGTTGATCCCAACAAGATCACCGACTACACATACGCCGCACTCCACGGGGGAAGCTGCCCCACCAATATGAAGCGGATGCCTTCGCTGCGCTTCTCAGTCCGATATGATACGCGCAAAGCAATCCCACAAGGATGGAAGGGCGTCCCACCCATCAAACTCGCTTGCGGAGAGGTACGTATATACGGTTGCTCCTTTCACTATGCTCATCAAGATACATGCTAACATCCGGCGGAAAGATCGGCGACGGCTACTGCTTCCACGGTGACTTCATCAACGGCTGGTTCGAAGACGCGGCTAAGACCATGTTGAAGGCGAAGGGCCAAGGTTTCATGCGAATCGATGGGGCGCACGGCAGTGGCAAAGTTCCCTTCGGTAGCACCGGGTGCAAGACTAGGGACCGGGACCCGGAGAACGGCACGGACGATTACCACAAGAGCCTCGAGATGATGGATGGTCATATGAACTGAGTTTTAGAGTGGTATAGCCCCTTGGGAACGAGACCCCTTTGTAGTCGTAGTGTTTATATGCCTTGTTTGAAGCAGCTCTAGATTCACAAAGTGGTCGTGTTGGTATCCAGCGTAGCAGATTCTCTATCGCCGACTAAAGCGACTTTACATATATCCGATCAAAACTATCTTACTGAATACGGAACGCACTGGGAATCCGATACTACGAAATTAAGTCGAGGTAGATAAGAGGAGAGAATTTCGCGGAGCGCAACATCGAGGCAGTAATGTATAATATGGCTGTCACGCCTAGGTAGGTAGATAGTAGGGTTTTGGTAGGACTGCCCTCATCCTGTGCCATGAGGCAGATATATCGCCGGATCCTTTATGCCATCCAACAATCAACGCCCGAGGCCCGGGTTTCGTCTTGCGGGCGTATTGCATAAACTAGAGTAATCAATTGGGGTTGTACAGCAGCATGTATGCAATGGGGGCGAAGGAGGACGCAGGCGGGAAATAGAGCCCTCTTATAGGTGCCCGAGAGGCCAAAGGGGCCGAGTCACTCTCAATCTAAAGCATGGCGTTATTCTAAGCCATACATTGTAACATACGGGCAGCTCCCCGAGACCAGATCTTGCAAGTAGAATGGATTTACAAATAGCATGCCTCTTGCAAAATAAGGCTCCTCGGACTCTACCTTCGTAAAGCGTAAACATTGAATTCCTTTTCGTTCTGTACCCGTACCTACATGTACCCATAGCAATGTTACAATTCAATTTTTCGCTTGACGTCCGCCCTCTTTCTCACCAGAGTTATAACATATCATTCACCGAGTGGATCTCTATCTTCACCCTCTGCTTAGCCCCCCTAATCGCCCACATAATCGCCGGTGTCCCTCAAACATCCTATCTCTGTAGCCGTCGACCAAAATGGCACGAGATCATTGGCCATTACAACCCGACGTCGATTATGTGGCGATATGCCGCAATTACCGACCGGCGGCTTCGAGCGAGATTCTGGGATAGAATGGATCTGGCGGCGAGCAATACCTTGTTCTGGACCTCAAGAGGATGGGATGGCTCTGAATCGATGATTATTTTGACTAGCCCCTATTGTTTTCACCTTCCAGAGCGTGCTAGAGTCGCGGTACTATCGCGAGAAATGGTAAAGACAGTCATTGTCACCTGCCAGGGAATACAAGCCGTTATGATTCTTTTGGGGACTATCACTGCTCGTTCGACAACATTTTTTGAACCCTATATAGCCACCGATACTATATTTTTCCCTTTGGCAATTATAGGCTTGCTCAGACTTTATTGCGGGCTCTGGCTAAGCGAGGACTACGCATATGCTTTGCTCTGGTCCGAAGGCGAGGGTAATAACCCCGCCGAAACCAACCTGGATGGAAGGAGACCATCCGTAGACAGTCTGATATCGGGATATCCTCACATCCCGGCGGAAACTCGCTTCCGGCCAACTTCATATTGGGGTAGTCAACTGTTCCGGGCTTTCTTTATTCTGCAGCTAATCGCAATGTTTTTAATGTCTTTCTTATTTCTATTTATGCTAGATAGTGTATTCACTGTGACGGTAATCTCAGTGATACTATTCTATATGATTCTCGTGGGAGCGACGACAATAATGTTTTCTTATTATTCCATCCGCGGTTATACCGTTACGACAATTATACCTTGTATAGGAACGACATGGTATAAAATATATACAGGAATTATTATGGGACTTGCGGTCGTGATTCTTACGGTATCTTGTATCGAGACGCGAAGGACTCTGTGTGGCGTATACACAAGCGCCCCGGTTCCAACAGGCGATTATATGGCTTGTTGGGCGGGAACGGGTGTTGCCTCCCCTATTGGTTACGGCGGGCCACTTTTTGGGCTTGCTGGGGCTTATCAGAACGGATACCAAAATGAGACTACGAAACCAAGATCGAGCGAGTATGTGGTATACAACTTCACGGGACTTTGCTTTGGCGAGCTTAAGGTTACCCAACCTCAACGCGTACGGGTGGAAGATATAGCCTAGTCCACGTTTGGATTTTCTTATGGGGCAAATCAAGAAACCTAAGCAGCAGCTATCTTGTTATGAGAAGTTCTCTAGTTTCACGTAGATATGTACATGTAGGTAGGGTATCCTTCTCTAATCCCAGTATGTAGGTACCTGGGTAGTTACATATGCTTCATCCTCCATTCAATTCGCATCAAGTATACCAAAATGCCGAATGAACCCAACCCAGAAACAGTTCATCCACAATATCAACATGCCACCTCGGCCCATCACCAAAGCAGACACAAGTCTCGCAGAGCTTACACTGGATATCCTCAAACCAGTGTCGTAAGTCAAAATCACCTTCTCCCCTCGCGGCCGTATCCAAAACGCCAAACGTATCATCGCCGAGAAAGCTCCTCACATGCCGTTCAATCCCCGTGGCGGAAAGCCATTTGTTTGGGTCCATTCCCCGAGCACGGTAGTCGTCCTGGACACGATCGCGTACCACCATCCCTAGATCCTGGTCCACGGCCGAGGCGTACCGGGCGCTTATGAATCCTTTCCCCTTGTACTCCTGCCTCCCCTCGACCATCGCGAGGATGTAGCGGATTGTCCAATCGTCCGTGATCTTCGAATGGCCTAATGATTTCTTGATGAGGGTGTTAATGTCGGTGTGTTTACGCTCACATTTGCCCTGGCTGTGGTCCATCATCGACCAGAAGATGATTCCGGCGAACGTCTTAGCTCCGTCTCCTATGTAGGGCAGGATGTCATCAGGGGGTATCGTTATCTGCATGTAATATATGTCGCTTATCCAGAGGCCGCACTTGAGTCGTGGCAACGAAGCCGAGGGTAGAGGTGGCGGCGCCCTTCTGGTATCGGTGGCGTGGTCCCAGCCGCAGAAGACGTCCCGCCTCTCGGAATCGATTACCAGATCCTCGCCTTGAGGGATGTTATGGCAATTTCCGCACACAGGCTTGGGCTGACACTCGAAAGTTAAAGTTTTAACATCGGTATCTGCCGCCTTAGCCACGTCGGATATGGCGGTGAGTAATTCCTGGCGCTCATCGCCACGAGCGGTATTGACTAGCTTCTCAATGGCGCTCTTGAGGCGGCGGTTTTGCTCTTGCATAAGCTGATTGGCTTCAGCTTGGCGTTTGCGGAAGCCAGCTTGAGACCGACGGCCACGTTCACGGCGGCGCTGAATTCTGATTAGTATGGTGGCTGGTGGAGAATTTGAGCGTGCACTTACCTTGAGCGCCTCTTCTGGATCTTTGACCATCTCTATGTTTCTAATGGGGCTGATAATTGATCAGCATATCGAACACATCAAGAGTGAGATCCGGGCTTGTCTTAGTAGTTATGTAACCGTTGAGGTGAAAGTCTCCGGACCAATTTGTCAGATTGTATGGTTTTCCCCCTGTTAAGGGGCTAATAAGCTCGGCGCGGAGAGATTCAGCCCGATCACGTAACCGCTTTTAATAGGAGTCGGACATCCTCAACTTTATAGTCGCCGACATAGTGTGTGTGTGCGAATAGGTAGTTACGTGAACTACGCTTGGAATGAATTGTCATCCCGTCACGCCAACCTTGCATCACTGTCGTAATCCCGTCTTCGAAGACAATTGATGAGCCTATAAGTATGGCGGTCCCTGGAGAGGAAAGACACTTTTGTCTCTCAACAGCAGTCTTCACAACTCGAACAAAATCTCAATAACCATCCAAAAAGTCGCTTGAGCTCTTATTTACGATTACAATCTCCGAAAAATATACGCCAAAATGGTCAAGATCGCAATTGCGTCGGCTTCAAGTCGTAAGTGACTTACGTTACGACATTTCCCCGAAATTGACTCGTTTATAAGCTAACCGCTCGCTTTAGAATTGGCCAGAGAGGTCATCGATGCGCTGGTAGCAACCCAGAAACATGAGATAATCGCGTTGGGTCGAAAGGTGATAACATCCGTACTTGCCACCCCGCCCATCGAAACTAACTCAGGGCGCATAGGATCCTGCCACATATCCTTCTCTTCCGGGAGTTAAATGGGTGCAGACGACCTACGAGGACAAAGCGGAACTCGTGCGCTTGTTCAAGGGTGTGGAAACTGTGTTGAGTTTCTCTCCTGTCCATCTCGACGTGGGCAATGTAGCGCAGAAGCGACTCATCGATGCTGCTGTTGAGGCTGGCGTTAAGCGCTTCGCTCCGTCCGAGTGGGCGACGTGAGTAGCACCCTTCAAGTAGCACAGTCGCCTTACCATTCTGACAACATTCTAGGGGTGTGAAGTTGGAGTCTTCGCTTGATGGCATTCCGTGGTACACTGGTAAAGTCGAAGTAGCCCGCTACTTGGAGAATCTCAACAAGGAGAAGAAGGTACCGCCCTCCATCACGCTCTTTACCCTATTGCCAGGTTTGAAGTCCTCGAAGTTAACTGCTTTCTTAAGGTCATCGAGTACACGCGATTCCAAGTCGGTGTTTTCACGAACTACCTCGGCCACCCACATAAGACGTCAAACCACGTCACCACGGTCCCGTTCCTGATTGACTTTGAGAGCCAACGTGCTACGTTGGTAGAAGGCTCGCACAATGATGTTATCGTGTGGACCACGGTTCAAGACATTGCGAACGTGGTTGCTCGGGCTGTAGAGTATGAGGGCGAGTGGCCGGCTGTCGGTGGCATTTCCGGAAGCCGGCTCACCATAGGGGAGATTCTTCGGATTGGAGAGGCTATTGGTAAGTCATGCTCCCACGACAGAATGGCGGCCGAAAGTGTTGCTTGAATATGAATTACAGCTGACAATCTTTGCAGGCAGGCCATTCACTGTCAATTGGCTCAAGCTGGAAGATGTCGAAGCTATCGAATGGAAGGCGGAATGGTACGAGGGTATAGACCTCCGTTCATCTCCGCCGGAGAAGCTCGAACAGTTCCTGGGCGTGGCACTCAAGGGAATCTTGATTGGCATCAACCGTGGTGCATATGCCGTGTCGGATGAATGGAATAGACTCCTCCCAGACTACAAGTTCACTCAGGTTGAGGACTTCGTTAGGAAGGTGTGGGGAGGGAAATAGTAACTCGCCTTGCGCTGAGATCGCTGTATGTTGAGCGCTGTCAGGGGAAAGAATAGGTAACTAGCTCGTCATTTCGGAGGACTCTTTTATTCAAGACAACTTAGTGGAAAGTCGCTTTGCAACCAAATGGTATTGGATGGAGCATGTGATCGATATGCCGGTACTAAGCAAAAATTTCTCGCATGATGGCTCGGGAATCGTATGTGTGGAGCACAGATATACTTGAAGGGAACAGTAAGCCTCGACTAGAAGCTGTGAATATGCCAATACGATAATGAATGAACGACTCGTTCATGAGCCAAATATTTATGAATGCCAATGTATAGATCGATGTGAATATGAAAAATGGAGGTCTATTAAGGAGGGCGAAAATATCGTACCCTAGCGCAGAAGCTCAGTAGTCTAGGTTTAACGACGGTAGTGATTCGTAACTCGACTTCGTCTCCGCATAAGTATTTAATCCATCGAACTGATTTCTTCCAGACTAGGTACTTGGGGACGTGTAATTATCGGTTCTCAATGTGTAATTCAAGTGAGTGTAGGATGGACCCTGAGCTGCGACCTCCAGGACTTGGGTTATAAACTTTGTTAGCGGGCCAATTGACATTGTCTTCGTGGCTCAGTTGGTCAGAGCGTTGGTCTCATAGAAATATGATCCAATCCTAGATTGGGATATCCAAAGGTCGTGAGTTCGAGCCTCACCGAGGACATAATAACTCGAAATATTTTTTTGTCTAGTTTCGGGCAATCTTTTTTGGTGCGCAGGTAGATAGGGCCCCAAAGTTCTGTTCTGGTGGATCCATGAAGAACCAGATCGTCGGTTATGGATCTTATGCATCGTAGCGGACTAAATGGGCACTATTTTAATAAGCTGGTTCAAGGATTATACATTTGATTTGACGCCTAGAATAAACTTGCATAATCCATATCCATTGGGCAGACAGAAGTTGACATCTATTCTGTAATGCCCGATGTTCAGCTTGACTGGAACGAAGAAGATATAGACGGTGAAACCTACTCTCCGTAGACCGCAGACCTGAAGCCTCCTGATATTATTCGATTCAATCAGCTGGTATACTGCCACCGAATCATCCCTACCGGGGAACGTCTTCAACCCTCTGTCGGCTTTGACATCCAGTATAACGCCATCCCTATAACTTTTGGCCCCTAAAACAGACAAATCTGGTTCCGCCTCGCTTTCATGCGGGTATCAACTCCGGGCTTGCTTGGGCGTATGCGAGACCATGGCGTGGTTTGATCATTTGTCCCGATCTCCTCCAATTCTCTCTAACGCTTCCAACATGACCACTGAATTGCCTCGGATGACCTATCATACGGTTATTAGTATGTGTCCATGTTTGCGACGGATGTATCTCAGAGCACGTACGACCATTCCTAACTTGACCTTCTCGCCTCCATCCTTCTCCTCCACGGCATCGTCTAGAACAATGTTCAGGAAGACCTAGGTATACAGTCAGTTTGTACGCGCTATGCCACAGACGAGATCATGCGTAGAAATAGAACGAGGGCGGGAATTTGATTGCTCACATCGTAACCGCGTAGGATGCCTAGAACTTTACGGCTGCCGTTCAGCTGGACGAATAGTCGCTTGTCGAGGTACTGCATAGATTTTAGTAAGTCTTGTGTCGCAAAACTGACGCGATAATGGAACGTACCTTCTTGAGCTCTGGTTGTGCAGGCGCCATCTTGACAGAATTTGGGTAGATTCGTAGTCGAAGTTGGAAGACAGGAATGTGGGAAATATGATGCGAATGTTAAGTTGTTGACGATTGATGATCAAAAAGGCCCCGAGCTCTCGCACGGCGCGATAAGATAGCACGGTTACTACTGTACAGTACGTGTAGCTCTTATCGATAAAGAATTTCTAGATCGTGCTACTGTGCTCAGTACATTATTCATTCAAGTGCTCTTTCAAGGTTAACTTCTTCGATATTTACCTATTTACCTAATCTTTTGGCGCTTTAAATCTACCAAATCCCCAAACTGGCTGGAGCTTTTACTTCGAAATTGCAATTGGATTATTGGTATAGAAATAAGGATGAGCGCATTCGCCAAGCGCAAGGCGCGAAAGATTACCGTTCAAGATGACGACGACGATAGAATCTCAGCTGAATCGTTGAACCCCCCAGAAGAACCCCAGGGACCTGCTCTACAACCAACATTCAAGACAAACCGCAAGCCGTTCAAACATTCGTCATTACGGAAGAGTATTAACATCGATAAAATCGATGACGATACGTCTTCCAATTCACAATCTGCGCCTACAAACACCAAAGAAGAACCAGAAGACGAGGAGGATGGCGGTGCGTCTCTTCGGATCCGCCCGCCGCTGGGAAGGTCGGGATCTGCGAAACCCAAGAAACGAGCGTCAAGCTCGCGTCTCTCATTCGGCGGCCCTGCCGAGGAAGCCTCTGCGGACGAAGACTCCATGATACTAGGGGAGGAGGTCTCTACTCCAAAACGTGGCACAACACTCGCACACGCCGCAGCCGAGAACAGCGCATACAAAAGGGGTTTTGCGAAGAACCTACCTCTCAACCGACTCCCCATGCGCTCCGCCGACGCCGACGAAGACCGTCCACGATATAGCAAAGAATACCTCTCCCAGCTCCAACAATCAACCCCAAACACCCCCCAGGACTTATCGAAGCTACAGCCAACATCCGACGACGAGATGGCCCTCGACCCATCAGAACTCGAGGGCGCCGTAGTTGTAGACACCACCGCTACGGAAAAGAGCACATCTATCCTAACCGAAGCCGAGATCCAAGAGAAGAAATCCCGCCGCGCCCGCTTAGCCAAAGAAGGCGGCACTAGAGATACAGATGACTTCATCTCACTCTCCGATGACGACCAGCGTGGACACGGGGACTCCTACTTGGCAGTGCTCTCGCAGCGGGCCCAGAAATCCAAAGATACCACGCGTCTCGTAGCCGAGGACGAGGACCTAGGCGAGGGCTTTGACGAGTTCGTCGAGGATGGTGGGCTCTCCCTTGGCAAGCGTGCTGAGCGCGAGGCTCGGAAGAAGCGGCGCGCGGAAATGGCGTCGCTGATTACGGCTGCTGAGGGCGGGGGCGTGGATGGTGACGAGGAGTCCGATGACTCAGAAGCCGAGCGACGGGCTGCATATGAGGCTGCGCAGACACGTGCGGGTATGGACGGGCTTGCCGAGGAGCGCGCGCAGCAGGCGCGGCAGCGGCAGCGGATGGGTGCTGGCGTTGTGATCCCAAAGATTACGCCGCTGCCGGATCTTAGCGTGCTGGTGGAGGAGTTCAAGGCGCGGATGCGGAGGAAAGGAGAAGAGATGGCACGACTACGGGCGCGAATCGAGGAGCTGCGGGCTGAACGTGAGGGTATACTTAAGCGTGAGCCGGAGGTGCAGCAATTACTCAATGAGGCCGGCGAGCGGTACCGTGCTTTGATGTCTGGTGCTGAAGGGGCTACATCTGGGACTACTGCGAACGGTAGTGGAGAGGCTTCAGCAGATAATGTCGCGGCCGCTCAGTCGCTTCTAGAGCAAGCAAGGGCCGGGGGGAATACACCTGGACAAAGGGGCTTAGAGAGTCTAGGAACCACGCCAGTGAGGCAGCACATGCAGTCACAGATGGAGATGGAGATATGATTAGTACAATACACAATATGATACCCAAATACCTGAGACAATAATAGGTGAACGATTCGAAGAAACTAAAGTCAACCTGAGCAATACACTTTGTGAAAATCGTGCTTTATCTTAAACCTTCTACATAATGAAATATCACTTGACAGGCCTTCTAGCTTGTCAAGGGGGACAAATATGCTAACCAGCGCCTGACTGTGTGTTGTGTTCCCGATACCAGTACACGTATGATACATCCGCATCCACATTTGCATTATCGCCGTATGAAGTACGGCTTGGACCTTCTTTCACGACTCCTTCAATCCTGTCGTCCTCTTACGCGGCTCCTAGCTTGGCTACATAATACCAGCTAAACAGTGGGATCTAATTACTTGGTCCGCGAGACACCAGCCCCAATAACACCCGGCAGCTTCTCCTCACCGACACTAAACAGCAGACCAATGGAGAAAGCGATCGTGGAAACGAGCGCGATAGTCACACCAGCGAACAACCAGAAGGGTGTGCTAATATCCTGCTTATGGCAGGCCGACCCACCCCAATGGTACACACTCGTGTGGTTGTTCTCGCCCACCGTCTCGTTGGTCGCCATGCAGTAGCAGAAGAAGCACGTCTTCTCCGTGTCGATCTTCTCCCAGCGGTCGATGCACTGCCCGTGGCCCGAGCAATCGTTGGTCGCGGACACGCACGCGTTGTGGGAGCCGAAGCACGACGGCAGGATTGCGGGCGGTTTCCGGGACGACGCGAAGCCGTGGAAGGGTTGGGAAGCGGGTTGGGTATCGTACTTTGGATCGAAGTACTCCTCCTCTATGGCTACGTTTTCCTCGTCGTCCTCTGCCATGACGGCCTCGTCTTCGAAGTTGCGGCGTCGGAGCTCGTCGGATTCGGTGTTGGGGGGTGCGAGGAGCACGATGGTGGTGTCTAGTTTGCCGCTTTGGGCTTGGGCAGTGAGGGCTGCGAGGCTGGTTTCTAGTTGTGTGATTATGTCCTTCTCCTGTCATGAATTAGTATAACGTTTACGTGTCCGAATTAACTAGAACGAAGCGTACCTTGGATAGATCGTACTCGAGATACTGTGTCTTGCCCTTCCAGCACTTATCGTTCTTGTAATCGATGGACTTCTCAAAAGTACAGCTTGGCTTCTTTCCTCCAACAGGTAATCGGCTCAATCCAGGGGCTGTGAAAGCAAGAGGCGCGCTTGACATAGCAGTCTTGAAGTTGTCGTACTTGTCAGTTGTCATGCCAGAGAAGGCGATGACAAGCTGGCTAGGATCGTTCGCATCGTCTACATCTTCGAACAGCGGCCGTGCCGACTTTCCGAACTTGTTTATATAGTGTATGGATGTTTCTTGGGCAAGGGAGTCGGGTAGCTGGCCTAGAGTAGATGGTTGCTCTGGCGTGCTGAGACGTTGAAGGAGGATAGCTCGCGCAAGCTTGTTTGGTATCGAAGGAGGATTCGTAGTCTTAGGTTGTCCGAGAATATAAGCCTCGGCATCTTGAAACTTCTCCTCTGCATTGGCGCCGGCAATGCCAGCCAGAGCTGGTAATAAGAAGCTCTGCAGCTTCATAGTGTCGAGATTGTCTGTCCTCAGATGTAGTTACAGTAGGGACGAAGGCTGACAAGCTTAAGTGACGCTGTAACCTGTAAGAGGCTAAGAACTGGAGCCTGGGTGAATCCCGGTAGACGTGATACAGCTTATGTTATTGTGCTTGCATTACTCGTGCATATCAAGTGGATACAACGGCAAGTATACAGTAATTGGAACACGTCCAGCAAAGTATAATCAGCACGTGATGTAGAGATCTGATAAGAAGAGGTACATGTACCACATCCACGTCGTACAGCGTATAGTATGAATACGTTATATCGACTGTCTAATTCGACGGAGGGGGTAGTCTCCCTAGAAACTAGCGCTTCCCAGGTAGGAAATCAGGGTCTCGAACTTCTAGAAGCATATGGGCACAAGAGTCCTTTGGTCTTTCCTTCTGAAGGCTGAGATTTCGCCTTGTCTTTCAAACATTTTGTAATAATTATTTTTGACCTGCGACATTTCTCCAACTCCCAAACTTCACCGACTTATAACTAACTACAGTATTATAACCTCGACTTCGACTTCGATTTTGACGTTGCCATGACCCCCAACGGCGCAACGTGGATAACAGATAACTTATAACAAATGGTCGCAAATATTTAACCGACGTCGCCATTATTTAACAGCATATCCGTACACAAAGCTGCCACGTTTCTCTCCCTCCTTCGGCCGCCGGCTTCGGGCGCGCCTCCATCTCGCCCGCCATGCTCCGACTCTTGCGCACGCGACCGAACCCTTATTCCCTCGGCGCTAGAGTTCATGGCTCTATCGGTCCTGGCCCTCAAATTATCCGAGTACATAGGGTCAATATCCGCCGCAAGTGGTTTAAACCGAGGTGAGTGGCAATACATGTTTCAAGTCCCAATTCTTGTCGTACGCCGTAGTACTAAGTCTTCTTGTATTGTACAGGAACTTCATAATCGCCGGCTGCGTCTATTACGTTTGTTTCCAAGTCTATAAGACATCCGTGCTCGATACTCTTTGGGCATGGCTAGACCAACAGGACGAACAGTTGACGAAGAAAGAGCGGGAAGAGATGGAAGAGGATATGCTCGAACCTTTATTCATTCCCCTCCCCTTCACCACCAAAGTTGTCGCATCCGAGCCCTACCGCAGTACCGATCCAGAATGGAAGACCTTCATCAGAGTAAACAAGAATAAGGAACTTGTGAGGAGTATTCAGCGTAAGAGGATTAGGACATTTATATGGTGAAGGAATTATCTGACTGACTGACTTGCTATTAGACAGCCTCGCCGAACTCGTTCGCAAAACGACGGCCTCGAGCTCTTGGCTTGTGCAAAGATACGGCTCAGACATGCGATTATCAAGATATTGGCTTGACGTCCAATACCCTAATAGACCACCGCCGGTCATCGTTCGAAAAGGGTATGACTCCTCAATGCGGCTCGTTCTTGTGGACTTATGAATCTGACTGTTCCCGTAGGCTGACAATAGGAGACGATGGTGTTTCTATTACAGAGGAGGAGATTGACGTTGTCACTGCTGTTTGGATACGACGTGCTCTCTGGCCGAAGACGCTATCCCTGTCTCTATGGAGCTTTTCGGGGGCGTTGGTGAGGCAGAACGCTTTGAATTTCGCGAGGCTACTGGGATACGAACAAGATTCCACTTCGAACTCCCCCTTCCAACAGGCCGTAGAAAAGGTCAACCAAAAGCTGAAGAAGCCAGGGACCGAATCCGACACCAAAACGCCCAGTTCGCTCCCGTCTGCTGACAAGCAGGCCGCCGATGGTTCGTCAACAGATCCAACTTCTCCCGTCGAGAAAAGATCTGCTGAATCATCACCAGCTACCGGATCCGCAGCATCTTCCGGTTCAGGGGCGAGCAGTCCGATCCCGATCGTCCCCAGTGCCGAACCCGGCAAGCCCAAGAGTGCTAAGGATATATATGGCATCAAACATACGCAAGAACACACGAGCGGACCATGGCGAGCATTCAAACGGAAGTTTGCGCAAACATGGCGACCTATCCCCGATCAGCCTCCTCGAGGTGCTATCTACGTGAGCGGGCTTGTGGAGGTCCATACGCCCCGTGCTATCGTCATAGTCGATACTGAAGCGTGGTGGGATCCGAAGACGGAGAAATTCGACACGAAGACGGCTTCCTTCACCTTGAGGAGTATCCGCCTAAAGACACAAACTGCTACTAGGTGAAGCATATCGCAGCAGGTTGACCTAGGATCGCAAGAATATCATCTCAGACGGCATTAAACCGGTTGGACTGGCGTTAAGGGAGGAAAAGAGGTATAAGGATCGCAAACGTATATCCACTCCGGTTCGGCACACGGGCTGGGGGGAGATGGATGCATCACTGCATGCATATTCAGGGGCGTTTCTCGGCTGGGCTAGGTTTTTCTACTTGTCTTTTTCTCCCCCGCCTATAACGGAAACTAGAGCGAGCGAGTTTTGCAATATAGGAGGGACCGAGACTTACTACGACTAGTACTAGATACCATAGAGGCGGAATTAGGACGGTTCCTTTGTGTGCTGGATAGCTGATACCCAGCGGGTTCATATATACACGCGGTGGTTTCCGGGAGCCCAAAATTCTTAGTAAGCATTGTCTTACCATTGGAGCTTGAGTCTGATGGGTTTTTTCGTGATACTCCTTTCGGAAACACAGCTCCTTGATTTTCCCGCCCTCGTATGGTTAACCACAATGTCATTACGTACCGAGGTATCTACGCCGTATTTCCATTTTTCAGTGTTTGAAAAATAATAAGCCCAATCAAGGCCGTCTTCATCACCACATGGGCAAGAAGGGACATTTTCAATCTCGCTACAGCCCACCAACGAGGCCGCCCGACCCTACTAGGATTCTCATCGAATTTTCTCTACTCAACCATATCATCTCATGATCATACGCTTGAGCCCTCCCTGACCATTCAGTGATGATGTTGCAATGAACCAGCCCCGTTTGATAAGTACTGCTACTTAATTGTCTACCACTTAATACATATTTAGCTGAGTTTATTTCATTTCCTATACCAAGAACGGGACGGAAACGAAGACTTGCATCCCCTATTTGATATGATATATCAGAAGTCCCATGCTTGACCAAAGCAAAATTCATTGCAGACAGGATACAGATTTGAGAAATGACATATACCATAGTACATCCATGATACAACCCGGAAGTTGGAAAGCTCGTATAAGTACATGATCAGATAGGTCATATAGAGTACCTGGGCCGGGATTCCTAGCTGTATCCGAACCCCGGTGTTCTGCAGGATTCCGCCTCGTTGGACATTTTGAGGCTGACTCGCAAACGGAAGTATTGGCCTTGGCTCGGGATACGGGGTGCTCGCCCCAGGTTTTCGGCGCCCCCAAACAAACGCAATCGATCCGACTATGCCTAATTTATGGCACGGGAGCGCAACGCCCCGTTGAAGTTGCTTTGAGGGGAGATGAAATTTGGGGCTGCTCAAGACCCTACTGAGTATTTCGATAAGCGCCGTTTGCATTTCATAGTGTCTAGGCAGGATTCGTTACATGACCTAAGGTAGTAACTTCAAAACCAGAAAAGCGTAGACGACCGCCTTCTTGCCGTGACAATAAGACAGAAGACTCACTCTGAGGGTTTCACATCAAGTGTTTATGAGTACCTAACCACAGGGCGAGCTTATATAACACGAGCCACTCGCCATAATCCCTTTCTATTCTTACTACCCAAGACAAGTTTGTTTCTGAATCCCGGAATACCCTTCACAATGGGTTCTTTTAACTGGACATTTGTCGTTATCGAACTTGTCATCGTGTTCTTGCTTACTACAGGTTTCGCTGACACGGTGGTTGCCCATATCATCCATGCCTTCAAGAAGAGAGCTGGAGGTCACATAATTCCATCTGCCAACAGCTTACAATATGTGAGGGAGCAAAGAGCGATCGCTGACTTCAGCTTCCTTGGTAAGGACGAGTTGAAGAGCAGGCTCCAGGCCAGAGCCTCGCCAAACGAAAGACTAGTCAAGGCGTTCGGCATCGAGAACTCCTTCACGACATTCGATAAGGTTATCCATAACAAGTTCCTTAAGAAATCTAGGCATGCCATGCAAGACATGAATTCGGAGAAGTTGATTGGCTTCTTCAATGTTGCGAGAATTGCGCTTCAGCGAACCCTATTCCATCTTAACAGACCTATGGGTTCACAGTCTCTAGCGGAGTTAACTCGGTCCTTCGTCTTCATGGCGACGCTGCATCGGTTCTTCGGTTTAGATCCCAGTGGTGTTAATATCGACGACGCTCTCCAAGCGACCGACTCTATTAACCGCCTGTGGATGGAATCGAAGACCCCACAGCCAGACTTACACGAACACCGAGAACGCCTCGAAGCCGCTCTGAAACGACTCCTTCCTAGCCATTTCCCTTGCGAACCAGAGTACCACCCTCTGAATACCATCATACCGGCATACGAGACAATGTGGCGCGTTGTCCTGTTAACCTTCATCTCGGCCGGGTTTCGAAATACGGACCGCGAGTCGATAATTTCATTCCAACAGTTCGTCGCCAGCGCTCCCCTATGCTTCCACGGCAACTGGGGGTCGGACAACGACCAGCACGCCATAATACTAAATTTCGCCAAGGTAAGTTACTTCGACGTTTATCCCAGCTCCCTAATCTCCTCATTCACCTCGCCCTTCTCGCAAGCCGCACATCATCATACATTGGGTATATATACCTACCTAGAGACGGCAACTGACTTCAAGCAGGAGGGCTTACGCCTATACCCCCCCACTAGGCGCATACGCCGAGCGGTGCCAAACCCCCTGGACGGGACGCACGACTTCAGGGCTGCCGACATCGAAGCCTGCCACCGGGACCCCAGCATCTGGGGCCCCGACGCAGCGCAGTACCGGCCGTCGCGGTTCCGCACGCAGCGACACCCGGGGGAAGCACATGCGCCGTACACGGCGGACATGAAGCGGGCCTACATGCCGTTCAGCGTGGGCAAGCACCGGTGCCCCGCCGCGGACAAGTTCGGCGAGCGCGCCATCATGGTGCTCGTGGTCGTGCTGGCCCGGGCGCTGGGCACGAGCCAGTCGGGGTCGCGGATCCGGCTCGGAGACCGGGCGTTGGAGAGGGATTTGACGCTCCCGCTGCCGTCGGGGAGGTTGGATATGGAGGGCTGGACCCTGGAAATAGGGACTTTTTACCTGATTGGTTGATCGATTGGGTGGTTTGAGTGCTGCATAGTGAGGTAGCACTATGTGGATGGGTAGGATGTGACAAGTTTCTCGGCGATGGAACTTCGTGTCTCGTGGTCAGCAACGGTGACATTTATTTGGCGGAAGAGGACATCCATCCTGCATGGAGACACGACATTTCAATGGTGCTTCGTTGAAGGAGAAGCGAATGTTCGGACCGAGTGCGTCAGTTTACTAAAGGAATATTTTGAGTTTGAACCTTGGGCCTTTTTTTTCAGCACGCTATCCATTACCAGATTCGCGCCCGGTGAAGCTTTGGTAGTACACTTCGGTAATCTTCAGGGACCGGGGATCCCGTCCGCTGCTAGTCTTGGCAACTGCGGAAGGCCCAAGTAAGTTGCATCGATCTGCTGCAGCCGCTGGCGTAAGCGCAACCGTTACACTTCCCCCTATACATAGTAGCGTCTAGTATTACCTTAATCCTTGCTATCCATGGATGGCAATACAAAAGGATGGGCGCCCCAACCACCGACGTGGCAAGGATTCGCCAAGCACGTCATTAGTAGCTTACTTTGTTCCATCGCCAGCTGAAGCGTAACCTAGTAGCTTTCCCCGGAGCTCCTTTTAAAGTAACCAGTTGCCCGGTCAAGCTTTCGTCAAGCTTTCTAGCTTCGGAAAGCCGAAATGGTTTAATATGGTATAAAAAGAATTAGCTCCCCTGTTGTCCGCCTTAGCGATGAACTAGATCGCCTGTCAAGTTATTGGGCATCGATTAATATTATTTAGCTTTTGTATATCTTATTGGGCACCTGGATCCATCAGCGAGCGAATCATGGCAGAGGGTTCGGTCGAAGAAGGAAAGAGGGAGAATGGACCTCAATTAGGCGAGGAGGTTGCTATTGGAATCGAGGACGTCAGTACGATTCCAAAGGGCACAATTGATCCGGTATACGAAGCAAAGGCGAGAGTCTTGAATAGAGCGGTAGGGGTTCATCTCGAAATACATACGTACATGTAATCAACGAGTCGCTAATACTGCATATTATAGATTCAGGATATTGGCATGGGATGGTACCAATGGCAACTGTTCATCGTCGTGGGCTTCGGATGGGCGTCCGATAACCTCTGGCCAATCGTAACATCACTCATCTTCACTCCGATCGCAAATGAATTTCACCCCTCACGTCCTCCGCTACTCAGTCTCGCCCAGAATGTCGGCTTGCTCTTCGGAGCCATGTTCTGGGGGTTCGGCTGCGACATCTTCGGTCGGAGATGGGCCTTCAATCTGACTCTTGGCTTGACTGCTCTATGGGGAATGATAGCAGCCTCCGCGCCCAATTTCGCCGCCATTGGAGTGTTTGCGGCGTTTTGGTCTTTTGGCGTCGGCGGAAATCTCCCCGTCGACTCTGCCATCTTCCTCGAGTTCCTACCAGGATCTCACCAGTACCTCCTTACCATTCTATCAATCGACTGGGCTATCGCCCAAGTAGTAGCCAACTTGGTCGCGTGGCCGCTATTGGGTTACTTGACCTGCCAGCAGACTGACCCGAATTGTACCAGGGAAAAGAACATGGGTTGGCGGTACTTCATGATCACTATGGGCGGCTTGACGCTCATCATGTTCGTCGTTCGTTTCTTCTGCTTCACCATTTACGAATCGCCCAAGTATCTCATGGGCAAAGGGCTGGACGAAGAGGCAGTGCGCGTGGTCCACGAAGTCGCGCGGCGGAACAAGAAAACTTCGGCGTTAACGGTGGACGATCTGAAAGCTTGCGAGCCGGATGGATACGAAATCAGGGTTACTGCGGGCGACGCGGTGAAGCGGAAGCTGCAAGCCGTTGATCTTACTCATGTTCGATCCCTGTTTGCGACAGGGAAGTTGGCGTACAGCACGGCCGCATTGATGTTGGTCTGGGCCTTCATCGGACTCGGGTAAGCATGAAGAACAGACCGCTTCCCCCCTCCCCCCTTTTTATTAACCTTGTTTGCAGATATCCACTATATAACGCATTCCTCCCGTATATTCAGGATACCCGCGGTGTGGACTTCGGAGATGGATCAACCTACATCACATATCGTAACTCTCTGATTATCGCAGTACTTGGCGTACCCGGCGCCCTTGCTGGAGGTGCTCTTGTCGAACTCCCCAACTTCGGGCGTAAAGGGGCTCTGAGTGTTAGCACAGTTCTGACAGGTGTCTTTCTCTACTGCTCGACGACGGCTACCACTTCCTCGAGCCTGTTAGGGTGGAACTGCGCATACAATTTTACCAGCAATGTCATGTATGCCGTTCTATACGCCTTCACGCCGGAGCTATTCCCGACGAAGGATCGGGGCACCGGAAATGCACTCACCGCGACTTCGAATCGCATTTTCGGCATCATGGCCCCGATCGTGGCCATGTTTGCGAATTTAAAGACTGCGGCGCCAGTCTACACAAGTGGCGCATTGTTCATCGCGGCGGGACTGATTGTGGTGACCTTACCTTTTGAGTCAAGAGGGAAGGCGAGTCTGTAAGAGATTCTCTAACGTGTACGGTAGGAGAGCGCGCAACTCGAGTGTGCAGGTTTCTTAGGCTAGAATACTCGCTCTTGCATCTTGTATAAAATCGCAGGATAAAACGATGATACCCTCCATTCTACATCTCGCCACGACTCTTCAATTGTTAAGGGTACCATTCAGAGTGATCCGAACTGCTGTCGCCTAATAGTTACACATCATAATGTCATGGCGCTCGACCTAGCTACTCTATAGGTAGTCTCATATGGACAGACAGATAAGGCTTGACATAAAACGGTGGTACTAAATACACACGCTTCATTAGGCTGCCTTATAATGCTGTTTGAAGTCGTATACCATGTCAAAGAATGACAGGTACATCTTTTTCTGCATCTCCGGATCGTTCTCGGCATCTATACATGCCTGCATGACGGGATCGCGCTCCGGCAGCGTATCCGGGTCGCTATCGGACACGCGGCGGAAGTTGCTCTGCGAGATGGGGTCGATAATCGTCTTCCACTTCTCGATGCGCTTCTCGCTGTATAAGTCCAGAATCGATTCGTCCGCTTTGCCGTCCCAGATACCCGCCAGGCAATCGTACAGCCCACCCACGTCGACGAAACCTCCGGTGATGCCCATACCGCCCCACGGGTTGCACAGGTGCGCCGCATCGGCCGCTAGCAGAATGCGACCCACGCGAAACTTCGGCGCGCATCGCTGGTGCATCTTATACGGCGACATGCTAATCAGCTTGTACTGGTCTGGCTTCGGGTGGCCGGGCAGCATCAGCTCGAACTTCCACGGCTGTCGCTCCTTCATCTGTTCCCAGGTCAGGCCGGGCGCCTCGCCGTACGTCACTCTGTAGAGACCGTCCGTCGTGAGCCTAGCTGCCATCTAGATGTTCCCGTCTCGTTAGTTTTCACGCTACTTATTATTTCCCCAACCCCCCTTTTCATTGGCCGTAAGACTTGGCATGAAGTGGTAAAGTATGACAAAGAACTTACGAAGAAGTGGTCGGGATGTAGGATGAAGTTCGAGTCCTTGAATCCGAACTTGTCGAAATCGTAGTACACCTGCAGCTCCGGGTTAGCGATCGCCGAACATCCCCACTGTAACCCGATGTTCGTGGAAGGTTCGGCATCTTACATTTGTCGCTACGATCTGCCTCTCCCAGGTGAAACCAGGGTACTCGTCGCCGAACAGCGATTTCCTGACTTGACTCCCCGCACCATCGCAGCCTACCACGTAATCGCCATAGATCTTCTTCTTGCCGTCAGGAGTGTCAACATCGACCCAAGCCTGCTTCTCGTCCTGGCCCGTGCCCGTGACCCTGTGGTTCCAGCTGATCTTGCCGTTATACTTGGAGAGGAATTCGTCGAGCATCAGCTGGTCCAATTGATCCAGCACCATGCACGCCATACGCAAGTCCTCGCCGTTGTAGTCCTTGAGCACGGAGGCGTCCATGCCGGTGATCCAGCTGTGGTCCTCGAACCGCCGCCAGCACATGGACGTCGGGCTCATGCCCTTCCGCCGGATCTCGTCGATGACCCCGGCCCTCCGAAGCTCCGGGATCGCGGGCGTCCCGTAGATGGCCGCGCGCGGCTGCTTGTCCAGCTCGTGCGACGCCTCTAGGATCTCCACCGCGATCCCGTGCTTGGAAAGGAGGAGCGCGAGCAGAAGGCCCGAGGGGCCGGCTCCCACAATGACTACCTAGCAGGGAAGCATGTTCGTGTTAGTCGGAGCCCCCGAGAGAAAATAAAAAGGGGGTAACTCAATATGACATGTATATACAATTCCCGCATTTTGAAACTCACCTTTTCAAATGGCCGCGACATGATTCTTGAGGAAAATGGCCTGCTTCTTCTACTTGAGGATCTGGCGAAATTGATATGTCACAAAAAGGAGACGCGGGGTGAGATGAGATGAGCTGAGGTGAAGAAAACGCGGTGGTGCGTTTTCGGGTAGTAGTATGTTTGTCTGGATCCCTTCGTCGACCATTTTACCTAGGCAGTTTAAGCTTACCCATGCTAGTCTGGGTATCCCCGAACGCCGAATCGGGAGGGCGTCTGGACACTTGCCGAAGCCATGTGCCTGGTTATATTGAACGAGCCGATTCATTTCCCCGCAGTCTAGATGCACGTCCTGGCATGTAAAGAGATGCCTATGTTTGGGGTAAGAACGTTGTAATGCCCGGCAGAACGGGCTGACGGTTAGGTCGAACCCTACTGTGATGTCATGCGCCCAAGATTGAACGATGTTGGGGGACTGGGAGGGGAGATAGATACTGGAGGATGCGGAGGGTGTGGTTTACCAGGCACTATACGACGGTGGGGAACCAATCAATCGTGGTCCATAGTCACGCCACCCCCTATTCGGACAAACCCAAGTTCTTCATAGTCATAAATGAGTACAGCCCTAGAAGAGAATACACCTAATATACTTAGTCTCAGCAGTATCTCCTAGCTCAATTGCCAAGATATATCTAGAGAATATGCTACATGATATTATTATCAGAATGCTGAACGATTTGAAGTTTGAATATATACCAGTTCAGACAGAATGTCGCTAAGAAGCACAAAACAACATTCCTCAGCTTCTTGTCCTCTACATACACGTACTCTTCTCTGTAACGCCAGATGACCCTCCTTTCATATTTATATGTTCTATCCCGTTTACTTAAGTAGTGCCCGGTCTAAATCTCTGGGCCTGACGATAGCTCCAGACTAAGGTGCTTAAGTCTCCCAGTAGTCTTGAATCTAAGCCTCTCGGTTCTAGAAAACCGCCCGAACGATACCAACACAGTGGTTCTATACTCTGTCTGAGAAATAACTTACAGATGGCAATTATGATTTCTAGCGATTATTCATATTTTAAGAATCTATGTCAATAGAGGTATGAAGGATATAAGATTCACAATCTAAGGCAAGTTGATACTACATTATCATGGGAATATCTCAATAGTCATTACATAAAGACACAATTACTAAAAAATCTAGTCAAACATTCTGATTTAGTTGATTGGCTTCTCTGCTTGCTTATTATGTGATCTAGATTAACGGCTTCAGTGTCCTTACCGGGCTGGTATTCTCTTACAAGCCGGTTCAACACGTGTTAAGTACAACCGTTCGCGATACGGAAAAGAAATTACCAAAAAGGAATCCTTTTAAAAACAAAAAAAAACATACAACACCGGGGATTCGCCGGTCGTCACCGACCCGACTACTGATCCGGCAGTACCCAGCTTGTCTAAGGGAGAGCGGACGGGATCCCGAATTTTCTAGGTCTTATGGTCGTATGTGCTAGACTTTAGTCTTATCGTGGTATATGTAGTAGGTACTGCAGTTGGTGTAAAGACCAGCCGCCGATACTTCGACTTAACTCGAAGGAGGTTAATAAAAGTCGTTAAGGAGACCAGGGATATCATATGCAAGCCCTCGTAGCCCTCATCACCTAGCCATATAGTGAGTCACGAGAACTAGGATACTGGCTCAGATCCATGGTGAAATAGGGGCAGTGTTCTCGTGTACTCATCAAAGTAGCACATACGGGCTGGCACTCCAGCCCATATAAGAACCAAGGTCACCAGATCTCCTTTCGAGTTATCATGGCATATAAATGTAATATTCGTCTATCTCCGCACTATTTTGAGCCGCCTGAGTCATCCGCGGCAAGAGTTCAAGCAATAATTTTAACCCGCAGAACTCCGTACGTATAATGTGACGGGGGTATATCACAAAAAGCCAAAACTAAGCCAGGTCGAGGTTATCCATAAATCCATACCTCTCCTATGCAAGTACTTATCATCATATCATCCGGACCAAAGATAATGCAACCCGAATACTTTCCATTCCGCTAGGTATCTTGAAAACAGGCGTTGAACAAATACCACCATCTTAGCGAAGCCCTCCGGCGCCTTTCTCAACCACGAACTCGACTCCGGGCCTCTCATGATGTTCCGTGTCCCGTAAGCCGTTGCGCGGGGAGGACCCGCTGGCCATACCCGGCGAGGCACCCGCCTGCGACGAACTATCGTCGTTCGCCCCCCTCTCATCATATCCCCAGCGCTCGACCCCTCCGCCCCTAACCCAGCCTTCGAGGTTCCGGCACTGGCTGATATCAGCCCAGACCAGGTTCCCACAGCCATCAAGCACGCTCTCGATCCCATTCGCCGTGACACGCACACACCCCCGTACACTCAAGCGCTCGAGATCGTTCAGATGCAGCGCGACGCACGCGAGACTATTGTCGCTCACAGCGCTCCCGCAAAACGCCATCTTGAGCTCCCGCAGATTCGGCAGGCCCAGCGCCACGACCTCGGTCGCGGTATCGGACAGCGCGCAGCAGAACGAGAGGTCCAAGTGCGTTAGCGACTTGGCGGCGTGCACGAGCGCTACGATGGCGTTGTCGGAGAGGTACGTGCAGTCGGCGAGGCACAGGTGCGAGAGGTTTGTGAAGCGGAAGGGCGCCCAGTTCTGGAACCCGGCGTCGGTGATCGACGTGCAGCGCGTGAGGGATAGGGATTGGAGGCGGTGGGAGGCGTGCTGAGCCATGTGCGCCATTGAGCGGTCTGTGATGTGCTTGCAGTACGACAGGTCTAGGCGCTTGAGTTTCGGGCACCCGATGACGGTTCCCGGTGGTGGGAGGACCACTGCTTGCGCGTGTTGGTGGTGTTGTTTCTGCTGGGCTCGCAGACGCGCTGCGGCGGCAGAGCTCGATATTACGACTTGCTTCACGGCTGGCGTGTGCTCGGGGACGACCCAACCGACGACTCGAGCCAGCAGGTTGTCGCCGACCTTGCGGCAGTTGCTCCAGTCAACTTCCTCTAAGTCCTTGGCATTATCGCTCATCTCTAGAATCTGATTGGCTGATACATCCCAGACGGACTTCATCCTCCAGATCTTGATGTTCTTGCCGCACACTTTCCACAGCGTGGAGAACCCTTCGTCGGTAACGTGGAAACAGTTACTAAGATCTATTGAGATCGGTCGCGGCCCGAGGAATGGAGCGATCACGTTGATTATGGCCTCGTCTGTCACCTCGCGGTTGTAAAGTGCGAGGTCTACGTGGGTGCATAGTCTAGGTGAGGTAGCTAGGATTTTGCGCATGTGGGATGAGAGCTGTCTCAGCCGGATGAGTTCGGCTAGATTGAGAAACTGAAATATAGTTACGAGGATGTCGTCAGGAAGAAGAGATTCTTGGCTGGGATGCGGCCGATTGGGTAATATCCTGGCCTTCTTTGCTGGCACTTCTGAATCTGGAGGCATGCATGGGATGGGGAATTTAACTGGCGTAGAGGTGTCTATCATACGCAGGCGTAGGCCGTTGGTGGTGGGAGTGCCGGGAGATTCAGTGGGCGGTGGTGTAGGTGGAGCGAGAGATCCTCGCCGGCGATTCCTCAGATTTTCCATATCAACACTTAGAAAGGGGTCTGGATCTTTCGGTTCCATCTGATCGGATTCGTCCTTGACTGGTGAGGCAGGTTTTGAGGGTGTTGTGAAAGTGACTTGGGGCGTGGTTCGTAAAGGGGTTGATGGCGATGAGGTATCTGAGCTCTCAATTTGTATGGACTCTACGTCTTTCATCTCAATATCGTCATCCTTCGGCCGGATTCGGGTCCTTGCAGTGTCTTCAACTTGTTTTCTTATGTCCGGTGGACATCGTTTCCACAGCTCGTCCAAAGCCTCACCGCTAATCATGAGACATTCGACGGCTGTAATAGATTTTACAGTCGCAGTACGTCGGACCGATAGGCCGAGGCTTGCAACTTCTCCAAAATATTGACCTTGTCTTAGGCGTGGTCTTATTAAGGACGAACGTGTTCTCCTCTTCTCCTGCTGCCCCTCGGGTGGCTCGTGAATGACCTCAGCTTCGCCGCGCACAATAAAGAAAATGTCATTCCCAGTTGTCCCCTGACGGATTATATCAGTGAATGGAGGATAGGTCTTGGGCTGTGCGCTCATCCCGAGGAAATGGAGGATATCGGGAGGTAACGTCGAGAATAGTGGAAGCTCTTTGAGCGTCTGTCGCACATTTACGAGACCGCTTCCAAGCGCACTACCTGCGGCTGGGTCTTCGATCACACCCGGGCTCGGCGACTTTCTCTTCTTCGTATTTACTACAGCCCCTTCCTTGATAATGCCAACCTCTCCAGTGAATACTTCACCTGGTGTAGGTTCCCGAGCTGCTACCGACGTCTTTGCGACTTTCAGGCTGTGTCCGTTCTCCTGACGTTTCTTATTGAGAATGGTCAAACGTTCATGTGCTTCCTGTCTAATAGCCTTTTCCATATCAGGGAATTTGGGAAGCTCTAAGTGGAGGTCCTCCTTCTTGAGTACGAGCAGTAAGCATTTTGTACGAGCAATGATGGTCGCGGTACGAGGCATATCCATTAGCACACCAATCTCGCCGAAGAAGGCGCCCGGCTTAAGTTCGGCATACACAGCTTCACCGTCCCGTGAGGTCACGCCGACGACTCCCCGGACAAGCCAATACATTGCCTTCGCCTCGTCGCCTTCGGTCAAGATGTGATCATGTGCTGAGTGGACCTGAGGCCTTAGATGCTTGCCAATGGCTACAAGGAACTCCTCGGGAGCTGACATGAAGAGCGGGAAGGACCTCATGCGATCGAGGAGGTCGAGTGGCATGTCAGGGATGGTGGAAGCCGTGAGTGGGGAGGGGCGTATCGGCCGGGTCGGGTTCGTCTCGCTATTGAAAGACCGAATCAACGACACGGAGTCGGGAGGGTGACCATTAGCCGGGTGGTGGGCCAGAGCCCTATAGGGCGAAGGCGGAGAGTGCGGGACCCTATTCCGCCTCATGGCTGGCTGCTTTGCTCGCCCTGGCGTCAAAGCCTGATATGTTTAATCCCTCGCGTCGCCAGCTTCAAATTCCGATAAATGATATTATTCTGTCCTTCCCCGGACAGCAAGAATCGGATTGAGACAGTCTTGATCTCTCTTCAAATTGAGGGGAAAACGTAGTCAAGCACTTTAGGCAATGAACGGCCCACGCTATAGCCTGCCGAAAGTCGCGGGTTCTCCCTGCACCAGCGCCAAAAGATGGGGTGCGGGTTTTTGGGGTTATCCCTATGCCACCTTAATCCGTCATGTGGAGAGTGACGATCTTGGTTGAAACCAGAGCGGAAGAACGGGAACTAGAGCATATGTCGGAACCGAGTTTGTCTACGAGGTCGAGCTTTTGACGCTAGAGACACACGGCGTCTTTAGTAGTACCGTGTAGGACGACTCGAGTCGTGCTCCGGGAGGGTCGTTGGAGGAGCTATCAAGCAGCGAAACGAAGATACATGGCGGGGAGCGCAGTCGCGTGCTTAAGAGATGGGTGCGGCTCGTGGAGTATGTATGCTAACGGTATTGTTCAAAAGCTGACTCTGACGGCAGGCGGAAATTTGATTAGTTTGTTTCTACTCTACACAAGGCGGCCTTTGGGGGAAATTGGCACCGCCACTTTCAATATTACAATTACCAACATACCTAGGTACCCTCCTAGCAGATTGGTAGATGGCGGTTTTTTTGAAGTTCAATTACCCCAAGATAGAGGTGAAAAGGCCGAGGAACGGAGAGGCGGGCAGAAACGAAATTGAATTCTCGATTCTATACCATCCACGAGGTGCAGATGCAGAGCAATGTTATGGCTTCGCAGGAATACTGTCCTGTAGAAAGACAGTGCGCATACGTAAGTAGGAATGGGTAAGAGAGGAGTGTTCGGATTTTCCTACTAGGTAGACTGGTAGCTGTAGGTCCTTTCAGGGGTGACGCTGACAAGGACTACAAACAACAACAATGGCAGCAACAAACATTCAAGACGGTAAAAGCTAAGGCAGCCCAGGGATATGATGGTTTTCTCGATGCGAGAGTCTAAATTATGGTGTCTTTGTTGTATGTTGTATCCGACTTGGTCGTGCGTGCAGCTGCAGAAAACCGTAGCCTTGTAACATTGAACGGCCTGGGGAGCTGATAGTCCGTGGTCTGTGTGCTCTTCGATAACATGGATGGGGACATGTAATACGTCAATCAAGGAAAAGCGTGGAGACACCATCAAAAAAGGCGTGTGTCGAAGCCATAAGAGCCATAGGGCCAAAAGATGACGGAAGATGTCTGAGACACAATCGAGCTGATGCAGATCTAGGTGCCACCCCGAAAGGTGGGTGGAATGTGGGACCAGATTTCTTCATCGGCTTTGCCTGTTGCTGTCCTCTTCCCTCTTGCCTTCTCTTGTCCTAGGCTCGTCTTGTCTTTGATGACAATGATACGTTGTACGGAATAATTTGGAGGTCACTAAATTTCTGTGGGTATGAAGCTTCAGCACGGAGCACATACTGCCACCAATTACCCCTGCTGTGGTACATATGCACGGGGCTTCATAAGTAGGGTCCACTCTGGGGCCGCCTCAAAAAGAGCTGGGCTGCTGGGTTACTAAGTTTAGTAACTTGTAGGGTCCACGGTGGTCAGGGGTTTGTACCAATCTTGAATTTCTAAGGGCTCTGGGTATCACCATATTCTATTGATGTATTATACACACGACAAAGTTACGACACCTTCCTTCAAAAGTTTGAAATAACATACAGAGAGACAAGGAAACCATAGGGCGGCATAATAGCTACGAAAGTGCTAAGAGCCCGTGAAATTCTCCCCATCCGCACAATGGACGCGTAGGCCCATGATTACCTAGAAAGCCTTGGTACTCCGATTAACATGTGGGTGGCATTATTCATAGTAACAGTGAGTTATGTCAGATAAAATATTCCATGGGCGTTGTAATAGCTCTCTACTTTAGTATTCTCTTAGTAGATGAGTTGGGCTCTCATGCTCAAGTAGAAAATTTTCAATAAATTGCCCCCATACTGTCTTGATCTCCTTACTTCTTACTTCTTCCTTAAGCCACCTGAAACAAATACCAAATACTGAGGGTGGCCAATACCACATGTGCAAAGAGTAAGCGCGCCAATTACCCATTGACTGTACAGCCTTTTCGAGGTCTATTAATACATCTGGTATCACGAAATGAAAGGACAATAAAACGGGACGGGGATGAGACGGTTAACATTTTGAAGTCCCACCCATCGTAGGATCGCCTTGTTAGCAATTATCATGTACCACGCAAGGCCACGTGGATAGAAAATCACGTTGCATACGGCGTACGACAGAAGGTAGCAGCCCTCTACGCCAGAGGCGTTGCTGGTTGGATATGTCAGCTCAAGCACCTGCACGATTCGGCGTAGCGAGGCAATACAAAAGGACCCAAGATAGTTATTCGGAGAGAGTACGGTGTTCTAATTCTGTTGTGAATAATTTCGAGCATCTAACATAGGATCTCAAATTACTGTAATCGGGATACCTGGTCGGGGATTCAGCAGGTTACACCTCGCTCTTGTGTGATGCTACCATTCCCGAACCATGATCCCAAATCCATGTACATTGAGGATGCTTCTGCCCCACGGCCAAGAGGATTTTGATTCTGATGGGCTTCGAGAAAAATTCTAGCGTCCGTCCACCCCACTACCGGTTCCGTTCGTACATGTTGTGCATAGTGCTTAGTGGACGCATAAGTAATCCATGGCAATGTCGTATCTCATTCGCGTCTGGGCTTCCGAAACGGAGCGCTACTCATTTACCGACATTTAAGCTAGGGAATGAATTACCAGAAGATGTATCATTGCTTACAGACGCGAAAAAACTGTTCATCTTCCAGTCTACTACTATCCTTACATATGTACCTACCTAGAATAGTACCCAGTTGTAGTATAACTAATCGGATTGGGAAGGTACGGATCCCGATTTAGTGGGAATCCTTCGATTGATAGCGCTCATCTCGTCAAAGCAAACATTGAAATTGAGGATTTAGAGTTGCTGCGACGATAACCCATGAACTAAACCTCGGGATCTAGATCCATGGCGTTCTCTTCCTATATCCACTGACTGCTCGTCAGTTATCCGTCCCGCAAAAAACATTTACCTACCAGGTAGTCATACTATGGTAACACATCTTTCAAAGGATCGAACAGGGGTAGCAGGAATTATACGAAAACAACGCCTAGCCAGCATTAGGCGAATAGGGTCATCAAGATACCCTTAACTCATAGCCTTAACTTGTAGAAGTGATCGGTATACTTACTTCGCGTAAGTCGACAACTTGTATATATTACGCTATAATCACTTATCAGTCTGAATTATCCCGACCACCACAACGAAATAACCCCAGATACGCTGGGTTGAGGTTTTTGAGAATAGAAGAAGACTTTAAATAGATATACGATAAACTTTCGGGGTACGAAGATTAAACTAATTTCATACATAACATAAGTGGTTATGAACGCACCTGCGCTGAGACGAGGTCACCATTAAGGCATATATGTATATTCAAATTGGCTATGAGCCCGTGGATGTTGACATGACCCATCTCGTAGCCTTCAAGTTGCCATAGCCGCCCAAATCTATTCAAAAGCCGCGCAATCCAAACTATAAAGCTTGTAACATCAGTCTAATCACCTAAACTCTATTGGTATATACATGTTGAGTAGAAAACTTACTATTATAGAAAAGTTAAAGAAAGTAGTATTGTGAGCTGTTGAATATAACGCATTCGCATGGCGAAGGGAACCCAGAACCCACCGTCAATCATCCGATTCTAATATATAAACGAGACACATTAGCTGGTATTTATTGTTGTCAATTCCATCTTTGAAATGGAATATATGTTGGTTCGTGTTGAAAAGCATAATTCTATCCGGTTATAACCCGAAGCGTCCCTGAGTCGAACTGCGTGTGAGCTTCGACAGTAAAACCGAATAATCTACATTGAAGTTTTCTGAAAAGCTAGCTTTAACTTCTCGGCCTGTGTTGTTTCCAATAAGTAGAGTATCTGGGATATGCTCATCAACTGCCATACTAACAGTCAAGATCATAGAGGAAGTAAGACCGGGTCACTCTTTTATAACAATTATAGCGAACCTGCTCTGCCTATTCATGATAAAATGCGTCTTAATGTTTGTTCCCTTCGATATTTACACTTAGAAGTTAATTCTTTCTTTTATGAAGTCTATACTTATGAATGATTGGTATTTGGAATCGGCCCAATATGGCCGTATGATTTATAAGCACGTGATTATCAGTAACGAAGTCAGCAATTGTCGTCAACTCACACAACTAACTAACTATTCTGAAGAAACCAATATGCCAGATTCACTTCAGATACGCAGTTCTACGGCTAGCCGTCTCATTGACGAGACCAACGACATAATGGCAACAACAGGTAACTAACCCTCGCCGGCTTATGGGCATACAGAAAGCTGTATATCTAACAACTTTCTTAGATAACAACTTTCGTTTCGTCTCAGTCCAGAATCCAGGTGACATCAAAGACCGCGCAGCTAAGCGCCTAGCTCGATCACATGCTATAAAGCACGCTCTTGAGAGTAAACGGAAGGTTCAGCAACAATCCGCCCTCAACTTCCGTATACCAGTAGCCCCTTTAAAAGAAAACATAAACAAATCGGCTTGCAAAGCACAGCTCACTCATATTATTGCGTCACTTCCTCCCTTGTCCACTGGCGCGCTGGATCCATTTCAGATGCTTGGTGTGGATTCTTCGAAGTTGGGAGCATGGCTGGGCCAGAAGAGTAAGCTCCTCGATATTTAAGGTTACGTTATCTAGGCCTCATTAATAATCCAGGCAAAACTACGCAGGCTATCAAGCCAGTCTTCAGTATTGCGGACGAGCTTGTACTGCCTAACTTTCGCTTGATCTTCCGAGCGGGCCTAGATGATCCGGCTTTCCTAAATGCTATCATGCTCACATTTTCGTTTGCGGTAACTGGGGTTATCGACCTGGAGTGTCTAAGATACCAGAGCCAAGCGCTAAGTGTCATTCGCGTGAGGATGAACTTCCCGGACGAGGCTACTTCTGAATCGACATTAGCGGCTATCCTTCTTCTCGTTGGTATAGATGTATGTGGCCCTATCCCTTCAAATGCTCACCAAATCCTAGGGTGTGACTATAAGATACTAAGTTAATGCCAATAAGGCTCGCCTTACGATGCCTAGTAAAGTCCAGCTTCACATGAACGCAGTACAGCAACTACTCAACATATGTCAGACGCAGAACGTCTGTTTAACCGACGGGATCAAACGTGCTATATTCTGGTAAGCGACAATTAAGCCCTCTCAGTGGCTCATACTTACATTGAATGATAGGCAAGACCTGACTTCTTCAGTCATGACAGGATCCAGACGGATAGTTGACCACACAACATTTGCTGAGCTTGAATGGAGAAGAGATCCATTCACACCAGATGCCTACACTTTGTCGTCTGGCTTCGAGAAAGTGTCCTACCTACTAACAGATGAATTTATGGAGGTACTTAAAGACTTACATGCTTTACAGTACGTGCGAGATTTCGCCCGATTCACCGGGGAGGACATGGTATCGATGGCACGGGTTGATAATCACCAAGCATCTATCCAATCTAGGTTAGCCATGCTGGTGAGCTCACCCAGAGTCTCTTCTCTTTTGGATTGCTGTCATATCGCAGCATATTTGTGCTCAGCTACGCTACGCTGCAAGATTTGGCCCGCTTCAGTCGTTCCGGTAAGTGAAAGCTTAGGCCACACCGCTTGCTACTCTCTGTTCCTGAAGTTACGGATGGTAAACGGCTTGTTCGATCTCGCAGTCGCCTTGATTTACTCCGAGGTGCACCTCGAAGCTAGAAATATTAGCAGGTATATACTATACATAAATTGGTACTAACTTCATGGATCATAGTCTCACCTTTCATTACGGTTACTCCGAGAATTGCAACAAGCCAACGACGATCCCGTGTGGGACGATCACCCTGACGTGCTGCTCTGGTGCCTGTACCTAGGCGGGGCCTTTGCTCCAACCGGAAGTGTACGTTCGGATTATGTGGCGCTATTGCGCCTGAACCAAAGCTCTAGGTTTAGGGGTCGGTATGGATCATGGCCGGAACTGCTTGAGGTGTTAAGGCAGTTCATCTGGTCAGAAAAAGCTTTTCCGTCGCCGGTCGAAGCGTTCTGGGAGGAAGTTTTCACGTAGGGTACTTCATATGATTGCAGGCCAGAGTTTATGGGAACCATACACCGCCTCATTGTAAGTGGCGTGTGGGAGAGCAGAAGAGCTCGGGCATAGCATGGAAAGAGCTGCTTGTTTATAATTTAAAACTCGGGTAGGCATAGCCCTTAGCGAAGGTTTCGAGTTCAGACCATTTCCCGCTTTAGATCGAGGCATTGCTGGATGTTTATGTAAAGATGTGGGCTGAATAATGGGTATGCCCTCTTCCCGACATAATGCATTCTTGTGAGCCATAGATGAAGCTGGCCGAGACCACACTACTACTCGCATGAGTCACGACACTCCGGTTATAACGCTCGACGGGCGGTATTCGTAATCAGCTGCTGTTTCAATCAGCGTTGACACCATTTACTCGGAATAGTCATACTTGATATCTCCGAGGACATAGTTCCTAATTAGGAAACATCATCCTTCCTAAAGTGGAAGTATCTCTAAATTGGAAATGTCTTCTTCCCTCAACTGGATGTATCTCAATTCCTTAACCAGAAGTATGTCTGTCGCTTTGACGATGAAGGCTGACGTGTCGCTGTCTTCACGTTGTCTCATTATGGACGTTTCTCGGGATATCATAAAGGACAATTGTCGTCCTACTACATGAGTGTGCGGTTGAACGGTATAAAACTCTGTAGTTGATGTCTCCCAAGACTCACGTTTCGTCGGCACTCTCAACCACTGTTCAAAAACCTACTGAAGATCAATATCTATCATATTCTCAACCATGGCCCAATCACGTCTATTCAGACCCCTGAAAGTCGGCAATGTCGAGTTGAAGCATCGTATCGCGATGGCTCCACTCACTCGCCTCAGAGCAACTGACGACCGTGTACCATCCCCTTTAATGATGAAGGATTACTACGGTCAACGGGCCTCTATACCAGGCACCCTGATCATTGCCGAGGGGACCTTCGTATCATCACACTGTGGCGGCTTTATCAACGCGCCGGGAATCTGGAACAGCGAGCAAATCGAGGCTTGGCGAGCCATCACCGACGAAGTCCACAGCAGGGGAAGCTTCATATACTGCCAGCTCTTTGCCATGGGGCGTGTTGCCGATGCCGAGGCGTCCAGGGAAGAGGGCAATCCGATCATAGGACCCAGCGCGATTCCCTTCCAAGAAGGCGCCCCAGTGCCTCGGGCTATGACGGTCAAGGAGATAAAGCAGACGGTTCGGAACTTTGCGGACGCCGCGAAGAACGCAATCGCCGCTGGATTCGACGGCGTCGAGTGCCATGCTGCCAACGGCTATCTTCTCGACCAGTTCACCCAAGACGTCAGCAACCAGCGCGATGACGAGTACGGCGGCAGTATCGAAAACAGGTCTCGCTTCGTCATCGAAGCGCTAGAGGCTATGGTTGATGCCGTCGGCCCAGAACGAGTCGGGCTTCGTTTGAGCCCTTGGAGTACGTTTCAGGGAGCGGGAATGAAGGACCCGATCCCGCAATTCACGGATCTTCTCAACAAGGCCGGGCGCTTTAACCTCGCGTTCCTTCATCTGATCGAGTCGCGAGTAATCGGCAGCGCGGATAGTGGCGGCACCGAGTCACTGGACTTCGCATACAAGCTCTGGAATGGTCCTATCCTCGTTGCTGGAGGCTACAAGTCGGCGGAAGATGCACGGAAACTCGTCGATTCGGAGTATCCAGATAAGGACATCGTGGTTGCGTTTGGCAGGTACTTCATCTCGAATCCGGATCTGGTATATCGGATCAAGGAGGGCCTGTCTCTCAATGCGTATGATCGCAAGACGTTCTATGTTAATAAGTCCGCGGTGGGCTACTTGGATTACCCTTTCAGCAAGGAATATCTAGCTAGTGTGCACGCCTGAGTTGAGGCGACCCGGGAAAAGACAGAGCATATATGGTATCGAGCGATAGACAGTAGATCAGGGACATAGCACATTCTTTCATATTCCATACACGTTCGTGAGGTTTTTCGCTTCCGACTATCATTCTCTAGATCTTACAATCAGGTAATATCGGATTCGTAGTTCTATGGCGCTCCTAGCCGTTGGGTTTGGGTAACTTAGATGCTCCGGAAGTAGGGGCTGCGGCCACAAACACTATATATTCGCCTAACATATGATACCCTGATTTGGGGAGATTGAGTTGCGAACTCTCCTATATGATATTGAAGTTCGATCTTTTACTACTGCCGTATATCCCGGATTAGTTAACAGTTGCGTCCCTCTGAGGGGATATAGAACTGTTGTTTCTGGTGGTGAGAGTTCCACTGCTGAGATCGGGAATACGGAGAATGGGAATTGGAAGGTCCGGAATATAGCGGAGTTAAGGAACCAAGTACCCACTGCTGCTACCGTAGAACCTGAACGGCTCTTTCCAGTGCATTCTCCGCCTCCACCTCGCTTTTTTAACCAGTAGTGGGCGGGCTATTGAGCTATTACATCAGCAACCTTCTCCAGCAAACATCTAATCGGCGTCATCGTTCGCATTCAATTCTTCCTCAACTACACCAAATTGTTCACTTTCACCATTTTATATTTTTCTTTGTTACCACCCTATCTCCCTGCACCCCGAATATCACGATGTCATTTACAATTACGGTCCGTCAAGGGCCTGCGCGCCTGGCATCCAGGTTACCAGAGCTCACGAAATCTTCTTTCCGATCCGCCGCTCCCATCCGAGCATTCCATCAAACCGCCACCAAACCGTCCAACTTCTTCACATCCCGAACAACCGTCGCATCGACGTTACTGAAAACCACACCCAAGAATGCCTTTGCGCAATCGTCAAGATCGTATCAGCAATCTGCTGCTCCGCCCGTCGACTCGGGTTCGATGATGCGTCGCTTGCTAACGGGCGGCGCAATTTTCGGTGGCACCCTCATCGCAATCAATGCTGTCTTCAACCGTGAGACGCGAGAGGACGGTGGCATGCCCGCATTCGAGCGTTCCTACCTGAACTCGACCTTCCTTCACACCGGTCTCGGTGTTGGTATCATTGGTATTACCGCGCGACAGATGGTTCAGAGTGGGTTCGTCTACCGATTGATGGTTACGAGTCCGTGGGTTGTTGCCATCGGCGGCCTGGCTCTCAGCTTTGGTACCATGCTTGGAACTCGAGCGATTGACCCGGATAAGTAAGTGGTCCCTTTTCTTAATCCTAAAATCAATGTTAAGCTAACACCGAATAGCTACGTCCCTAAGTACGCTCTGTGGACTGCATTCAACGCCACCCAAGCCGCCTTCATCGCTCCTCTCATCGCCTTCGCTCCTGGACCTCTGATCGCCCGTGCTGGTCTCTACACTGTCGCGATGATGGGAGCTATCTCATTCGTGGGTGCTACTGCTAAGCAGGAGAAGTACATGTACATCGGTGGTCCTCTGCTCGCTGGTGCCGCCATCGTTGCCGTCTCGGGTCTCGCTCCTCTTGTCATCCCAGCAACCGCCGTCCGAACCCTAGCATTCACGGAGAACATCTGGCTATACGGTGGTCTGGCGGTCTTTGGTGGCTTCACGCTGTACGATGTCCAGAAGATTCTCTACCACGCGCGTATGGCTGAGCGGGGTATTATCAAGAAGGATCCTGTCAACGAGAGTATCTCGCTCGAGTTGGACTTCTTGAACATCTTCATCCGGATGGTTCAGATCCTGATGATGCAACAGAACCGCAAGAAGTAAGATGAGTCATTCTCGGTAGGGGATGGTGTGTGTATTAGTGTTAGTATGTGGACATAGCAGTGGTGGATGGAAGCAAAATAAGGTTGCTTGGACCGGGCTTATGTCATGGCGTGGTATAATCTGAATACCTTCCCAGAGTCAGAATGGGAACTCTCCTCTCTGGGCAACATTGAAATTGTCTAGACTGTACGAGTGTGTTAACGAGCAAAGTTAATAAATCTCAATAACATGTCTATTTTGTGTCGTCTTGCAATAGATGTGATAGTAATCAACGGGACAATGAGATCTCGATAAAAAGATTGGTATGTCACACATCCCCAAGAACTCCCTGTCGGGTAGACTGCATGAGGTACCGGGTAGATAAACTGGGTTAGCTAAATTGATTGGTAGTATAATGTTCTCAGGTGACCCAACATTCAAGCACGCGCAGAATACCTACATGTAGCCATGTAAATTTCGACTAACCGTTGTAGGTGTTGATGGGTAAGTAGCATAGAGTTCTTTCGGAGCGCTTAAAGTGGTTGCTCTGTGGCCAGTTGGAGTAAGTAGCTCAGCTGATTGACTCCCCAGGTTACCCGATTATTATTCGAAATTTTGAGGCTGAGACCTGAACTACAGACCGTTAAATCCGACCCTTGCCCTTTCTTCCTTCTGATCAATGTCAATGTTCGTATGACCTACCTACCCTAGACTACCTACTACGTACGTGGTTGCCTTGCCTGCCCGCCGTTTCCGATTCTACTTACGGCCTACTAGTAAGTTAGGAGCAACTCACTTCTTCGGTGAGAGATACAAGGTGCTTCCCTGTTCAATTCTACCAAGGTAGCTGCAGTAGATCCCTCATCTAAGCTAGATTACTTGCATACGTAGCCTGGTAAGATACCTCAAGCTTACCTCCCTAGTCTCTTTTATCCAGCTACACCATTTCGCGCTTAGCACTCAGGTGCTATTCTACATCTTGTTCCATCTCTCCATCTCACATGTTACTCTCATGACTGCGCAGCATATATCTTAGTATTGCGATAATTGGTATTGACTTTCAACACAGGTCACCACACACACTCGTTATTGTGCGTTTTCCTAAATAAAGAGGGTTCCGATCAATCCTTAATTGGAAGGAACCCTCTTCTATATCGGTCATGGACTATGTCTCCATTTAATGGCAAACAAATATTCAAGTGAGCCAACCCATCTCATTTAGTGATAATCAACTATGAGGGCTTAAAACATTGCTAACTTGACTGCTATGGAAGCAACGCTCGCTCTAAGTTGAAGCATTCCCAGCGACTTAAGGGTATCGTCAGGGCTCTATCTATCAGGCGGCTTAAGCAGTATCGCGGCACCGGAGCGGATTCCGGCGATGCGCTCGATAATGATGACCAGTCGTCCATCGGCAACCCGGTCAGCCTTGCGGGCCCCAGCACTACCATGATCAACAGCAGCACAGACACCACCGCCAGTGCCTCGGAGGCGAAACTTAAGGATGTTGTGACACTTTCTCCCGGTGGTTCAACCAAGGATAAGGCTATGGGCCTATTAGATCTCCCTCAGGAACTGTTTGATAGTATTACCAGTTACCTCGGGCACGCGCACATCGCCGTGCTAGCCCTCGTCAACAAGGAGCTCATGGCGCGCTTCATGAATTCCTGCGCGAAGCTCGAGATCATCGAGCCCAGCGAGCCGCAGTACCGGGTCTTGAACGCGTTCATTAAGAAAGCCGACTCGTCCAAGACTAAGGTGCGCGGCACCTTTCTCAGCCTTGTCGACTATGATCTCGAGGACGTAGTCTACTGCTACAAGTGCAAGAAGCTGCACGACCCCTTTGTGTCCTTCCGGGATCGCGCGTACGCCCCGCACAAGGCTACTAGGTGTACCGACTGGTCAATGGAGCACCACATGCCCTCGCGCGCCACTAGGAAGATGCTGCGCAGCATTACTAAACGGCGGATCCACGGCGCCGAGTACAGGCACCTGCTGCAGCAGGTTAATAATACGACGACGACGTACCAAAAGGGGATTATGGTTCAGGTCTCACTACGGATGCGATATCGCGACGACGATTTAATTCTACGACGGCAGCAAGTGGTTTCTTCGATTGACAAATCAGCACTAGCATTATGGTTATTCGGACAACAACTACAGCATCCGGCGCCGTCCGGAACTGCGGCTCTGCAATTGCCCAAGGTCTACTTGATGTGCAACCATCAGTCTTGGGGCGCGGTATTCTCACCGCTAATTCAGCAGCTGGTTGACACCCTCTGCAAGGAATCCGATACGGATGATGATGATGCCTCACAACACACACCGGTCTGTTTTGACAGCGAAGCGATTGACGTATCGAAGCAGGAAGGTCACATGATCCACGAGAGGTTAAAGTGGTTGTCCTCCGAGGACAAGCCGAACCCGATGGACATGCCCGCGCTCCTCGGCGACGTCCTAGGCTGCAACAAATGCACGACGGACTTCAGCCTCGACGTGGCGCCGCTCCCGGAGCCCTTCGGCTGGGGCTTCGTGCTGACGACGTGGCTGGACCTGGGCCGGCTCGACTTCTGCACCAAGTGGGACAGCCACCGGGACGCGCGGCCGGGCCGGGAGTACAAGCGCCAGCACGGCCACGGGGACATCTGCGAGAAGTTCGAGGGCCTGGCGTCGCGGCGCGACCACCGGCCCCGGATCGCCGCGCTCGACCTCGAGCGGATGCGTAATTACGGGTGGGGCGAGCGAGCGGCGGCCGGGAGGGACAGGTATGTCGCTTGGACTTCGGCGCACAGTTGTAACCCGGCGACGGGTTGGATAGAGGATCCGGATCCGCTAGAGGAGGAGGACTACTAGCTAACGATGATTACGTTTTGTTGTGCGAGGTGCCCTCTTCGGCAAATATAGGTTCATGATCATATGCATGGGTGGGCGTTCTGGGGTCAGGTAAGGGTTAGGTATTTGGGCACGGCACGATTGAAACGATACACGGAGTTGGTGGGCTCGGGAAAAGAAAGTAGCGCAGCGGGATTCGAAATTCTTTGATAGCTACATAAAGGACGCGCCAATGTGCGTTAAGGAGCTTAGTATATTGAGACGAAATACCAGCTTCAACTTGTGTGTAACATTTGGAAACCGTTTCATATTCTATGCTAACTTCAACTTGAGCCTCGTATGTATACCAAAATATGTCGCATATCTTCAGTTCAGATCACGTTCCTACATCGTCCCTCGTATCCAAAAACCCGCCGCGTGTTATCATTAGGGTCCAGCTTTGTCCGGACCCAGTTCGTGGCGGCGGGAACCTCCACATATATATATATATATATATGAGTTCGAGCGTAATATAATCCTCCAGATAGTGTTATATATCCCAGGTCATCCGCCCACCTATATGCCATATTCCCTACTATCACTGCAGCGGTGGGAGATCGTGCACCTGATGGTTCTCACACTGGTAGCCCCCTGGGTTACTGTTCAAGTACTCCTGGTGCATCAACTCGGCAGGCCAGAAGTGGGGCGCAGGTACGATCTCGGTGACGATGCCGCCCTTGTACCATTGCTCGTTGGCTTTTCGCGTGATCTCTCGCGCGACTTTCTCCTGCTCTTCGTTGTGGAAGAATATCGCGCTCCGGTACTGCGACCCCACATCGACACCTTGCTGGTTCTTAGTCGTCGGGTCGTGCGTGTTGTAGAAGAACTCGATGATCTGTGCGTAGGTGACTCGCGTCGGGTCGTAGTACACTGCTACGGCTTCGGCGTCTATCGTTGTTGGGTGTTCATGTTAGTTGACCAGTTCGGAACGTTGTCAGAGCCGTATGCTACGTACGCCCCGTCTTCCCCGTGCAGACCTCGCGGTAGGTCGGGTTTTTTGTGTGACCTCCGGTGAAGCCCACTTCTGTATCATATATGTCGAAGTGCTTCCGGTATAGGTGCTCGACACCCCAAAAGCATCCGGCGGCAAGAGTGGCCTTCTCGGCGCCCTCGGGAGCGTTTACAACCTTTTTAAGCCGGCCCCCGGATTCGACGGTGGTTATTCCGAAGCTCGCACCGGATGACGTGAAGGGACGGAAGAGCCGAGACACGAAGGACGGCATGGTGTAAGCCATTTGGATTTACGGTGCAGTGAAAAGCAGATGTTGCGATAAGATCAGGGCTGCGTGATTCCAAAAAATTTCGTTATAGTTAGGTGGGGGATGCGGATGGCGACGTGAATGGGAATTAGCTCAGATACTGATTCGAGACAGAGAGAGTCAATAATTATATACTAGGAACTCAAATATATAAGGGGTAGGAGTGTAAATGTTTCGCCTGCAGCCGGGACCAAAACGTAATGCGATGCGAAGGTTGATTCCACATCAATGTCCGATCTGGAAAGGAACGTACATGCAGGACCAAAATCGGTGACGTTTGGAGGGCAGCTACCCCCAGCTACGATAATGACAAATCTCAATTTAGCGGACGCCACACTGCTGCCAGATGATGTGATCGAATATAATTCAGGGGTCCAGTTGTCCAGTCGTTCGCGCCATCCTAAGCTCCCCCTAGAGATTCCAAATAAGAGCTAACTAGGTCTTATGTAAGCTACTGGACATACCCCTGCGCCAAATGTATCAACTTAGATCCGTGTCTTAACATCAATTGGTATTCTCCTTCCTACCAAACTGCTCGATCTCCCGATTTTGATTTACATGTGAAGAAAAACGGAAGAACACCCTATATCGACCTCAATAAATCACGATTTCTTGACTCTCAATATTGTCAAAGAAATTTGTCGACCCCAAACAGAAGTCGTCGCGAGTGCATACCCCTAAACGTTCATACGCGTTGTGGTTAAAAGGCGAGACGCCAAGGGCAAGCATATAATAAACATTCCAATTCCAGGGGTTGTCTTCGGAATCGGGTTCCCGCTGACTCAGTATCAAGAATAGAGAGACCGTACTTCCACGTTCAAGTATCACGGTTTGTCGGCTGGTGTGATCCCTAAATCTCCTAACGGATCGTTGCGGTAAACCATCTGAATCGATAAAGTGGAAATTTTCAAGTTGTACATCCTCGACCAGTGTGAAATATTCTCGCCCTTTGTGACCCAATTCAAGGCCATACCTGAACGGCCAGTTCGCTGCTTGATCACTTATCTCCACGTTATGTACCAGCTTCCCCTTGAGCGTTAGCGATGACCCAGGCTTAATTCGACCGAAAGGATTATCGTCTAACGGCATAATTGCGAAGTCGATAAGTTCGGCGTACTCCTGCTCGAGATTCTCCACTGATTCGCCAGTCGGTTTATATTTACGCTTTAGCTTATAAGGGATGACAGGGCAGTCCAGCGATGCCCATGAGAAGCTTGGAGCCGTGCTTGTAGACGGAAGCGGCGTGGACACCCCATTGTATGCAGTCCACAAAAGGTGTCGAAGGAAATGATAATTCCACATCCCAGCTAAGTATTGCCATCCAGTCTGCTTTTCCACCAGCTCGCATATTCCGGACAGTGCTGGGAATTTGTCGTCCTGATTCGTTAAGCGACGGTTGGTGTACATCGTTACGATTTCGTTCCATCGTTCGAGTACCTCCAGCTCGCTTTGCTCGGCAGAGAGGACTGGTGGCTGTTTGAAATTAATAAACTCTTGACACTCACAGATATCAATCAACTCGCAGCCAACCGTACTGGTTGTCTTGCAACGCCACTGGAGTTCATCCGTTGAATACGATATCATTCGAGTCGACAGTAAGTATTCCTGCAGCACCCAACCGCGCTTGTCCGTAGGGTCAACCGGCATAGGATGTTCTAGCCATTTGCGGAGATGATGGCCGGTTGTACATTGCACCCTCGCTACCAGGGTCAACCCAGGTACACTGGTGACATCGTACTGCAAATAGGGTGGTCGTGACGAGTACCGAAGGAACGACTCGTCTGCAGAGCTAACTGAAGATGCCGCAATCGTGAGGTATGCTTGTTCATATATCGAACACATTTTAGCTGACTGATCCAGCCAATCTGCCATGCCCTCGCTTGTCCCGTCCGGTTGTACTATGCATAGCGAGTCAACCCAGAGGTATCTTAGCCCTAGCTCCCGAACAAGATGAATCGCATCCCTGATACTTTCTGGCAATTCCGTCGAGTTAAACCCCTGCTTTAAGAATTGCAGGTTCTCTTTCTTAGCCTTCAAGAACTCGGCCTTACCCCAGCAGTAACTCAGGGCGACGTAAGGTTCTCGGAAATTGTCGGACGTTTCATGAAGTTTGACCACATCATCGTCAACCGATCCAATATCAAGGAGACGCTTTGGTCTCTGTGCCAATGGGTCTTGCCTGCAAAGATCATGCTTCTCGGTGCAGGTTTTGATACAGCTTTTCAGGTAGTTCATCGACTGTTCCGAGTTTGGAAGACCGATATGTCGTCGTGCCGGGATATAATCATAGACCGACTCAGACCCCCCCGATACTGAGTCTATGGATAGTTATTTAGTAAAGCAGTTCTAAAACGTAACGATTCTTCGCGTAGTAACTGTATGTATATCTTACCAGCTAGCCGATATACGTCGACGCCATATTCGTTATACTTGGATTTCCTTAAGAGAACTCGTACACCGCTTTTCCTCAATTCAATCTGCAGATATCCCGTTTCATCCTCGTCGGGTATGAACCTGTCAATGGTTCTTTCGAGAAATTCGCAAAAAAAGCATCCTGCAGAAACCGATTCTTTGAAGACTTTAAGGGTAATGTAAATAACATAACCCCCTCCATATATACGATCTAATCGAAGCCCGTCGCCAATCCCCCATGGAGCCTCTGGGTCGCCATATTTAGCCGCGATAGGTTCGCTAAGATTATAACAAGTTTTGCACCAAGAAAAAGATAATGTTGTTGTCAGGGAAGCGGCCTCCGATTCAGTTGCAGGTGTGTTGAGAGGTTTCGTTTCCACTGCTAGGACCTCCATTAGGAGGTTAGGTTAATAATCACAGTATAAATCCAGTACGGGAGGACGGGAATGAGAGTATTTAGGGATCGGGAGGTTGTTGATATATGACGACAGTGTACGGAATATCAAAGGGTTAAGTCTTGCGCAAGTTTTATGTAGGATACTAATTGACGACGTAGGCATCTTAAATTCATGTCGTCGTACAGGCTGCCTCTCCTTGTGAGGGAACCCATAGATCCTACTAAAGCCGGGGGTAGTGTTGGTTACCTACATGCAAGTTTGTCTCGGGCCGCATATATGTACTAGGCAGCCACGGCGGTTATAGGATGTCGCTCATTTATAACCAACAAAATCGCAGATGAGCGTGAATTGCCCATATTTATCAGTATCATAAATCAAAAGGATTTTGGCGAGCGCTTAGGGGTTACCAAGAGATGGGAACCCCCTATATACAATTCCCGGAACTTTCAAGGAATCTTAGGCTGCGCGATATTGACATTGATAATATTCAAGCATCAACTTTATCAATTTCAACACCAACTTCACTCAACAATCGCCTAATTAATCCAAGGAAAAGCAGGGGGAAATGCCTGGCTTATAAGTTGGGCCTTGCATTTAGCCCAACTGCGTGAAAGTGGGACCATTGAAGCTGAGATCATAATTCTTCGGCTTCTTATTCAACGTTACGAACTAGCAGCCATGTAAGAATAGACTCCTATAACGTACTTCTAAAGAATATCATAGATGAGGCATTAAGCTGTGCCCCTTTCCATACTGCATTACTACAGATTATACACATAAATCTGTAAGGTGGCCTTTACAATCATGATTCGCATGCCCCTTTCCCAGACATTCTCATCGTCACCAGCGTCGCTTATTCTTGATCCATCATGCAACCTGTAATGCATTCTCGGTTCCGCCTCACTGGCACTGGGCCGACAGAGACGCCTGATATTGGCTTCGATCAGCCATGGCAAGGGGTGGCTTGGCATGTTGCAGAACCCTGTGGGGATCCCCCATTGGAACCGTGCACAAGGTATTCCAAAGCGAATCGAGGCATGTCCAGACGATGCCTCGGGTCCTGTTCCAGACAACGTTTCAGACGAAAGGAAATTTCCAGCGACGCAAATCATCCTATCCTGAGGCCTCACTGTGAGTATGACGTCGCGACCAGTCTTTTGATCTGATAAAAATCCTATGATATCTTAGAAGGCCGATCTGTTTTACCTTGAGCCATCACGACATCATTCCGTCAATAGTTCATCTGATATCGACGTGCTTTTGTCCTCGCCTCAGCGCGATTGTACCCTCCTATACCACGTCTTCATCAACCAAACACATTCTATCAAAATGCTCACCAACCGTCGATCAACGTTTATGGTACAGCCGAACGCCAGTGGCCGGCCTACTGCCTACCAGCCCTTGGCGCCACAGACTCTCAGCAGCCTGAAGCCAGAGAATGAACCTCATTGCACAGTGCCCTCTCTCTTGACATCCACTATGTCCACCCTTCCCGGCTACCATGTCGCGCGCGTCATCGGCGCCGTCTACGGCTCCACCACATATGCACTTAAAGATACGAAGGCACTGCTGAAAGCCGCCGCAGCAGGTGCTGAAGTTAAGAGTCTAACCCACATAACCTACAATGCGAGGGACCAAGCCGTCGAGAGGATGACGCGAGATTGCGTGTCAAGAGGCGCCAATGCCGTCTTCGGGATGAACTTCGAGGAAAAGGAGGTCTTAGGGTTCGTTCAGGTCTCGGTGTCCGGCACCGCGGTCTACGTCGAGCGCGAGAAACAGCCAGAAAAGGAGTCGGACAATCCATTCTCCCCTAAGAGCCCCAATCCGTTCTCCCCCGAATGACAATAGGAGCGGCTCGTATATGATCATATTTGAGTTTTACCCATGCGATAGTGTCGACGAAAATCCTCCGTTCCTTGGTGCGTCGGTACGACTCCAATTTCTCGTCTCCGGTCGAGACCTTTCGACGCGATCTCAGAGTCCCCTGCCCCTCCTTTTGAGGACAGGACTATGGCTTCGGCTCTATTCGGTCATGACTCACGATCCTGAACCGGCGACTTATACGAAACTCGACATTACTGCACATGCAACGGAAACTAAATTCGAAGGTCTCGTTTCCGAATCGAGGACGCGGAGGCAAGGCCAAGCGCAGTAATTCCTGGGCCGCACGGGCTAGACCCCAGATTTGAGCCCAAAACCCTGACCCGATGCATACCACAACCTCATCAGCTTAAAACAGCGCTCCCATATTTCTTCAATACTCTTTCAGCTTGGTTAGATGCTTACTAGAGCTCTTCATGGCGTAGCAATTCTTTACTTAGTTCATCCATATTTAGTTTCTGAATCTTACCGAGATCACCACCACGATTATTCCTAGAGGAGAAACTCAGGGACGACGACGTGATCTCTGAATCACATGCAGAAAACATAGTATAGTAGAGCTATATTAGGGAGATACGAAGCAATATAAGTTAGACGTAGTTTGAGGACGCTATCAATAGCTACGATCAATGCGGTATAAGCCACTATGACCATTACCCCTGATTGGCATCTACGGGATGCCGGCTCTCATATTACATGTACTAGGGGAAAGTCGGTTGACGAGTCGGAATAGCTGTCCAGATCTCGTGACAAATGACCTGACTCGATGTAAATAGCACATGCAGGCAGAAGCCGTACCCGGGACGGACTATATCAGACCACGGATAGATATCATAAGTGGACTCCAGCTCATCCGTGCATGAGGTCAATATTAGCTACATGATTCTTTAGAGTCATATTGCTCTACAGGACTATCTCTCGCGGCTTACATTTCCGAATTCAATAGCACCCTTGCATGCTTTTTCATTTATTTCTTGCCGTACGACTGTAAGAACCATCCCCGTGGGGAAGAGCCTAAAGTCGAAATAAGCTCATCTCGAAGCTGCCCGTGGTACGACTCTGCTTCTATAAATACGCGTTCCCGAACCCGTTCTGAGAAAACAGCATATGTATGCAGGGTCTAGACGCTCTATTTATAGACACATTTATTTCAGGGTCGTATACTCTCCGGCACTCTTTCTCCCCCAACCCTCGCTGGGAGCTCAAGGTCAAGGAAAGGAGCTCCTCGCTCACCGATGAGGAAGTCCCGAAATGCCTTATGAGCTCCAGCTGCATGCAGCTTAAGGTAGCTACTCCTCCAATCGTAGGACTATGTCATGCTCTATATGTACCCGACTGCAGCACACCGGACCTAGACAATTCTATATACTACTCTGCCGCAGAAACTGATTAATTCATCGGGGACACGAGCTTCGTCCGGGCTATTGCTGACCCGAAGTGTTAATGTTAATGCAGATTATCAATGGACTGGAATGACGCTACGGTTGGTACCAAACTTGGTTGATAATTGGGTTGAGCTGCTAAATTGGAAGGAGTGGGAAGGAAGCTCGGGGTGAGGTTGGGACTGTCATGTTGTCACGGTATTATTACGATAGCGTCAATCGTAAGACACGAGCAGAGCTTTACTAAGAATCAATAATGACAATGAGGTCACAGAAGCTCAGAGGTAGAAGACACAGTTAAGTTAATATGTAATATTTTGATTCATGCGCCTGTCATTCTTGATAGTCGTTAAAGGTATCGCATGCTAGGCCAGGGGGTCTAAAAATTATAATAATGCTTTCCGTATGGACAATCGTAAGTATTTTTTCCTCCAATTATGCCCGTCCCATAGTGATATCATTGAACGCCTTGTAAATGCCAACTGTCTTCGAGGGTTTTGATAATGTCCTCAATAACCCCTCGATCATATCTTCGTAAAAAGGTTTAGCCAACAAGGCTACTAATGCATCAAAGACCCCGAAGCAGAGGCCGAGGAAAGGCCTTTGTAGCCTCCCCGTTTCGTGAAAAGGAACAATGGCGTCCATTAGAGAATCCGGAGTTGCAAGATCGATACGCCATGCTCGAATCGATACGGAAGTATGTATGTGATGTGTATGTGTATGTGTCGCCGCTAAGTGCTGCTTGTTGAAGATTAAAGCAGCAGGCGAGCAAGTCGTATAGTGCAACGGTGAGAGCGAGTGAGTTGCTCATAAAGCAGTCTCGGTGAGACTAAGTGAACGGTGTGGTTCCCATCCCCAAATGAAGTCTTTTTCCCCCTCCGCCCAGAACTCCCCCTTTCCATGCAAAAACCGTTCCATTGCTTAGTGGGCATGAACCGTTTGCGCCTCCGGCAGTTGAGGTTTATTCTGCGGATGGCAGTACCAACAGCTGCCTGTTGTGTACTCAGTTCCGCAGTTGCCACACGTGTGCATATGCATGTTGTCGATTTGTAGATTGAACGTCTTGATATTGGTAGCTGTAGAAGCAATAGTACACCTGTTGTTGGCAAGTCAGAGAGACTTTCTCCTTGAGCGGCAGGAAGCCATGGACCGGGCACTTACAAGTGCTATGAGGTTCGGTTGCGCCTGGGTCTATCTTTCTCGTGAGAAGACGACACCACGTGAAGAAGTTGTTGGATCAAGGTTGAAGCTATGGCTAAAGCTTAGAGCCAAGGTCAAAGGTGACGAAGAAGGTTGCGCGTGGTGAAAGAACAGAATAATAAATTCAAAAGTTGTGATGTGATGGAATGATAGTCCCCTCCTTGTACCGGGGAAGCTAGACTAGAAATTATTATGCTGGGGGGAGCTCGACGGGGACCCTTGAGGATCGTCTCTGTGGATTAATAACTTAATATCCATCCCAATTTGGCTCTAATGCACGATCCATCAATAACTTCACGATGGCTGGCTGACGAGACCCACCAACACCACCTGCCTACTACAGTACTATGTAAGGGTCTTTGCCAATAGTGCGCCAGGTAAGCAGGAGTGTGTTGCCGTATAAGCGAATGGGCGAGAAGGCCTATAAAGTCTAGCTAGAATTTATTTAGGAAGCGTAATCCGTCCAATGTGCCAAAGACAGAAGCTGACCACGTTTACCACGTGGTGGTCGCCTAGAATGCCGTCGCTTTCGGCACCGTCGGGTCCTACCGAGTCTGACCACATTTTAGAGAATGCGATGTTAAAGACGCAGCCAAGACAACGGGATTCCTTTTCGGCCGATATCGTATCAGAACTCCCATGGTGGCAGAGTAGGAATAGAAATCGATGGAAAATCAGAGAACCGTGGTAGCGAAAGACACATAAAAAGGTCGATCACCCGTTGCTGGCAGAGTGAGGGAATATTTTGACAAATCGCGGGCTCTCTCGCTTGCAATAGGCTCGTAATAAGCTTGCAATAAAAAGCTTTTCTGGGGATAAACGGACCGGATGCGATAGTCGCGTCTCCTGATTGTGTGGACTGCCACTGGGACTGCCATTGATTCCCGTCCACCTCGCCCGTGAGAGAAACCCCATTAGACGATCTCTCGGAGAGGAGAAAGTGATGGGCAATGGAAAATGCACCCAAGACCACCCATTAATCAAACAACTATGGCATACTTGCCCAATCCAGTCACGGCTCCATTTATAGTCATAGTCTTGGCGTACAGATGTCCCTCTCTGCTCCGATTTTTTACTTCTGTCGGTGTACTGCAAATATCTGCCAGCTTGCCAGCGTGCATCTTCTTGCATAGTGAGGCTCCTCGTATTTGAACGACAATCCCGTCAATCTCGACAATCTTTTTAGAAGCGCAATTTGTCTCTACGAAAGCCTCATCGACACGCTCTTAAACCTACATATGTACCTTGATGTCCCGGACAATCCCCCTTGCTGATCTTACTCTATCAGCCGCGACAGCGTGTTTCCCCCTCGCAATTCACGAAAACGTGTGTGCTGCGTGTCTCGGCGTCTATCCCGCCCAATAATAGCGCTGCCGCCACCGCCATGCATTCCATTCATATCCGTCCCAAATCCGCGTACTTTATCTACGTACATCACTTTGTGGTTGCATGCTCTAGAGCTGATGCTGAACGCGTACAGCAGTGCATCTAGAGAGGACACCTCTTTCTGACCGGTCTGATTCCGCTTCAGAGAGGAGGAGCAACCCAGCTGCCTCGTGGCATAATATAACTTCACCGGCCTGAAAAGCCGTATTGGGAGAATAAAGCCGCTGTGGGCCGCTCACCTCCCGACTGAATGGCGCCAAATCAATTCCTCTGGCTTCTCTAGTGTAGCTACGGGTATGAGATCCGCGGCGCGGGCTAGGCTGGATTAGACGGGACCACTAAGCGAACTTCTCAGTCCGGGTTAAGTCGAGGACCCTAATGAAGCGTACAGAAAGCCGCCAAGATGGCCAAGCTGCTCTTCAACGACCCTGACCCGGCAGTTTGGTTAAGGTCGAGTGCCGTCTTTTTGAAGCCTCTATGCTCAGCCAGGTGCGCCCAAGTCGTAGGAATGCGCTGATATCGCTTACGGTGAGAAGGAAATAGCGCCTTCTAGCCGCTCACTATGCGCGGATGGGTTACACTGCGGTATTATGCAGGTCTTTTTCACTGAAGTCCGAAATCTGACGGTCCTCCCTGGAAATAATAGTACGGTAAGCACATGCGACAAGAATGCGCTGGTGAGCGGATAGCATCTAGATACCCAGTATCCTCTGCCGACATCCGATGAGGTGTATTCCGAGAAGCAATAGTCGAAATAATCCAATATATTAAGTCCCAGCACGCCCTATGAAATACATGCATATATCCAAATAAATGAAAATCCTGGCAAGCTGCGAGTTTGCCGCCTGACTGCAACCGTAGCACAATCGCCGAATGCACTTTATCCAGATTTGGAACTCCCAATCAATTCAGCACAAGCATCAGCTAAACACCAATCGAAAAGGGAAGTACCTTAAAGTTCTAAAATTGTGAGTGCGTGCGATAGTCGTCTATGAAGATCGCCAAGCTTGGTGTAAAAAGTGTTGGCAATAAATCCTGTTATAAAAACGTAGCTTACTACAATTCGACGACAGTAAGGAGCCAATAAAAGATAGAGGGAAAGTTGGGAAAAAGAATGCATGAACGGGGAGTCGAACCCCGAGCTCAACCTCGCATTCGCTAATGGAAGGGTTGAATGTTACCGCTACACCATTCATGCTATGGAAATATGCTAGATTCGGAGATATCCGATATCTGAATGTTTGACGAATTCATAGCTAAGTATATATCTCATACATCTTAATCATATCAAGCTACGAGCTAACCCTTTTCAGTTCAACTCCTTGTACGGAATCTTACACGAAGTCACTTTAAAGGTTATCAGAGATCGGTTTACTTAGTTTAGACGCTATGTATGCAGTTATATCGTCTTAATGTACCAAATCGTTAGGCTTAATCGACCTCTTCCTTGCTCCATGGTGCTTAATCATCTCCCCTCGATCCACCCCTTAAGCGGGAGGGCAACGCTAGAGCCTCATCAAACTACGTAACTCATCATCCGAGTCGCGGGTGTCCAACTGGCTACGATTATTTTCGCCTTAATGACTCGTTTCTCTAGGAGCTTGGACCCATCTATCGTAATCCCCGATCAACCGGTTACAGCATTGGCAGAGAATAATAAGGTGTGGGGTCAAGCCCACGGTAACCACATTATTAATGTAGGTGATTGTCGAATCCGATCCATCCACAGATTCCCAAACAGATACGAACTTCTCCGGCCATCTCTGTGTGCAGTTTGATCGCAATCTCGTGAGTCTAGTAATGACCTCTTCGAATTCCCGGAGCCATAGTTCAGGTCCATTTGCAGGCCACTCCACGTAAGGTGAATCTGTCATACAGTCGAATTTCTTTTCCCATCTGGCGAGCTCTTGTTCTATAGTAGGTGCCAAACTTGTTTCCAGACTGAGCAACCAGGCCCTTATAGGTTGCTTCACATCAAGGTGGTGATATAGCGTTGGATGGACTGTCGCTTGGATGAGCGCCCCGGCCTTGGCTAGTCCCCCCTCTTGATGTTGCCATTGCGATGTCTCCGTCCCAGCAAGAAGTAGCCGCAGATGAAGGAATACCTGCTCCTTGATTGTGACATCCACGTGGTTTTGGGGGATATTCGGTATTTGAATGGTTGGTCTGGGCTTCGGCTCGTCCCGTCCGTTGGGATCGATCAGCATCCATATATCCAATGGGGTCGCTCTCTGGATACTCTCTATCCAGTCTGTCCAGTGTTCTTGGTATCTCAAGCAGATTTCCGACGGCATACTGAAATGATTAATCAATTGTCTCTCGTTGACTGTTCTGTATTATGGTTGACAAGTGAAAGGTACAGACTTGGTAGACTAACCAGATACGGGCAGGAATATCTATGCATCTAAATACTCTGGCGGTCTTTATCCTTCGCTGCCTAAGTCTATACCCGTCTTTCACGTATAAGGCATGGCGAAAGCCTAGAATCTTCATGATAGAGTATCAGGTAGACTCTAGAGATAGCTGTCACTGTACTTCCGGCGGTGCTTTATCCATAATGGATATCAGAGCTATACGTGCTCTATCTGAATCCGGTCCACGATTACGGCATAATTAAATGAGGTTAACCCTCGAGTCTTGTAGGGCCTAGTAAACTAAACCTATTAGTTATTTTTATTTCAGGTAGTTAGATAAATGTGCCACAATAGTTAGGTGAGATTACATCAAAACATAACATATATCGTGAAGGCACTCTCTGACTACACCCAGACCACTTGCCGGTGTGAGACTCCGACTGCTATTATGTCCAACAATCATCTCAAATAAATACATACATGTAGGCTATCCGAGTAAATGCAACACATTACATCAACGGTTGCCCTCAGCTAGTCAGGTTAAGCTATAAGTGTAAGGGTAGGAATAGCTTTGCTCTTAACCGAACAGGTTCTAGTTAGCTTATAGAAAATTAGGCCAGTATAGTACTGATACATGGTAACTGAGATACCATACTAGACGCTCTAAGTGATAGGAATGAGGCAACTAAATCATAGTAAGAGTACTTAATACTTGAAACTACGTTGATCTAGACACGAGGGACATAAGAAGTATGAACAAAGAGAGCTACAGGTTCCAGAAAGCATACGATTTCCCAGTACCAACGAAGGAAGGATTCCTCAGACATTTATCTCTTTAAACTGACTAAACTCACGCTGTCAACGAAGCCGTCTACATGGCTTCGAAGGCTGGGCTTATAGACAGTCCCCCAACGTAGAAATGCTCAATTTCAAGTCCTGTAAAAATCTCCTTCCTTATGTTGTCTTAGGACGCCTTCCACAACCCAATAATTGAACTAAAGGTCATTGTGAACACCAAAATGTCTCCTGGTAGCTTTGCCAACAATTAGCTCTAGCACTATTACTAAGCCGCAGCAATTCGATTCAACTAGCAATCTTTTAATAAAGCTCAAAATAGTTACATATATGTAGATAATACTACACTGGACCTAGTTGGCTGGGAGCCCATGCAACAGGGCACCTTAAGAGGAAACCCGCAAGCAGACAAAATGGCTAAATGACAGATGAGTATTAGCAATATTAACGTAGTTGCCGTGAGAACTTATTTCTATATTGACAAACAACACAACGACCTCAGTAATATTAGCAACGGGCAGAAAGCGTCGCGTGTCAACAACTCCCTATCGTGCCAATTTCAATCCTATGGAAAAGCAGGGTCCTCATATCATTTCGAAGTCCTCGGAGGGCAACGTTGCTATCTCTTCGGGGGAACTTCCACGCATTATACAAATCCGGGAACTAGATCGTTGCGTTACGCGGGTCTTATTAGTCCGGCTGTTTGCCGTTTTGCGAAACGGGGAGCGATGATCAGCTTACTATATATATTATGAAGAGAGGGATTACGCTGATCTTGCTCAGCTTGACCAATGTCGGCATGTGATAAACCTGAACTCCTGGAGATCTACGTCCCTTGCTTTGCTTTCAGCCGGCTTGGCGCCTCAGGGACAGCTGAGGGAGAAGGCGACAGCATTGGAGAATTTGGGGAAGCGTTGGGGAATAGCAGGAGATAAGGCAACGACCTTTCCGTATGAAGGTGCCGATTGAGCCGTCCGGCAGAGGGCTATGGGCAATAGCCATGCGCATACCTGATTATGTAGTTTATGCAGTTTAGCCAGCAAGATCTTCCATGTAACCAAAGCAATATATTCGAGAACCACGCTTTCATGTAAAGGTTTCCCGGTCCTTGGCGCTCTGTAACCCTTCCTGCACTATGACGAGCCACGCTAGTACGCGAATCCGAAAAGTATAAAGAAGCGAGAGTCACCATTGATGACACCATCCCCGGGTTTTGGAACGCCATTGATACTTCGACGGTTTGAGCGTCTAGAGCGTAGTCGTCGATAAGTATACCACAGTCTTGTGGGGTTGAGCGAATCCCTCATTGGTGGTACCGAAGTCGTCATCATGGGTCAAGGTCCTTCGCTTCCAGGTCCGCCTGGGACGAAGTTTCGTGTCATTGGAGCTGGAATGTAAGTTGAAATGAGTTTCCTGGTTTGCTTCTTTCTACTCTAGAGCATGTAAGGCGGCACGTGGAGGTACGGGATAGTGTAACGAAGAGCCCTCGTATAAGCGCCCATCGTAGTTAATCGAGACGCGAAGTTGACTTCATATAGGTCACGTACTGGTACAAAGACCCTGAACGAAGCCCTCACCATCCTTCTCGATGGGCCCGTCCACGACTCCGGGATCCAGTCCCTCGGAGGCCCAGTTAATCAAATAAAAGCTTGGCTCGACATTATGGAGCTTGCACCGAAAGCGCAGACGTTTTCGGAGCAGAAGAAGCTTGATTGGCTCATCTCGGAGGTACTCGACGGCTACGTTGCAACCATGGACTGCCCCGCCGCGACTCTCACCCCGGAAATTATGCGCGTTTACCCTGACGCCGTCGTAATATGCACGACGAGAGACCAGGCGTCCTGGTGGAAAAGCATGAACTATTTGAACAGTCTAATGGGAACATGGTACCTCCCTTTGGTGGTTCTGTGGCTGCACAAGACACAGGTTTACGGAGTATGGCGCGAGCGATTCCACGGCATAATGATGTGGCGCTACCAACAAGAAAAGATCGAGGAGGATACGCTGCGCAAGCACGAAGAACACCTACGACAAGTTGTACCTCCCGAGAAGCTATTCTTCTACGAAGTCAGCCAGGGGTGGGAGCCTCTATGCAGGATTTTGAACGTTCCCATTCCCGACCGCCCGTTTCCTCACAATAATAGTAAGGGCGACGCAGCGCAAACATTCCGAGACCATATAATAGCAGGTGTGATCTCGTGGGCATTTATGCTTATGGCCATCAGCACGGTCATTTGGTTTGTGAGGGTTTGGATTCTCCAACGTCTATCCTCATGGACTTGAGCTGAGAGCCAACGTGGGGGGCCGCCTTTTATTTTAATTCCATATAATCTAATGTCGGCGCATTATCCTCGAACTGGTCAGTATAGAGTACTGAAACGTGGCCTTTTATTAAAGCCGATTTTTTGGGATCCCCTTAGAAGTAACGCATGTTATAGTCTAACAGCCGTTTCAAGCGGTCTTGAGGGTTGGCATCTTTACGAGATTCTGGCTCGACCGCTTATGGGTTACATAGATGAGATACTACCACAATCACATTTTCAAACCTAGTATACGCTGCCTTCAAAGGATTTCCCCTACGTATCTTAAGCTATCCCACCGGAAGGTAACAAATTCCTTTTCAATATGGTGTGATGTTGACGAACGGATAAAATCGACAATAGGGTTAATTTTCCGCCGTGACTGGAGCCACCCCCTTTCTCCAACAAGACGCAGGTCCCACTCTTTACCTCTATGAAATCGGCTCGCCCACGAGGTCTGCAATGCTAGTTACCAAATTCAACGAAAACGGAAACATAGATGTCTCTCGGCTGCCCCAGCTTGATATGTTAGTTGTGGTGGTCCCTTGCTAATACTGTACCACGGTTCGCCATCCTTATAATGGATTACATTCATGATTGGCTTCAGCACGTATAATCAGAGATCTGAGCAACCCATCAACTGTCGAGAGGCTATAACTGATACTGCTATTCTCCATATTTAGGTACTTCTTGTTGTGTACATACCTATATGTACATGTAGATATATAAAAGGGGACGAAGCCTCCCTAAATTACGGAGTCACGATAGGCACACTAGGTAATCGCCTGATACCAGAAGTGGCCCTGCGACCGAGATCCCACTCTAAGTCTCCCGCCGGACCTGAGACGGGCACGATAGATGAGATAGACGCGTGATAGGCTATATGTCGTGCCACCCTACGCTGTGTATATGTTCCTAGCTAGCTCCTGGTCTACCCTCAACGTCTCCATGGTATGGTTCCATATGCCCCTGCTAAAGCGACATCCCTATCTGAATCATGCGCATAGACCTCTCTGCTGCATCTTTCAAGAGTCGATCCGTGCTCTGATCCATCGAAGTGGAGCTATCGAAGATGCTTATCAAAGAGGTGACACCTCTACCATAGAGATCAGGTGCTTTATCCCAAATCGTGTCAGCCACGATTATCGAGGGTATACCATGCTCCCGAGCACGCTGTGCGACTTCTATAGCGATCAATCCCCTAGAGAATAGGGTATTTAGGCATCCTTCGCCTGCGATTACTAGGTCCCATGGCTCATTGAACAAGGAACTTAGGCCGAAGTATTCGTCTGCCGCGTCTCCTGTTGTTCGGAACCGAGCCCCGATCAATATCAAGCCAAGTCCTAGTCCGCCGCAAGCACCACTACCGGGTTTATCTCTTACATCCTCTTTCAGCATCTTTCCCACAACCATCGCAAACCTATCCAAAATTGACAAGTGGCTCTCAGGTTGTTCCGCGGCCGTTCTATGAGATCCAAAGGTCGGCATAATCCCTTGAGAAAAGTAGAATGGGTTCCTAGTGCTACAAACGGCTTCGATCTGTATTATTCCTTATTAGCCAAGGTATAGACATCAGTAAAGCATCCCAAATCGGACGAAGAGCCTTTTAAACGAACCTGGTTGGCGCAGCTTAGAGTGGATACTACTCATATCAATACTCCCAAGAAGTGACAAACTCGACGCCCCGCCAGCAATGGGTAGTTCTCTACCATCGACGTCGAGTAGCTTGGCACCGAGTGCCTGAAGCATTCCTGCTCCGCCATCACATCTTGCCAAGTCTCCACAGCCCACTACAATCTTCGTGCAGCCTGAGTCGAGGGCATGGACGATACGCCGCCCAATCCCGTAGCTGGTCATCTTCGTCAGATCAAGACTATGGAATGGGATGAACTTGAACCCGACAGTCGCTTCTACGTCGAATATTGCTGTTTTACCGTTGTCGATCAGACCGTAATGGGACGGAAACACGATGCCATTCCGTAATACGGTGGTCTTACGTAGCTGACCGTCGTGTGCTGCCACAACCGCTCGACAGAAACCTAGCCCGGCATCGTGAACTCGTAGTTTACAGATGTAGGCACACTGCTCGGGAAATACTCTTCTGATCCCTTCCTCAAGACAATCAGCGGCTTTCTTCGCCCCGACCTCTTTAAAGCCGCCAGAGACAACGAGGAACCGTACCTTCCGTGGCGTTCGAGTATCCATGTTGGCGAGAGCGTGATTGGATGAAACGTTTAAGTGAGGTCTATGGTAGGCATCCCTTTGGATTTATAGGATCTTCAATAATAGTGACCAGGTACGTCATCATATCATTTAGAGTAGCCAAGTCACAATTCAAACAGTCATATCCAGATTGATAACTCCATGGCAGTCCCAAGTCATGGCCAAGACGACATGACGGTTTACGAGTCGGTCGTGGTCAAGACAAACCTTGGTACCAAGGCACTAGTTTATGCAGTAGTATTGTTAAGCAGTCACCAAGTACGTGTACGAGAATCAATCATATATTTGGACCACTACCTACTTCAGTCCTATTTTTACATATTGAAGTAGACACTCGATTGCCTCAGTCAATAAGCTTCTAGGGACAAGAATAATGGACTCCGATCCTGAACGCTCACTTTGTGCTGACTTCGGTCTCGTACTTGGTCGTGAGGATAGCCCGCCCGGAAGCGCCTTACGTCACTCGTTTAAAAAATCGGTAGACAGCAAGGACTGTGCTGTCTGCCAGCTCTTCGTCACTAAACTAGGGGAGAGCCGGGCATACTCTGGAACCGTTAGATACGTTGCCTACCAGCCCGACTGTCCTGTAGCGTTACGAGCACGGGCTCACCCCTACGAGAACTGGAACTTCGGAAGCCTCGAGACATATGCTGGAGGTTGCGAAAGTAGCAGTGCGGAATACTTGTCGCTTACACTGATCGAGGCACATTCTCCAGACCCTAAATCACCATACCACGTTAAAATAGATCCGGATTAGATCGATCTGGATAGGGTGAAGGCTTGGGCCTATGAGTGTGGCTCTTCGCATCATGGTACATGCCATACACAGACGGAATGGTTTCCCTCGAGCTCCGTTGACTTTCATCGATGTTGTATCGCACGATCTCATCGAGTACAGCGTAACCCCTGGCTTCCCAGTACCCCAATATGCCACCCTCAGTTACGTATGGGGACGGATACCAGATGTTCCAGAGACGACGAAAGATAATGTGGACAGACTTAAAACGCTGGGGGCTCTGTCCCATGGTAACGTGGTATAAGACTGACAGCGAAACCAAAGTGCGACACGACATAGATAACGGATATCATGAAGCGATCAAGGCGAAGTATGATAAATCGCCACTTTACCTCAAGGGTAGAATAGAACGAGGGAATTGCGCATAGGAAAATGCTTGGCAGGATGTGGATGGATGCATGGCAGCGTCAGCATATGACAGAAGTTGATGTAAGTTTAGATTAATGTAATGATATTTACATCAACGCTACAGATATATCTTATTTACGAATGTTGTATGCGGCATAGAGGTCTCTATTTTCGACTCTTTGAACCTCAATTGCGGATATCTCTATGTCAGCTCTACCACATTATATGCAAAATCAAAGGGTATTTTTGTTCTCTTGGACTTCATTCAATTTACACGCTTCGATTGTCCGATCGGTTGGAATGCTCTTCGATCTCAATCTTGGACGCACCACGTTTCCCCCCCTCAGGACCATCTTCCATCTTTTGCTCATCCGGCATGCCGAAGAGCTTATCCATTTGCTCGAGAGAAACACCTAATGAACAATTAGCAAGCCGTCCTAAAGGGAAAGGGGGACTAGGTTTACGAGTATGCGTACCTTTGGTTTCAGGGATGAAGAACCAGACGAAGAAGAACATGCACACGCAGAAGCTACCGAAGATGAGGTAGGTACCATAGCCGTGCTCTCCGACAGTAGCCAACATGTTAGGCACAGCGCGGGCAACGACGAAGTTGAACAGCCACTGAGTAGCAGCTCCTAGCGCGACGTTCATGGGTCGCAAACGAGCGGCCGGGATCTCAGAGACCAGAATCCAGCAGGCGGGTCCCCAGCCGAACTGGAAGAATGCGGCGAAGACGAAGATGCAGACGAGAGCGAAGTACCCCGCGCCCGGCACAGGCTGATTATCTACAGGCGGGGAGATACGCACGTACAGGCCGATGTAAAACATGCAGAAAGCCTGACCAACGGAGGAAACGAGGAGCGAGCGGCGGCGACCCAGCGAGTCGGCCATGAACAGCAGGAAGATAGAGCACGCAACGACCTTGACGATACCGTAGACGCCGGTGCTGAGTAGCGAGTTCGATGTGCCCGTAATACCCAGGTTCTTGAAGATTTGTGGCGCGTAGGTGTTGATTGCGTTAGTGCCGGTCATTTGCTGGCAGATCATCAGGGTGATACTGAGAATCGCTCGCTTGCGGTTGGTGGGAATCGTCCACATTTCCCGCTGTAGCGACCAGAAGCTGGCGTCACCGATCAGCCGTCGTTCATGCTCGAGTTGGTCGGCAATCTCCTGGAATTCATCCACGAGGTACGGGTGATTAGGCGCGAGGTTTCGAATCCGGGTCAGCACTGCCTTAGCTTCCTCCCAGCGGTCCTTGCGAGCAAGATAACGAGGCGACTCGTTGCAGATGGCCATCAGAAAGAAGAGCAGGAGGGCGGGGAGGCCCTGGACGGCTAACGGCACGATGTACTGCTTAGGACCCGTCAGGTGTACACTGACTGCATAGTTGCCCCAGAACGCTATCATACCACCGGTAACAATAAACAATTGATATAAACCAGTAAGTAGACCACGGATGGCACGAGGCGCATTTTCAGTAACGTAAATCGGGTTAATGACACTCGATGCGCCAACACCAAGACCTATGACAGTCCACATATTAGCATTCCCAGAGCGTACATTGTAAAAAGCCAAAGAACCTACCGGAGATGAATCGACCGATATACATAGGCTCCAGGTGACCAGAAGCAGCAGCCTGCATAGCCACACCGACGAGAGTAAAGCAAGCAGCAAGCATCAACATGTATTTGCGGCCATAGGCATCCGTCAGGGGGAACGCGGCCAGAGCACCCGCGAAACAACCGGCTTGCAGGACAGAAACGATATTTCCCTGGAGATTGGCCGTCGCGACATCATCTTTGCTTCCTAGACCATACGCACTTCATAATATCATGTTAGAACAATCTGAATTGGGGCGAAGACTTATAAGATTTTATAAGGGGTAACACACTAGATGAACGACTCAAGGTTGATAACGCCGCCGATCACACCACTGTCCCAACCAAAGGACATGGCACCGAAACAAGCCTAAAGGAGGACCAACTGTTAGTTTCCCAGGAACTGCGCTCACTCGGAGGGAGGAATCGTTGCATACAGAGCAGGCCAGAAGATAGACTCTCCATCCGTAGATCTCCTTCGGATCAGTTTTCATAGCGTCATTTTTGACGATATACTTCAATAAGGACGTCATGATTGGTCGATGGGCGGGAGATGTCCCGGATCACTATTCCCTATATTCGAAGTATCCTGGTGCCCTTTTATTGCCTTGAATCTCTATTGTCGTGAAGAGACGCGCCGCCGTCGTCCGAGTTTCTTCAGCGGTACGCGAGAAGAGAAACAGCAACAGCAGTCAGAACCGAGTAAGACGAGTGGCGAGATGCTACCTTTAAAGTATGCATGCTGCGGGTGAGCTTCCGAGAGAGGTTTCCTTTCGCCTTGCTGCATGCGATACCACGTTATTGGGGAACTAGGGTCCGGATGGCACGCATCTTGGCGGAATGGTAGATCTGGGGCCTGGAGCCCCCGTTCGCGAACCTGGACCTTCGCGTAACGTGATGGGTGGAAAATGGACGCTGAGTTGATCCCATTATTCTTCCACCAAGCAGAGCGCCCGTAGGGCCTGGACGAAAGGCGTTAGGGGTCATTGGACCGACAGAATCCTGGCAAAGTCGCTGATAGCCTAGTGACTTGCGTGGGGACCTGGGATCCGTACCCCATGGGCGACCAGAGCTAAGGATCCGGAGACTGGAGTTGGCCAAGGGTTGGGGAATTGTACCCGTATAGATCTGGGGTTTTAGAGTCTACCGTATTGGTTCAACAGCAGCTAGAGCTTTGATGTCTTCTAAAGCCTGATTCCTTCTACGCGGTCCGGACGACCTCGTACGACTTCTGTATCCCAATTTCTCGACAAGCTATCAGCCATAAGGGCTGCGTCGTATAAATCTTTGAGGGTCAAGACACCTTCTAGAGCTAGGAAGAAGCTGGCATGGTTCACATTTGGAGTCGTAGGGGAAGTGGAGATGTACTTCTGGGGACTGGAAGTGAGGGCCGAATACTGAAGATAGTGTGGTAAGCTTTCCTGGCTGTTAGCTTAAACCTGGCCAACCAGCCGGGCTGATTCAAGTTGATGCTAGACCTCCACTACGGAGATGGATTTCTCTTTTTAGGCTCAATGCGGGGGAGAAGAACCGGGACTAACTAGCCAACTAGGTCTAGGGTAAGCTGGAGAACTGCGATTTATTACTTGGTGTTGACATTTTGAATGACGAAGTTGAATCATCGTGATATCTATTATGATAATGACCATATGGGTACCTTCATAAGATACGAATTACGAGATTGTTCTTCGTATAAGTAATTCGCTAACGACTACTCAATGTTTCTTCATTTGTTGAGTATTCTCAAGCATAGGCATAGAGGCACAGTTAACCGAATTCTTGGGGTTTTATAGCCTATTAGCTATTATATGGCGTTGGAGAAATTCATGTAAAAGACCATATACCCAGGGGCTAATATAAACTACTACCGTAGAAACGTGCCACAGCATATAACAGCAAGATATTGTAACCTCCGAAGAGAATGGTACATAGTGACAGCTGAAGTCTTCTCTTCGTCACAAACCCTTGACTTATAGAGGCGGGGTTTCTCGTATCTCCGTATGGGTCTCTTCAACCATTGCGGATCATGTTGTCACTTGAAGTTCTATCATCCGTCCTATCGGCCGTGAACTCGGGCGATTACTATACCGGCACTTCGCCGACTATGGAATTCATAGTTGAATGCAAAGTCTATCGTACGAGTACTGCTATAATTCTCATTAAGCGACGAGCTGCGCCGTAACACCCGTTGAAATAGGTTCCTGCTGGTAGTTGAACTGCGCGTAATCTATTGTGACACTATCACGACACGTTCGGATTCGTTCTGGAATTCGACATCGTCACATCGGCTACCGGATCGTCGCAGCTGCATTTAGCCCCCTACACCCTTCTACCGGCGCATCCCATTTCATCCTTTCGTCTTGAGGCTCTTAGCTCATTACCAGTCACACCTTCATTCTTCCCTAACGAAATCAACGAAGAAAATGCTGGCGGATCCTTCCATCTCGGTTCTTGGCCTGGACCCGACGCACCGGAACTGTGTGCTGAACGGGAATGCATTCCAACAGGATGCCATCCAATCGTTTAATGGGTGGCAGTACGCTTGCTTCTATAGTCAACTTTCGGATGAGGGCGATAGAGAGCCGTTGTATATCCACTTGTCGCGTAGGAAACTCCCCGAGGGGAACTGGGAGACGTTCGTGTTTGACGATTACCCTCAGACGACGGATGATGGCCATAATACGGTCCAGGTAACATGAACTGCAATTGGAATGAAAAAGAAAGACACTGAGTGAGGAATAAGCTCGGTATCTGTCCCGGAGATGGCACTATCCATCTCTCATACGACCACCACTGCGACGTGTACGCTGCCCAACAAGAAAGAATCTCTCCTATTTAAACACCTTCATGCTCATATTATAACAGAATACGCTACCGCCACTCCCAACCTAGCGTCGCCCAATCTCCGGAATCCTTCCCCTGGTCCGCCTCACTATTCACACCGCACCTCTCACGCCTCCCCGGTCTCGGAGAAGAGCACGACGAACTCTTCAGCTACGTAACCTACCCACGCTTCGTGCAATTAGGCCAGAACCTCCTCTTCTCCTTCCGCACCGGCAAAGCCGGGCTCGGCGACGACCACGTGGCCGTGTACTCTTCTCAGAACGGCTCCTCTACTTATGGATACTCCCCGCCGCGCACGAACCTCAAGGGCATCGCCAGCAACCCGTACATCCACGGTCTAGACTTCCGCGCCGGCCGGCTGCACGTGACATGGGTGTACCGGGGCTTCGTGCGCTACGACGGTTGGGATGACCCGTGGGACACCAAGCACAAGCAGCAGCGGGGCCCGAACGGCGCGGAGAATAACCACGATATCTGCTACGCGTACAGCGACGATAGTGGGGAAAGCTGGCGCAACGGCACGGGGGAGGTGGTGGCGGATTTGGGGAAGGGCGAGAGCGTGCGCAATGATTCCCCGGGCATCGTGGCGTTCGAGATCCCGAAGGGTTCGGGGCTGTCGAATCAGGAGGCCCAGGCCGTGGATTCGGAGGGCGGCGTGCATGTGTTGAATCGTGATAACTTGGATGGGGAGCAGAGGTGGAAGCATTATTACCGGTCGCCGGAAGGTCAGTTTACCCCTTTTTTGTCTGCTTCTCCCATTTGCGTCCTCGTAGCCGTAATGCTAACTAATGTCGTCGTGAAATAGGCAAGTGGACGCAACACGCGCTCCCGCACGTCCAGGGCGTGCAAGGTGGTAAGCGAGGGCGGCTAGCCGTGAGCAAGGACGATGACTTGTATCTGATCCTTCCCGATCACAAGGCGCCGACCTTGACGATCCTGAAGGCGACAAAGGCTTCCGGCTACTCTGATTACGAACTCGCATGGCAGAGAGACGGGTTCCCGCCGACAGAACCTCTGGTAGACAGCACGAGGTTAGATTACGATAACGTGCTGTCCGTGTTCACGCGAGCCGCTAATGGCGGAGATATGGATTCGGGCGCGCGAGTCGACGTGGTCATTCTCGATTTCAGACTGTAGGCCTGAGTTGGATGCACTGGAAATATAAGCGACGCCTCATACAGGATAGCTCTTATATTCTGATTAGTTAATATTTCGTAAGATACCTAGTCTATGTCATATATTGGTACAAGTATTGATATTCGTAGCTCGTTACACCTTTGTACTGTAGATCCGCTGCTAGTTGAATAGGGGAAATTATTCCTTCTTAGTATCACCGTTGCTGACATGGTCATGCTTCTTCTTCTGCCCGTCTTCGTTTGTAGATACGGGTGTCGCCGTTTTCGCAACTGGCGGTTTTCCGATATCGAAACCAGCCGCTGCCGCCGCTTGTAGACCACCATAGACGACAAGCATAATGAGCACGATCAGGTCCAGGATATGTACAAACCACCATGGGTACTGGGTACCGAGAGCGCAATTCGCGAACTCGAACTCCCATTCCCAGGTCTTCTCGTTGAACCAGACACTAAGCAGACCGGCATTACCACCAAATCCGCCCATCATGCTTCGGACGGTGATTTCCCTCAGACCTGGTACTCCGGGCCGTCCGGGGAGTTCGCTGGACTTTGCAGCATCCCACCTCATGACCCGCCACTGACGCTCGTCACCTTCTGTTTGGTTGATGTAGTGGTACGTATCGCACCCCTCATGGTCATGTCCGTTCAGTACGACGCCTCTCCGGCCTTTCCCCTGTCCTGGTGAGTTAGGATCACCGTTTAGCCCGAAAATGCCTTCTAGAAATCCGCGGGAGGCATCGGCGGAGAGTAGGTTCTGCTCTTTGACACCACCACCAGCGTGGAAATCGAAGAAAGGTGAATCTACGCAAACGCCTTCGGGTTTGTAGAGAGGTATGTGGGTCAGAACGACTGTGAAATGCCCTGCGTATTCGACCGCGGAGGCCGTGTTGATGACGTCGTTCACAAACGCATACGTCTTGTCCTGGAGACTCTGGTCCGCGGCCGGGGTGTCAAGGTTCATGTTGTTGACGTTGACGATTCGCAGCTCGGGGATTAAGCGATTAGACTCGGGGTTAGTCTCAGGGTCATAGATAGTCGCATTAGCCAATGGGTTAGTAATGGGCAGCTCAAATCGTAGCTCGTACGCGGCTTTCCCAAAAACGCGTTCAAATCGCTCTAGTCGCTCTTTTGTCAGGTCGCCCGCATACCCAATATCGTGGTTACCCGCGACATTAATGATTCTGCGCCGCCAAGCCGCAGCATTTTCATCCTCAACACCAAGCAATCCAGCCACATCGTATTCGTCGGCAGGGTAAGCTGCGACTTCGTCGGGAACCCGTTCGCCTCCCTTAAACGAACGGTTCCAAAATCTCCAGCTTCTACGCCCAAACTCTTTCTCCCTGATCCACTGGCTTCCTAGTAAATCTCCAAGAACGGTAACGTGGGTAGGCTTGGCCCACCATCGGAGCGTACGGTAGATATGTGCAAGGTAGAAGTCGTTCCCGAATAGGTCTATGCGCTTGCGGATAGACTCTGCCGTATCGGGTATATCGTCGAAGAAGACATCGACAAGATCGTGAACTACTTGGCGCAAGCGTTTGCGCAACGACGGCTGCTCGGTCTTGTAGGTAAGATGGCGGATGGCCCAGGTCAAGTGAGGAAACGACTCGCGGTTGTAGTTGCGGATGGACGTGTCACCTTCGAGCTGAGGATCGCCGAGCGCGAGGAGGCGGAATGGCGCGGCGCTACTAGAAGAGAAGAAGGTATGTTGTCGGATTGTGTCCTGGAAGGCCGCCGCGGTGTCGTTTGTCTGTGGAAGTGGAAAAGCGCAGCCAAAGAAGACGGGATATAGATACAGGTAAAAGGTACAGGCTACGGCGAGTGGAATAAGGGCTCGCAACGCATTGCGAAGATTAGTCGCAGGGGACATGTAGACGACGGCATATGGCCGAAGCCGTTGTTGAAATGAATGGTACCTAAAATTGGCCCTAGAGAAAAAGAAATATGTAGAGCATGGTTTGTTTGTAATGGAGAATGGGAGTTGAAAGTTCCTGGAGGGAATAGGGGTTTCGATATTCGGCCCTACGAAGAAGCTACTGAGGTAAGCATGCAGGCCACTAGGCTACTAATAAAGAGGCATTGTGTCACATATTTAGCGCTATAAGACCCTTATCGCCCTATTGCCTGCAACACATGCTGCTAGATTTACCGATACGAACCGATCCCATGGTACAACCTTAATTCTAACTTCTGCTTTGCATTCACATGTGTAAAAGTTGTGAGATCTTCCAATACCTTGTCGGTCTACTTCATATATCTACATCGAATGTAGACCTACAAAAATCCGAGTGACGGGTCATGTCAGGATTGAGGGCATTTTCGGCAATGTATTCGTACGTATATGTAATTACATAGTAATTTACCGAGTACCACGTTCTCAGCTATCGTTTCTATCTCACATCTCATATCCACAGTGAGTTCTCTAGTGCCTGAGCTAAACCGAAAAACCGAAATGCATGAGGCGCCTATTCCGTCTACCGCGTTGCCGGTTGCTGATATTTCTCTTTCATATGGCGACTTGGGTTTTGAGATCCAGACATCCCCTATTCTCCAAGACTAGAGAATCACAGCGACTCTAGACCCATTGCTTATAGCTTTAGGCCGTCCGTGACATACTATTACAACCCGTCGTGAAATCATATCTCGTGAAGTCTTGCCGTAACGCCCATTCTCATTGCTCATCGTAATCATCGAAGGGAGGTTGATAAACTTCAAAATTGGGTTGGTAGCTCTCATCTGCGTCTTGGGGCGCGAATGCGAACGCCACGACGTCGTTGTTCTTGATGTTCTTGTCAGCCGGGGTGTCTTGCTCTCCAATATCGAGAGCTTTCCAATCCTGACTTAGATCCCTAGGGTCTTTGGGTACAGCAAATTTGATCTGCGAAGCATCATTTGGAAGTTCGGTCATCTCGCGACCTTCAAGAGTAGCTGACAATCCAGCTGGGTAACGCTCTTTCAAGATTCCCAGCAGCTCTTCTGCGATGCTGCTGAACGGTTTCGTTGGATCAACGAATATGAAGATGGTGTGGATACCATACTTGAACCGGATGGACAAGTCAATGTCCTGGACATTGTATTTCTCTTCAGCCTATCTAGAAGTAAGCAAAATGAATATAGTGAGTACGTCTTATAGAGAGAGGTGTGAATGTTGGACAATCGTGAGGATACAACTGATACCCGCGATGGTATGAAAAAGGTGGTCCAAAATTATGACAGAAATTAAATGGAGATGTATGTATCTAATTGGCTTACCATGGTGTCCACAAGCAAAAGACGGAAAATTATTCCTTAGATGTTCAAATGCGAAGGTGTCGTTTAGTTTATTAATTTTAATGTTGCGACGATTTGTATGGCAACGCGGTTTGCACCTATTCTGCGGACAGGGATAAAGAGAGCTAGTGTACCCGGAACAACGCGGCCGCACGTGGTCGCGTAAAGTGCTCTTTGGTATCCTGAGTCAGCAACTACTTGCAGCAAAGTGGCCTAAGCTTCCTTAGCGTTTGGTTTTTGCTATGACAGGTACGAATGGGATAGCACCAATATCATATAAAGTTTGCTCTACCAGGATACTTACAACCTTCAACTCCAAATATCCAGGCCTCAAAAAGAAGACTGTTTTATACGGTTCGTTCCTTTAACGCTATACCGGTGTCCTCGCTGCGACACCACTGGCAGCAAAGTCATGGCACAATCTAGCATGTCGAAATCTGAGACGGCTGTCCGAGACCAAGTGACTCTCACCCGCGAAGAATACGTCCAGCTATGGAAAGATTCTCGCCTATCAATACCGCCCCTATTACGTATACCGGCGGCAGCATTAACAGCATTCGGTATGGGAATGTCTTTAGGCCTTGCACATGGCAGCAAAATGGCAGGTCTACGATTTAGAGCAGAACACGCCCACCGACTTCCTACCACTACCACCGGCTGGTACCTATATCACAAGAGCAAGAACTACCATCTAGCATTTGGTGGCTTGAAAGAAGGATTCAAGGTCGGCGCGAGATTGAGCGTCTTGAGTACTGCCATGTTTTGCGCCGAGAATTTGTTCGACGTCTACCGAGGAACCAAGGACCTCTTTAGTACTGTGATGGCCAGTCTAGCCGTAGCTGGTGGTTTCAGTTTCTGGAGTATGTTCCGGCAACATCACCCTTGGTACCATCATTCTAATCATGTAACTCGTTGTAGATCGATTTTCGGCAGCGGAAACCGCGAGAACCGCGAGAAAAGGCCTCATATTCGGGCTTGCATACGGCGCCGTTCAGGATCTCCTCTCCCTCGCGAAAGGTCGACCAGTCGGTTATGTCGAGTTTATCCGCAGACATATTGGAAAAGCCAGTCAACTTGAAGAGAAGACGACATGAAGATGTGGTGTAGGTCTAACGAACTAGAAGCATCCCTCCCTCAGCCGCTTCGTGCCGAGTAACTCTGAGAGGTTATAGGCCTCCCTGCAGCTTTAGTATCAGGTGTATCACCCCCATCTAGGGGTCTTCGCATGACGTCCCCGTGTTATCCGCACCAGCCAACATGCGCGCGGCTCAGACAAATTGCGGGGTTTATGCCACGACGGAAAATTAAGTCCGTCATACCTAATACTGAGGAGGAACTTGCCCAAGACCGTTCAAGAGATACCTGGACAAGGGTTACTAATGAGTATATGGTCCCAAGAACAAACTACGTTCTAGTTCTACCTGCTGGGCCATCATTATGAATCAGGGTATTTCGGCCAATATCGCATCCAGTGTGTCAGGACCGACCAGTTGGCTTGGCTTAGGATACCCCACGTTGGCTGGTTGACCACAGGTCTCGAATCATAGAGAATCTACTCGCGGCTTATTCTTTCTATATTCGGTCACCTTCGAGAGCCGGCCACCGGAGAATGAAGAATGCACGCTAGGAAAACTAACGCCGTACCAGGGGACTGCCATGTCGACCGAACGCGCTAAGCTGAGTCTATTGCTTCACTCTTTTGGGTCTGGTCATGCCGCTACCCCACGGCTTTGTCTCTGATTGGACAATGGCTCATTTTACTACCTTTTACTGCGTCTTTGCATCACGGTTACAGACGGCATTCTACTACTCGATGGGTCCACGTGATCATCGACGATAAGAGCACCCGGCGGATTGGACCTGCAGTATCTCCATGTCATCGAGTCGTGATTGGGATATCGGACTTTTCCAGGTGGATTTGTTTCGCCATCCTGCCATCCTCACTGTGATTTTCTAGATGCCGTACGATGCGCCCCAGTCGGCTCTCACCCAGCAGAGTAGCTGAAGGCCGCTGCGATTACGGAGATATAAATGCGAGTTAGAATACACAGCAGTAGAAAGCCGAGATAGTTAAAGTATAGCCTTCCACCTCATACATATGTACCAAGTCTTTTCCCATTGTTCTTCGTCATTTACAACATGCCTATGTATTCCCTACCTAAATACCCCCAGTCATCATAACTATAATACCTCACCTAGCCCGTAGCTACCTTCCTACCCATCATCACGGCCTAGTCACACCTACCTGTCGGTGCCATAAAGTACCGCAAGTCGCTAACAATGGTGAAAGTTCCGGTGTTAAGCAAGTCTTCCCTTCTGCCAGTTTATATAAATACGATAAGGCATCCGCAATGCGGCCTTTATGCCATAGGCTGCAATGGCCCCAACCAGAAGCTCAGGTTATTCTCGACCACGAGAAGGAGAATACACTCTTCCTCGACGAGACCCTCACCTCCTGCAGATCAACCTGTTTTAGCTGCCGCAGCACCAGTAAATCATATACCTGCAGAAGTCCCGGCCGAATCGCCTCCAATGGCTAAGTCGGCGCCATTATCTGTTCTTCCTTTGTCCATGGTGCTGCGTAATCTAGCCACCACCAGCATATCGTCATCACCGATACTACTCCCTCCCTCTCTGGCCATCATGAATGTCCTAGCCCACTCTAACCAGGCAGTCCTTAACCCGGATAAGAACCCGTTACTACGCTGGCTCCTCAAGAAAACCTTCTACGCACAGTTCTGCGCCGGTGAAAACGCAGCTGAAGTCCGCCGCACTATCGACGGCCTTAAGAAGATCGGCTTTACCGGTGTTATCCTGGGCTACGCCCGCGAAATCGTCCTTAACGAGGCCCAAACCCACAACCTCTCGGCATGTGACGAGGGCCCCGTAGCTGAGGAGTGTGTGCGCAACGAAATCGGACCCTGGGCCGCGGGAACCTTGGAGACGGTGCGACTCGCCAGCCCGGGTGACTTCGTCGCACTGAAGTTCAGCGGCGTGGGACGGCTGGCCCTATACGCGCTTAAGAACCGCCTACCGCCGCCGAAGCCCCTGCGTGCCGCCATCGACGAGATATGTGCACTTGCTGCCGAACGAGACGTCCCGCTACTTTTTGATGCCGAGCAGACCGCCATTCAAGCTGGTATCGACGACTGGACTCTCGAGTACCAACGCAAGTTCAACACGATCCCCGGTCACGCTATTATCTACGGCACCTACCAGGCCTACCTCAAATCCACCCCGGCAACTCTAAGCGCACACCTCGCTGCTGCCGCCACGGAGGGATTCACGCTAGGCGTCAAGCTCGTGCGCGGTGCGTACCTAGGCGCCGACCCGAGACATATCATCCACGATACCAAGGCCGACACGGATAACGCGTACAACGGTATCGCAGCCAGCCTAATCTGCCGCACCTGGGGCTCCGTACTCAAGGCCCCAGCGGGCCAGGACGTCAAGTTCCCCCGCGTCAGCGTCATGCTCGGATCGCACAACCTCGAGTCCGTAAGGCGCGCACGCGCAATCCGGGATAGCGAGCAAGCGGACCGCGACACGGAGCTTGCCATCGCGCAGCTCCAAGGTATGGCGGACGAGGTTAGCTGCGAACTCGTTCACGCGTCGCGGGAGCGGGCGCGCGAGGGGAATGCTAGGGAGAAGGAGGACGCGATCAAGGCGTATAAGTACATCGTCTGGGGCACCACGGGCGAGTGCATGAAGTACCTCCTCCGACGCGCGTACGAGAATCGGGATGCAGTTGCTCGGACTAGGAGCGGGCGGGATGCTATGTGGAGCGAGGTTAAGAGGAGGTTTAGGGGGGCTTTGGGGTTGAGCGCTTGAAAGGGTAGGAAGAGAACAGTTACCTAGTAGTGCCGTATTGGTGAGGAGGGAAGAGAAAGGGGAGAGGGGAGATTGAGATTTACCTATGTGAGCATTAAGCATTAATGGGATAGCACGATTAGAAGGAGAAGGCGAGGAAGATCACGAGGGCGGGGTTCCTCCAAGTCAACGTGGAGTTATAAGTATGTGAGCGCGATCAATGACTAACGACGCGACGATAATTATACGGGTGATTTATTACTAAGGGCAGGCAGGTAGGCAAGGCAGATCGGGATCATATCTTATCACCCTTCGAGATATCTATGTGTCTATTTCTAAGGACAAAATTATGGCTGTTAGCAGAACTGAGAAAATTTGATGGTTTTGGTAATGCAAAATTATATGATTACACGATTTCCATGCACTTATTATCCCTTCGCCTTCCTTTCGTTTTATTGTTCCCTGAGATTTTACGGTATAATTTCGCTTACTCTATTCCTATTCCCACGAAATTTCGTAGTCGTAGTCGTACTCATCACAAGCTCCGCAACGCCATACCCCCCAACACCAGCATCTCCGCCTCACGCCGCCTTAGCGCCTCATCCGCGACGCCGTCCAGCCAGCCCACGCTGTTCAGCTTGTAGTACTTGCGCACCTTGGCCTGGTCCGTGAGCCCGGACTGAAGCGCCTCGTCTGTGAAGGGAACGGGGGTTCCCTGGACGTTGTTGCGGAGGTGCTGTTCTATGGCGCTGGGTGTGGTGTTGGAAGCGGGGGATATGAGGATTTTGACGATGATTAGGTGGTTGCTTGCGGGTGTGATGCCGAAGCGGCGGTAGGCTTCGGAGATCTGTGAGAGATTAGAGAAGGATATTTGGGGTATAATGGGGGTGAAATCTCTAGGTGGATTCATTCATTACGTACATTTTTATTCGGACTCAGTGAGCAAACAATCTCCGAGTGAATATTGGGTGTCTTCATGTTGCCATTTAGTTGTATCGTTATCGCCTTATAGACCGCGGCTAGTACTTGGAAACGCGAGATTACCTATTCAGAGATCCCATATAAACTCATTAGCATATAAAATCTTATGTTCATATCTTCAATAAATTCTATGTACGTGACGTGGGTATACATCTCGTATATCAATTTATGAAAATTTGTATATTGTCCATCGGCTTGTTCAGACGACAAGACTCAGAGATGGTAAGGTATGAGATGAATGCATAGTATTGGAAAACACGAAAAAAAGATAAGTGAAGTGAAAAAGAGAGAATTTTAATGGCGATTGAAGAGTTATACATACGGATGAGGCATCGATGAATGCATACTCATATTCGGCGTTCCGACTTAATAGCTGCTGGTGCAGGAACTCGGAGTTGGTGACATCCTTAAAGACGGCGATGTGGACTGTATGGGTCAACGGCACATGTTCGAGTTGGATTGTCTCTAACACCCCCGTTGGCGATGCCGCCACGCCATCCTCGGGGGTAGTCATTGTAAAACAGTAATTTGATCCTGGAGAGTTTTGTATTTGCTTTTAAGGCCAGCGAAGAAAGCCTAAGTTCCGTGATGTCTTAAATCTATTGATATGTTGCTTAAGATAGATGGTGGTGGGATTGATGTGTGGGGCGGATGACTGGTTAGAGGGGCATAGAGGGGCACGTCAAACAGGTGGCTGACAGCTGGTCACAATGTCTAGGCCTCGAAGTGTCACGCAATTACAGTATTAACGTCTAAACTTGAGTTTCTAACCCCTTTTATGTTAAGATACATAGCTCTTGTAGATGGAGCTTAAAAATGCCAGGTCAAAGTATCAATAATCAACTCTAACTACCTCATTATAAAGGGAATATCAATTGGTTATTATTTTAGTTTAATGCAGACAATTCCTGTAGCTGGTCGTGTGGTACCGCTACAGATGGTGGTTGATCCAAGTGTCCGGTTCACCCGTGCTCGCGTGCTCGATCGAAATCGGCAAGCCACCACTGCTACCCAGAATCTTCATCGTCATGTAAACAGGTTTAAACATATATTCATGAACGGACACTGGGACGGACGTAGATCCCAACATTAAACATGTCATAGCCCATTCGCGAACTGAGAGGACGTGAGTAGTAAGCTAGAAGCGGCGGGGATAGGGCTATTTTGAAGTGAAGCTAAGTAAAGAGCTTTTTACTATCTACGGTTATAAGTCTATTTTGAGTTCTTATGCTGTTGTGTAATTTCACCGGCTCCTTCGCCTGATTTACCCATCCTTCTAGAAACCCGGCTCCAGACCGGAAAGCTACATATTATTAGTAGCACAGCTAGGCTTAGGTCTAGATTTCTCCAGCCAAGCCATCGTTGGTCGGGCTTAAGCAGTGGTCGACAAATTCCTAAAAGACGCTAGTTCGATCTTTGCATAGCGATAAGTTGTCATCGGTTTCTATATCCAATGTCAAACTATGCTATAGTCTATTATTATGCGATTATGCTTAAAGACTTGCAGATTGGCTCTTATTTCAGATACGAAACACGTACGGCTTTGAGTCGATTGGTCTCTGGCAAGGCTTAGCTTCACCGCTATTAGGAAACACATCACTTGCATTCCTAAGGCATAGACAGCTTATGAGTTTCGACACTTTATAGAAGCTCTCGGGGGGGGGGGCCATGATTGACCCATCTCCTCGGGCACTGATCCAATTTCAGACATGACCCCAACCGAGCCGCTCCTTGCGTCGTAGATGGCGCGTCATGCAGAAACAGACTTGTCGTTTCTCGTTTTGGGGCGGAGAAAGGACCAGTAGCGAATTACGAATAGCGAATGAAATAGGCAGACACCCCGATGGTACCTTACTTATCACTAACAATTATTGTTAAAGTCCCCGAGAGGTCCGTCATCTGTCATCTCCATATCCATACCTGTTACGCTATATGTACCCACGGTTGGAAGGGGGAGACCCATTTCGATCCCAATGGGAAGTAATGCTTTTTTGTAATCGTAGATAGTTAAGTTGGCGGCATATTCCGTTTCTTATTATTTTCGTCCATCATTCATCCTCATTACCTTATATGGTATATGTGAAGGCCTTATTCGTCCGTACCTACATATGCTCAAACTTTTCAGTCCCAGGTCCAGGTATATGTCAAGACTCAAGGCTCAGGCTGTGTAGGTGCTATATGTATAGCTAATTTGATTCAAGCTCTTAGGCTGTTGAGCTAAGCTGACCCGACATAAGAACCTTGTCCATGCACGTACCTTATCTATATTCATACCGCTAATCCCGCTAAAGCAGAGCTAGATAGGTACGGTACGGTACGGTACTTGAAAGCTTAGATGGATTTTAGGTGATTTTGTTAGCTTTTATTAGGTAAGTTGCGTCCCTCCCCTTCCCAAGTTCGTTAAGTACCACTGCAACCAGTGACTAAACTCTAGGTTAAGTCGTCCAGGCTTTAAGGTTTCGGGAAACTCCATTCTCCCATTCGTTGCGAAACCTCGAAACCTTGACAAGCTCTAGTCCAACGAAATTGCGCGCGTCTCCTTTTTTTTTTTGTCTACCCGCCGTTCACGGTTCTCGGTCCACGGGCTATCACGGGCCTCCACAGCTTCGTGTTGCCATGCCTCCAGGCCGTCCGCCGAAACGGCCTGGTGATGCTACCGACCTCGATTCCCCCGACGGTACTGCCAAATGTAAACTACCTCGCTTGGATCGTGAGCGTGCCGCCCCGAATGACTTCTCCAGCGTAGTCAAGAGCAAGCTCCAATCTTACACGAGAACGGGTCAAGCATGCGACCGATGTAAGGTTCGAAAGATCCGCTGCGACGCCCTACCTGAAGGCTGCTCGCATTGCATCAACCAGAATCTCGACTGCTATGTTACCGATCGAGTCACCGGACGAACGGAGCGGAGGGGATACATGCAAGAGCTGGAACGTGAGAAGACAGATATGTTAAGTCATATTCGAAATCTCGAGAGGTTACTGCATCAGAATGGCGTCGAAGTAAACCCGTGGGCTTCGTCGTCCTCAGTTGAAGACTCGATTCCAGACAGGGGCATGGATAGCATGAGCAATCAGATGCAAAGCTCGGTAGGAAAACCTCAGTGGGCTCAACCCCAACAACAACTTGGGTCGTCTGTCTGGTCGAAGGACCAACATCGTCCTTCGAGGATATCCTATGCGAACACTTTACGATCCACGGTCGAGCCGAGACCTGCCGACGCTCACATAGGTGTTGGTGCCGACCAGGCTCCGTTGAGCTCCGTCAAGGGCACTACCTTGTCTATCCTAGGAAGCACCATAGACATCGGCTCTTTTGTCGCACCGGATATGGACGAACCATCCCCTGATGCTCCGGCTCAATCACCCATCTACAACAAGTCTGTCCAGGCTATGTTACAGTCCGTCACAAATATCAACCCTCCGCCTCACATCGATTATCCGCCTAGGGAAGACGCATTTACGTATGCCCAATGGTATTTTCTTATGATATATCCCTTTCATCCCGTTTTGCATAAGCCCACCTTCATGAACCTTGTAAGGAAATCTCTCTACGGTCCGATCCTCCAAACTCACCTCCATACTAAGTCGGTGACTCCAGTTACTACGCCTCTACGATGATCCAAGTTTCAAACCTACTGTAGCCGAAACCACTATAGTCCATCTGGTATTCGCTTCGATATACCTCCAATATGCACTTCGAAACCGCGAGATGCCCGAGCAGAGAGCTCGTCTGAACGATTTATCAAATAAGCACTACCATTTTGCGTTGAGCAAGTTTTTCGACTTGTCAATATCTAAAACTCTCTACGATATCCAGGCTTTGGCCATGCTCTGTGTACATACTATGCGATTTCCGAAATCTAACACTAGTAATATGCTAAGCAACTACACGCTAGCCATGGCTATTGATTTCGGTCTTCACCGCGCTTGGAAGAGCCCCGGCGAAGGAACGAATCTAGAGAACGAACTACGTAAGCGGATATGGTGGACGATCGCTTCGACGGCCATCACCTTGAACGGTCGGATGGGGCGACCTATGCCCATTCGTTTGGAGGATATTGACACCGAATTTCCAGAACCGATAGCCGACGAACTCCTTACCCCGGATGGGGTCGATACTAGTAAATCCCTTCCGTGTGTTTACGAGATTGGCGTTTCCGCCTGTAAGATTTCAGCATTGTTCCTCGAGATGTTTGCCAACATATACTGTGCAAGAAAGGAGCCGAGTCGATATATTCCTGTGATTGAGTCGCTTGAAGAGCAACTTGAAGCTTGGCGAGACAACCTCCCTCCCGGCCTGAAACCACCCGGCGCGGGACAACCCGAACATGAAAACCCTATGCATGCTTTATACGCGGAATACATGGCTCTCGATTTTAGTAAGTAGTATCCAGCACTTAAACCCTTTGCCCGGTTCTACATCAACCCCTTCACCACTTCCGCCTTGGGGTATCTCGATTTATCAGATGCTAATCATGAATGCTCAGGAATTACATTACGGCACCCCGCCGCTTGTATAACAAATGACCCAAAGCTAACAGCGGAAAATACGAAGATATGTGAACAGACAGCGAAAGATATGCTTAAGATCCTGCACAAACTGTATAAATTGAAATCACTAGACACGACATGGTACGGTCTCGCGATATACGTCACGGCAATATTCTCCACCTTAGTCGCGCATTGGGAGAGGCGACATGAGACGAGCGCGGCCGAGGTGCAAGCCCTACGTGGAGATATGAATCTCTGGCTAACCCTCTTAGCTGAGACTGGAAGTCTTATGGGTAAGTCCACAATGGAGATTCTCACCCAACAGATCACTAACACTATGACTATCACTTAGGCTGCGGCATGGGTGTTCGCGATGCTGTATCATCCATTATAGATCGCACCATCAGTTGGATAGAGCATGACCAGCTTCAAAAAGTCAATGAGGGGGTCCCACAAGCGCAACTGTCACAAGACATGCTCAAACAGTCTCCTCATTCACCCCCTTTTACCAACTTACCACCAGCACCTGGCTCTAACCCCGGCAACGATACGGAATCGATGAACGGCTCCACGAGCCACGTCATCGCGACACCGCGCAATAACTATTACGCAGAAGCCACTTCGGACGCCGGAACGTATCCTCCGCTTTCGTATGCAGACTCTACTCCGCACGCAACCAATAGTATTGCCTACGATCCAAGCGGCTCTTTTCTATATGCCCAAACGGCTGGGCAAGTCGCCGTAGCTCAGGCGCATGCTCAAGCTCACGTGCACGCGCATGCGCAAGCCCAGGCACAAGCACAGGCACATGCACAGGCACAGGCGCAGGCACAAGCCCAAGTCCAGACGACGGACCACAATCCTCTTACGACATTTGCTACACAAGCAACTCAGATGACGCAACCCGCACACTTATTATGGCGCCAGCAGCAGCAGTCCTCGGGAGGAAATACCTGGCAGGACTGGACGGCCGCCATCGTGGACAACCAAGATCGATACAGCGCGAATGCCTTGATGTCGCTAGGTAGCTCCGACCCTAGACCCGGCGGGAATGTGGATAACGCGGGAGCCAATGGGCTGGGGTTGACGATGCCCATGAATAATGCGCCCGCGACCACGACGGCCGCGATGCAGTGGCCTTTGCTTCTTTTCTCGGATGGGGTTAGCGGTGCTTGATATAGCATAGCGTTTTCAGGCCCCTATATATAAGGCTTGCGGTGATTTAGAGAATCGTGATAAGGGGAGGCAGCCTATAGGGGTTGCCACATCCCCTAAAATAGTCATAGACGGCTCATGGCTGAAGAACGAGCGTTTGCAGGCCATCATCTACAATACCAGTTCCAACTGACGATGTCCATGTACTATACGACCGGGGCCGGACGGGCTCTACGCAGTACATTATTCAAAAGGGGTAGGGGTTACCGGGGGCCATTTTTGTACATGTAGGTTTTGTACATACATTTGATATCATCCATCAGTCTGTGGACGGAGTTCGGTTGGGTTGGGAACTTGGTGTACGCAGGCGGGCGGGCGGCGACCCAGCACCCAGGCGGCCATGTCAAGTGTTATTTATTCGGCATAAAAGCGTTGAATGTTATCATGGGATCTGGCCGCGTCAGATGGCGCGCGTCTGTGAGAGGCAAGTTGTTACGTTGTTGTTCTTGAGATGCTTTGTGTGAGCGAGTGAGTGAGTGGATTCTAAAGTACCATGGATGGTACGTATAGGTTGATGTTGGTACCCAGGCAGCCATGATGGAAAGCCACATGATCGCCGTGAGACGCACCCGTCCGCTTGTGGGGACGGGAACATGCGTTCCTGTCGGTAGATCAAATCCAACGACCCAATGACCGTACGCCTACACGAATAGAACCCCCCAGCCACTCCTTCGTTTTTGCTTTGCTCGCTAGGTCCGCGCACGATTCATCCTGTGCGACTTCGATAATAAGGATTGGATCTTGCAGCTCAGGGGTAGCCACCTCGAGTCAAATCAGGGGATTCGCAGACTACCTCATGTAAGAAGACCCAACGCCACCCTTAATACTACGCGAATACTGTTTCTAGCCTCTCTTTCTGCTGTGCTCTGCGAGGGGTATACGCAGGCCGGTAAGGCTGCGTGCTTGCCTTACTGTCATGTTATTAGCTACATGTAGTCATTTATGTCTTTGTAAAAGGGCCGCTACGGTATATAGGTCGGTAGTCTTAGCTGGTGAATGTTGACCCCTCCCCCGGCGGAACACTGAGATGTCCCATGTTGGCTCGTTTGTATAAGCTCATCAGGATTCAAATTACGCAATCTTAATACTCTGATAAGTGTAGGTAAGTAGTACGGGGGGCAATGAATAGTTGACATCTACTCACCGAAAGGACCAGGAGTCTCTAGCGGAGTATTCCTTCCTATCTGTCTGTCTCTAGTCCCTCTCTGAATACGTGGTGGGACTGTTCTTTCGTTACTTTGGTATAGAGGCTTTGCCGCTAGTGCCCCCGATCCTATTGATTCATCTTGAACTAGATTGAATTCGCTGAATTCGAGGGAATATGACTATTACTGACTAGACCCTATAAAGGGGGGTGATTCCTGACTAAGCAATGGAGACAGTACCCCTATTCCCATATTCTGACGGTTGACTGCACTTACATTGCCGAACAATGTTTGGAAATTCGTCAGCCAGGTCCGGCGGTATCGGCTCCTTGCTATCATGCTCGCCTCTGGGAATTTACTTATCTCCATGCTTGTACGAGGTGCTCCCGTGTTTGGGAAACGAAGCGCCGGCGCTTCGAGCATCTCTATCTTGTCGGCTTAGCATTGGAAATTCTTATCCTTGTATTACCCACACCACATTATCTATGTCCTAATTTGCAAGATCTACCGATATAGTTGATACAGCACTCGAGCCGTCAGTTGATCAGGGCATTCGTCCATGTGTAACCGGTCATGACGACGGTACCGGATCCAGACTCCATCGACCCACGACATACAATACCGATTATCGCGCAATTATTCATGATATTTGAGAGGACAAATACTTGCCTTTATCTACCAGAGGGACTTAGGAGGCCTCATTTATCGACTTGTGTTGCTTTAACAGTAGTCTTGTGTAGCATGACAGGGAACTCTGAGAAGGACCACTCCTCCGCAAGGGCTATTTCGTACGCTAGATCCGGAGCTTGTGGTTATTCCTGCACTGGCGTATCCAGGAAGCCTCCAAATAGTTCCCTAACAAGACACTCATGATGTAAGTGGTCAGAGGGGTGATGTAGGTGGTAGTATGTGGGGAAGTACACACTCAGGCGAGAAAGGGGAAGAGAAAGATCTTGCGATGCCTTGTGGAACTATATGAACTTCTGAGTGTATTGGTAGACAGTGGCAGTAACCTCGGAGGCGAAAAGTCGCGAGGTCGGGTGAGTTGATTGTGTATCTTCCCACCAATGCCCTCATCATGTCTCGATTGACGAGGAAGAGCTAGTATTGACGCCGAGGTCGGCGATGACAAGAAGATCGTGTCTGACTATACAGCCTTATGCCTGATTGCAGATTAGGTGGCCCAATAGGGAGGAGGCTGTATGCTTTATTGACTTGTAGGTAGGCATCAACCTTGATTGCACTGACCGTATAGGAGAGGCATGAGCTTCCAGTATACCCGGTACAACTAGGTTCTAAATCTAAGATTCGCCCCAGATATCGAGCCTCGAAAAATGTATATATATCTACGGAGATTCCCTCCATTGGGTCTGGATCCCTTTTGCTCAACAAGATAACAAGAATCTTACCAGGAACTGAAGACAATACAGAACTCGATATCTACATACAACTCAACTCAACACACTACTTCTATTCTATCAACGATGCATTCCACCAGCATCTTCGTCCTCGTCCTCGCCGTCTGTGGCGCGGTGCTCGCAGGCCCATCACCGACGACGACCCGTGCCCCCGGAGACCCCGATTGCGCGGCTCTCGAGGAGTACTGCAAGTGCGAGGATGAGTACGTTTCCCTTTGCCCACTATTCCCCCCGTCTTAAAACTCTTAGCCCCAAATTCATTGACTTTCCTTACTAACGTATTCCCAGCGACCTCCAGTGCGAGTTGAACGTCGACTGCGAGTGGTGCCGCAAACACGACGCCTGGGATGATCCCTCCTCGACTACCAGCTCCACCAGCACCAAGCCTGTGGTAACCCACACCCTTCGAGTCCGAGGCGCTTACTAGTCCATTCCTCTCGTTGAATTTTGATTCCGAGGAGGAGAGATGATGGTGGAGATGGAGAGATCATTTGATCATTGGTGCTAGGAAAGAGTACTAAGGGGGTCTTGAGACGGATGGTGTGGTGTTTTTCGGCGTATATTTTCATCTTCTACTACTTTTCCTCACTACTAGCACGCACGTCCTCGTTAGCACCAGGGGTTGTGGGATGGTGCCACATTGGTTGACGAGTTTCACTCAGGCTTGAGGGTCTCTGATCGTCGCCTTTCTTTACCGAATCGACATCTTATTCCTACCATTATGGGGCCCGACTAAGTGACGTGGGTTAAGCGACCATAGAATGACATGCTAACAAACGTCGGTAAAGACCTAGGGTTGGGTTGATGATCCTATCCAGGGGTTCATTGGATGGATTCTATACACCGGAATCGAGGCTCGGCAGACAAGCCTCGAGTCGCTCTCACTTATACTATAATACAGAGATTAGACTCATCTTAACGGAGATTCTTTCCTCGTATCTCCGAAGTCCCCCTTCCCTCTGAGCGCTTTCTCAGATATAACGCGAGCAGATTATTTTCTTTAGCCTTGAGCCATGTATGTCATCCCAACCTCGATTCAGCCCGTCCTATGCAAATGGTTCCGCCATGTAAGAGTAGAGTTCTTCGTCCAACAGCAAATGCGGTGGTGGCAATATAGTGACTGTTCTTGTAGTCAATCACCTTATACAGTTCTGATGCAAGCAAGTCAACGCCTTCCGTGAGGCGTCTGCATCTACATCTGCACCCCCCATATAATACACCTTTTTCTAGGTTACCCTATTTGTGGTACTCAAGATTATTTCTTGGGTTCGCTGGAATTCTCTGCCGATTTTGAGGGTAAGAACCAGTTTACGAATGACGACTTCATGCTGCTCATGGCCTCGGCTTGTGCCTTTTCGGTGGCCATTTGTTCTTCCTTGAGCCACTTCTCGCCGTTTTCGCGGATCTCTTTCTCCATTAGTTCGTAGTTGCGCTGGCCCCTCTCCCGCGCGATATCCTGCAGCATCTTGCCCTGAGCGAAGGCCTCGCTCGGGGTGATATCTCCTTCGGCAGGCACCATCATGCTCATGCTGCTCGGCTTCAGTCCAATTAGGCTACCTAGAGCTCCCATCCCGCTCGTGCGCTTTCTCTTCTCGGATTCGAACTTCTTATTGAACTCGGCACGCGCTATCGCTTCTCGGCGGGCGAACTCAGTCGGGATATGCTTGCCCTCAAACGACTTGAGCACCTCTCGCACGTCCTTATATTGCATGGTATGGATGTACTCAAGGAAGGGGATCAACGCAACAAGCTCGTTATCCTTGGGATCGCCAGTCCACTTCTTAAGTACAATCGCATTCTCAGGCTGGTTTCGAACGTGCTCAGGCTTCGTATCGATTATGATGACTTTCGACAGGTCACGATTCAAGTAAGATAAGTCCTGCATAGGATTATAGTGTTAGCAATTATCAACTAGTACGGCCGCGAAGATGGAATACCGACCTTGACGATTTCACCATCCTTGTACTTAGTGGCTTCCCTAAATAGGGGCCAGACGATGAATCGGAAAGGATCCAGCTTTCGGACTAGCGGTTCTGCGATAGCGAACGGAACACTTGTGAATAAGACCAACTCGTAGTATTGACTGAGGTAGTGTAGGAAATAATCCACGCCGGGGCGCTTGGCAATTCTCCAACCGTGTTCTCGTGACCATTCGCTGTGTATCAACATATCCTCGAGACTAATGCAGAGGGTGTATGGTCGTTCGAACATGGGATCTGGGTCGGGTAAGAGCTTTTCGAAAGCTGGTTCGCTATAGTAGTTTGTGACATCGCCGAATCGAGCCATCATGCGCTTCCACCATAGCGAGAATGACCAGCCGTTGGGAATATCGGTATGCGTCTGAGCTTCTTCCTCATCCCAATCACGGCCTAGGTAAGCTAGTAGCAAAAGACCCACGACAAGCGACCCGGCGTACATGCGATTAGCCAACCTAGCCCTCCGCTTCTCCATTGAGCTCACGTAGGCAGAAGCAGGTAATTCCCCACGACCACGGCCGCCGCCAGTTTCAGTTTCTAGCTGGTCTTTCTCCTCAACTGCAGCAAGCGCCGATTTGTTGGTGGCACCACTGGTCTCGTACTCCAAAGTAGACGGGATACCCTGGGTGAGATCGGGTAGTGACCTTAAGTCGGGCTTAGAGGCAGAAGACTCGGTTTCGGTGCTTTGTGAAGGCTCGGAGCTAGGAGTCTGAGATTGGGTGGGCTGAGTGGCGCCGGGCTGGGGTTGGTTAGGTGTTGGCTGCTGGTTTGCACCTGAACTCGACGGTACATTTTCGGGTCGATCCTTAGCCATGCCTCGCATCCATATTGAAGTTGCTGGACTGGAGACTCTGGGAACTCTGGAAATAGCCGATGCTGCTATGGTTGATCTTGAGAGCGCTGGTGATCGCGCCGAGCGCAAAAGAGCTCTTGACAGCATTGCGTCAGAGTATCGGCCGACCGTGCAGGGCGCAGATCTAGTGACGACGATTTGACGGCCGAATTCGATGTAAATACCAAATCCTCCTTTTAACCGCTTTCCAGTCGACGAAAAAAGTATGTGGACTGGAGGTTCGTTTGTCGAAACCGCGCGGGACGGCGAAGTGGTTGAACAACAGCTGTTACGAAATTTTAAGAGTGCATCCCCAAGCTTGGCTTTTGGTCAATGGAATCATCCAACTTCTCAGCCAATCTCCAAATTTTTCATTGCCGAAGTTTTACCAGGCACTACGTATGTACTTTTAAAGTCAAAGTTCGAGAAGAGTCCGTGATTCGGCGCCATCTTTCTCCACCATGGCTATAGATCCACATCACGTCATTGGTAAAGGTTTGTTGTCAATGGTCATAAGTACAGTATAAACTCACTATGATACTAGCTGAAGCCTTATTATCTATATCATTATTGAGTATTATAGAAGGGTTCTTACAATGCTTTTAAGTCTTTAAGAATAGAGTTAATTGACAGACAGGATATATACGGAATATTAACATTGAAGAAACTCCCGTGTTGGTACTTAAGTAAGCCTAACCCATCTGCATGTGGCGTGTACCTATTTAAGGTACCCAAGAAGGAATAGCGTCGACCTGGAAAAACCTGGATCCCCGTCGACCATCCCTGGTTGGCCCATTCTTCCCGGATCACTTGACTTAACCCCACTTGATCAGTCACTTGCATCCAATGTTCATCCATCAACGGCGAACTATCCGTCGACTTCGACTTGACTCGACTCACCCCTTGAATACCACTACTCCAAGAACTCCAAGAGGCAATTGGATTGAATAATTGACTCGACTAATACCAGTATACCAGTACACACCAACTACCTACCTCCTCCTTTTTGTTTCCAGTACTTTTTAGTAACTTATTCTTATTCCGGTTGTCTTCTGCCGTACTTCCCCTCCCTTGAATCGCTGGGGCGATTGGCTTTTCTTCTATTTATGTCGCTGCGGTTTCTTAGGCTATTTGTCATCTGTGCTCTCTCATGAATTACACTACCTACACTACCACTACCGCATACGACCTACTTCCTACTTCGATCACCATGGCAGCCAAGGGTGCTGCGTTCTAGAGGGTGGTTGTCACTTGTCGAGAAGTATCGCGATGGCACCACCCTCGCGATGCCACCTTATACCACGATTCAATCAATTGTCCTAATCCTAAATTAAAGAACGGAACAAACATTTACACACACCGAACTCGGTCTGGGATCTTTCCAACCCTCTACTCTCCTCTTATACACCAGCATTAGCTGTTGCGTGACGGTTGTCCTCCGTCGCCTGGCTCGTCACTCTTCAGTCGCATCACTCACGTTCCAGCCCGCCACTCCGCAATAAGTCTGAGTTGACGTTTACAAGATGCGCCAGAAAGCCGGCAGGGCCAAAAGTTCGAGGGCCATTCGTGGTCCCTCGGGCCCGACACCTGTCTCTTCAACCCTTACCACTCCGCTTAGTTCAGCCTTACCTTCGACCTACACCTCGGAAGCCGAGTATGATGCCAACGACGAAGTAGCCAAGTTACAGATTGGCGCGCTGTCGCTGAATTCCGCAGTATCGGGTCCACGTAAGCCGAAGCGAGAGAAGCAGCCGCCCTTTCGATTCCTCGATCTTCCCTCCGAACTGCGTCTGAAAGTCTACGATTACCACTTTGCCACTACCGTCGGGGTGCTTGACCTCGACCCCGACAACTACAAGAGAATCCATCAGAAGTTGGCCATCCTGCGCGTCTGTCGAACTATATACCGCGAAGCATCTTACTTCTTTTACAGCACACACCGCGTTCGCGTCTTCCCGACACACCCCGGACGATTCTTCAAGACTAAGAAGCCGCTCCTTGCCCGCATGAAGCCGAACCAACGTGCGTGCTTAACCTCTCTCGAGTTGCGCCTGGGACCTGGCTGGAGTAGCCCGCCTCGGGGCTGGGTCGTGAATCCCGCATTGGGTCTGTCGGACTGCGTCAATGTCACGAAACTCTCCGTGTACATCGAGTGCGACCCGGGCAACGATTTCTTCAGGGGTTTCCGCCAAGAAAACAACTTCTACGAACGATTCTCCAAGGCCCTGCTGATCGATGTCCTTGAAGAGATGCCGTGGGTCAAACGAATCGAGTTCGACGCATGGCTCAATGTTAAGAAATCAGGGGTACTCATGCGTGGGCTACTTGACGTGACCATTTCCAGGGGACTCAAGATTCTCTGGGGTAAGGAGAGGGGATGGACAGACGCGGAAGAAGTGGAGCCGGAACCGGCGCTGAATCTCAACGATCCCCTTCTCATTAGTCACAGCACACCGGATATTATGGTGGTAGTGTAGGACAAAGGCGCAGGTAATTTTTTATGGGTTGCAACCTCGGAACGCTATTGGCATTCGGATATGCAGATACTAAGGGTACTACTTTGGGTGGCCGGGCTATTAAGGGTTGATTGGCACCTGGCAGGGCAGTAATTACTGTTCCTTATTATAGTGAAAACGGCCTTGTATGGCTGTGTGGGTATTGCGTATTCACCTCTCTCACTGTAATGATGTAACGACACTAAATGGAATGAGAATGCCCGAGTTTACGAGTGGTTATTGTGTCGCCTTTTTTGGGGGGACCGCGTGCGTAATCCTCTCTTTTAATTAATTAAAATTCTCGATTTTTATTAATGCATTTTTAATTATATGACGTCTCAAATAAAAAGGTAAAATAAAATCTTTAATATAATTAATGTAATTTAAAATAAAAAAGATTATGTAAACGTTTAATAAGTTAATAAAAAATGATAAATTAATAAAAAATTTATAAGATAACGTTTAAAAATTTAATTTTAAAAGATTTAAGCTTTTAAGCTATTAAATTTAAATGATTTCTTTTTTTTAATTAAATTTAAGCTTTTAAGTTAACTTTAAATATTAAATTTAAACGGTTCTTATTTTTTAATAAGTTTTTTTTTTAATTAAGTTTTTTTTTTTTAGTTAAGTTCCTTTTTTTTAGTTAAATGCTTTTTTTTTAAACTTTAATAAAATTAAGTTTTTTAGTTAAATTTAAGCTTTTTAATTAAATTTAAGCCTTTTAATTAAATTTTAAGCTTTTTAACTTTTTAATTAAATTTAAGTAATTTAAGTAATTTAAGAAATTTAAGCTTTCCCGCTAAATGCTTACTTTCTAGTTAGATTTAAGTGATTTAAGTGATTTAAAAAATTTAAGTGATCTAAGAGGTTTAAAACTTTTAGTTAGATTTGAACCCTCTAGCTAGGTTCTTACCCTCCAGCCAGTTTTAAGCCCTTTAACAGGTTTAAGCCTTCTAGCTAGGTTTGAGCCCTCCAGCCAGATTTAAATGATTCAAATGATCTAAGAGATTAAAGCCCTCCAGCCCCAATAGCGTGGTAAACTTGGGTTATTATGGTCCCCGAACGGGGGCCCTCCAGTTGACGGATTATAACCAAGTATATCAATTGATCTTGCCTTTGCCTATGGTGAACTCGTAATTAATACTTCGTAGAACGGCTCGTGCCAATGACTAGATAAATTACCTAAATAGGTAAGCAAGATAATTCATAGGATATCTACATATATCCCTTCAAAAAAAAATTTATAAGCATAAACCGCCCTTTAACGATAAGACACCCTAGAGGCGGGTAAGTACGGGATCCTAAAGATACCAGAATATATTTCCCTTTTTGGTAAGTTGAGGGCAGAAACTATTGGCCTGGTCGCCTGGTGTTATGAAGATCGATGGATTAATCTGGGGAAGGCATAATTAGGTACGAAGCAAGGTACATGTACCTCTAAATCGACCCCACCAAAATTTTCCATCTGTAACATCCGAACCCGACAGCTTGAGCTTCTAGCTTCCTATTTATCCCCAATTCCAACAACAGTTGTACAAATACACCGAGTCCGACAACTATACCTGCACCTAGGGCCAACCAGTCTTGTTAAGTGAGCGCGCACCAATATCCTATATCAAGAGTAAAAAGAGAGGCGAGAGGTAGGGAAGAGAAGAGAAAATGCCCCTCGACACATCCACCTACTCCCTCGCGCTCCTGCGCATCGACGGCCGCCGCTGGAACGAGCTGCGCCACCTGCGCGGCCAGATCCGCACCCAGGCCGCCGCCGACGGGTCCTCATACCTCGAGATGGGCAACACCAAGGTCATGTGCGTCGTCACGGGCCCGAGCGAGGATAAGGGACGACGCGGCGGTGGGCAGAGCGCTGCTTCTTCGGGGCCGGGGAATTCGAATGCTTCGGAGATCCTTGTTAGTATTGTCGTTGGCGGGTTTAGTACCGTGGATCGGAAGAAGAGGGCTCGGAGCGATAAGTACGTTTTTTCTTTCCCTATCTATTTTCCTTATTTTCTTTCTACGCTTTGTTGGCTGCTACGTACGTACATGTGGACGCGCTGCTAACGAAGCGCAAAAACCCACAGGCGCATCCAAGAACTCCAAGCCACCCTCGCCAAATCCCTCGCCGCGGTCCTGCACACGCACCTCTTCCCGCGCTCCACCATATCCATCTCGCTGCACGTGCTCGCGCAAGACGGCAGCCTCCTCGCCTGCGCCGTCAACGCCGCCACCCTCGCGCTCGTCGACGCCGGCGTCCCCATGACCGACTACCTCGTCGCCTGCACCGCGGGCAGCACGTCCTCGCACGCCGCCGCCGACGACAAGGCCGATCCGCTCATCGATCTGAACAATCAGGAGGAGCAGGAGCTCCCGTTTCTGACGCTGGGGACGCTGGACGCGACGGACAAGGTCGCGCTTATGGTGTGTGAGAGCCGGGTCCAGGTTAGTCGGTTGGAGGGCATGATGGTTGCGGCCGCGGACGGGTGCGCGAATATACGGAAGTATTTGGATTCGGTCGTTAGGGAGAAGGGACGTCGGATGGTGGCCGAGGGGGCGGTGGAGAAGGGTGCTAGTATGGCGATGGATATTGATGTTTAGATCTGGCTTGGCCGGGTTTACAAGTTGCGGTTGGAGATGAGAGGAAAATTAAGGGGGCGTATGGCATTGGTATAGCATTTGACAGGCGTTACGGTTACAGACTCATTTACTCACAAGTAAGTCAGACCTTGCACAGTTCGGAAATGGCATTTACTTTCATTATTATATATCAGACAGAGACTATCGCATGGTAATAAACATACTAACACCGAGTAGTCACCTACAGCTCTTCATGCTTTCGCCCCTGTTCTTCCGCGGGAGTAGCTTCAGGGGTCGGCTCTGTGCCCTTGGTGGGAGTCTCAGACTCAGGCTCAACCTCGACCTTCACGGACTCTTCAACCTTGACCTCGACGGTCTCAGCCGGCTTCTCCTCAACAAGTTCGCCAATTATGCCCTCGGGCAACTTCTTCTTGGTGCCCTCGCTTAAGCGAATGGCGTCGATCCAGCTCTCCACACTCTCGGCGCTGAAATCGCCTTCATAGTGGCGCCACCATCCCCGCTTACCGTTGATAGCCACGATCTCGACTTCTCCTGAGAGCTCTAGGCTCTTGAACACGGACTCGGCGGCCTCGTTGTCGTGGTGGACCTCGAAGAATGGGAAGAGATGGCGCTTGGCGTGGGCATGCTTGGATGCTAGTTCAGCGAGGTTGGCCAGTGCCTTCTCGGCGGTTTCTCCGTGGGCGGATGGCACGAAAGCGAGGACGCAGGTATGGGCTTTGCGGTTCAGGCACTCCTTGGTCAGCTTGTCCGCCTCGGTGATGGCCGGGATCGGAGGCGCAACTTCAACGGGCTTTTCGGTAGGGGGAGGAACCTCGGTCGGCTCTTCTGATTCTGTAGAGGTGGTCTTGGAGCTGGATTCGGTGGATTTGGAAGATGCCTTGTCCTTCTTCTCGGCCTTCTTTTCACTCTTCTTTTCCCCCTTTGCGTTGCCAGTGGCTGCATCCGGGTTTGGTTGGCCGGCTTGCGACAGGAACTTGACCATGGCATCCTTCTTCATCTCCCCGTTGTAGACTAAGCTGTCCTTGTCGCCTCCTGGTAATAGTACCAGGGTCGGATAGGATGTGATACCAAACAACTCATTCGCCTTGGTCTCCTTATCTCGAATCTGTGCGACTGTGATGACGTCCAGGAAGTCGATTGCGATGCTCTTCAGTAAAGCACTTGTGGTACCCTTGTCCGTAAATAGTATAGCCTTAGCCGTGTCGTTCTTGGTTGATAGGAAGGAATCGATGTCCTTGTCCGTCACCCGCTTTACGTGGTTGTTGATCTTGTCGACGACGGCATCCACGATGCCCTTGGCCGTTCGCGGGCCGTTGTAGTCTTCCACAATCGGCTTTCCCTTTTTGCCTGGGCGCACCGTCTTTAGGGTCGGGAAACCCTTGACGCCCATCACGCCGCATAGCTGCTTGTTCTCGTCCTCATCGCAGTTTACGGCGGCGACTTTGGCCAGACCCTCTAGGTTTCGGGCGGCTTTCTCGTAGGCGGGCTTGAGGTTCTGGCAGTGGCCGCACCACGGCGCGTAGAACTCGACAACCTAGTATAGTAGCCCATTAGTTGATGCTTATTCCCTATGTCTATCACCCAAGGAGCTAGCGGGTTCCTTGGCATGCCACTACAATTGGGACTTACAGAGGTGTGGTTCGACTTGTTAATTATCTTATCGTAGTTCTTCGCGTCCACCTGGACTACGGGCGAGCTCTTCAGATACAGACCGGCCTGGGCGGCGGGTATGGCGGAGAGGAATGCCACTGCAGCAATTGCTGTGGTGGGGTTGAGGTTGAAGGCGTGCATGGCGTGTTACGTATAGTATGATCTCACGATCAAAGAAAAGGTATAAGACTAACAGGAGCTAGACGAAGAAAAATTGTAGTGTCTAGGAAAGATTAGAAAAGAAAAAGTGATATATCAAACCGTGAGTTAATTTCCCTGGCTATTGTTTATAATCAAGGAGAGGAGATCGTGGTCATGACAGATAATCCACTCCGTTCATGTCAGTCACACGATGGAGAGACTGGGGAGCTGGTGGTGAAGCTTTTAAAGTGATTGCTGTCTTCTTGCTGCATTGAGCAAAAGGCCACCGTGGAAATTCGATCCAATTCGCTGAATGACTACGCTAGGTACAGCTATGATCTAGAACCCCCCCTGCCCCGCCGGTGTCTAGGGAGTTGATTGGTTCCATTGGAGAATCCGGGGTAATTTGTGGCTGATGACAGGAGCCGAAACAGTTAGTACATAGGTTGTGAGCTGAGGTTGATAGAGTTGTGGCGTGAGCTCTTGTCCTTATCTGCAGTCCGGCTGGTGGGGAACCTGTGACTTCAGCGGGGTCTTCAAACGCTTAGATTGGAAGTTAGAGGTGTGCCTGATGCGACTCGATTGCGCGGTGGCTGGTTTTATCTCAACTTCGCCAACTTAGCTCTTCACCTTTCCTAAACCTCGTACCCGACGATATACATCCCATATATCAGTTGCTAGCTAGAGATACTGAGGCTATATAATCACAAAGCCCATCTGCGAAGAGATCACATATCTTCACATTTGACGCCGAAGGACTGATTGTTCAACGATATTGCGCCGTGTTGATTATCGCAACCAGTTTACATACAGCTCCCTCAACGTCCTTATCCTCGGATATCGATCTACCGAACTCCTGAACACACTTTCGATAAGACCTCCTCTCTAGTGTTATAATGGCGGCCAACATACCCGCAAAGTTGAAACAAGCGGGCATCACGCCCTTTATTGTGCGGTCTTCGCAGCTTGAGACCGCGAAGCCTGTTATTGCCTACTGGGGTATGTACATTCATAATTGTCGCATCGCCATATAAATTTGCTCATGGCTATGCCTCAACAGGTTTCTACTGGGCTGTCAATCAAATTCTTAGCAAGGGCCTTCACTCTGCCGACGAAGAATGTCTCCAATATACTACGAATTTGATGGAAAGACTGGAGCAGGTATGGTGGTAATACTTTAACCTAATTCGACGAACAACCTACTAAACAGTCCCCTATTCCCACAGATAAAAGAGCAACAACCCGGTAATGATGCGATCCACGATGACGTAGCCGGCCAAGCATACGTAGAGCAGTTTGCGCAAGAGACCTTCGAGAGAGCACTTAGGCCTCTGAAGGCCAACAAGGTTACACAGTATAGCGCCCCTCGAGAAATTATGGACTTGTACAAATACAGTCACTAATAGATAATTATAGGCAAACAGCGAGCACTTTCGAAGCCGCAGCTACCTTCTTCCAATTAGTCAATATTTGGGGGCCGCCCGATGCTGAGACGCAAGAGAAGATCAAGTACGCTAAATGGAACGCCGCTCGGATACTGAAAGCGATCAAAGAAGGCAAGGATCCAAACGAGTCGAACCCGAAACCGGACGAGGTTAGGGAAGGAGAAGCTCCGCCGGCACTCGACCCCAATGATCCAGAGGTCCGGATGATCGACGGGGCGCAGCCAAAACCAGCGACTGTGGAGGACGTCCCCGATGAAGGGGATAGGCTACACCCGGCGTCGGCTGAATCTTATCAGACCTTCCCGGCTCCCGTATCTGCGCCGACATCACCTCCAGCTCCGTCAGCTCCAGCACCCGATCAAGTATCTCCTATAGCGCCTCCTGGTCCACCCACGCCAGATACGGAAAGTTATTTCCCCAATGCGCCCAGCGCGCCCGACGCTTTAGATCTACCATCGATGGCAAATATGCCCCCACCAGGCTCGGCTCCACATAACCCGATGGGCCCTCCGCCGTTAATACCAAGTCCCAGCTCTCACGATCCCGCCGGGCCACATTCTGCTCCGTTTACACTGCCGGACGTACCATCAACCCCCCAAGATTTCTACCGACCTACACCTCCACCGCCGGCAGTCCCACCGCAGCAGCGGCATATTCCTCCTCAGCCTCCTCGGGCGCCCACCAGTAGTCAGAGTTATTATTCTCAACCTTCACAACCGGCCGTCCCTCTACCAGCACCGGTGCCCTCAGCGCCAGCGCAGCAGTACGGCGGTAATGGCGCGCCTTCAAACTCACTTAACACAGACGACATGGCGATAGTACAGGCACAAAAGCATGCCAAGTGGGCGATATCCGCGCTGAATTTTGAAGACGTACCGACGGCGGTGAGAGAGCTACAGGCAGCGCTGGCTAGCCTCGGCGCGCGGTGATTTAATGTCCATTGTATCAAGCCGCTGTGTTTAGAGTAAAGCCAAATAGTGAGAAGCAGATGGGAAGTTGGTAATACTACGTCGACTTCGACTTACATGATAATCCCGTAGACTTCATGACAAGTGACTCACGTAACCATTATAAGAATTTTTGGAATCACATCAAACACGAAGCTGACTTTGGATCGGCTTGTAAAATATAAGATGGTTTCGGGAATGGGGGCCTCTTCGAATAAGATCCGTCTGTTATTATAGCGGCCCAGCTTTCCTACATCCGGCGTCAGAAGCTAAGGTAAGGGATGGGTCCCGGACTTGGTATAGCTTCGTAAGGCTGGGTCCAGCATGCTCCCGGATGTAATAACTCAAAAGTTGAAGTTAAGCACCGGAGCTGTGAACCGGGATGTGCCAAATCCGAATGGGTTAGAATCGGATTTGGAAGATATTGGCTCGAAAAGCCGATGCATGATGGATAACAGCTAGAGGTGGGGGTGGGCGGCACAAAATGTGAGCAATCAAGTTTTAGGTCGGATAAACTGGTGATTGGGTTATTCTTTGAGAATGGTTGAAGTTGATTTGTTGGCGATAATGAGCTCAACTGTCGTTTCTGCAAACTATCGTAATATACGGAAATGACGGCGGATATTATACATTCATTATTCATCTTTCTATCCTGCAGGTAAATTTCTCCAGCAATACTATGCAGCTTCTCAGGGGTTATTACAATGATAGGAATACTGTAAGTATTGAATAGGAATTGAATTGGTTACGTCTGCGAGCTCAATATAATCTCCTGGTCTAACCGAGGTAGGTATAGAAGAGGGGCACTTGAAGAAGAGCTTCCATGCTCGTCCAAGACTTGCCCCGCGCTATATGACAGGTTGATATCATTGTGGCGTAAAGCTCCAGGTTCGACCTACATGTGAGCCGAGCTGAGCTGAGTCTTATCAACCCTTCCAAGTTCGGCCGATGACAATTCGGTTCGGGGACGTACTACACGTACACAGTACCATAATTGCTACTCTGCTAATCGCTACCGTCGTTTCGTTCTCGCCTCGACCCATCCTACCATCCCTCGCTTTCGTTAGCTACATGATCTTCTGAGACGGATTTAGGCGCACATGGGCTTCTAAATCCCGTCATTGGTTCAGTTTCTCATGACGATGGGGACCGGTTTACTCATCAACTCACACAGCATTTGCTTTTACTGCACCTGGGATAGGATGGACACTGCACCCCTAGATAAATATCGCTGTCGTCCACCTTTGTTCCGTCTTGTCTTCCCTCGGTGTCTTAGATCTTTACTTACCTCTTGCACTCCAATAGCCCCCCTTTGCCCCCAACAATACCTCTTACTCTTCATCTAGACCATCCACAACTCAGATAGCAATACTATGTCTCTACCCAAGACATTCAAGGCCGCCGTCCTCGAGAAAAAGGGCGAGCCTATCGTGATCAAGGACGTCGAGCTCAAACAGCCAGGTCCGAACCAAGTCCTCATCAAGGTGATCGCCTGCGGTGTCTGCCACACCGATGTCTTCGAGCAGAACGGCTTCCTAGGAGATGTTTTCCCGCGAATCCCTGGGCACGAGATCATTGGCGATGTCGTCGCCGTCGGTAGCAACGTGACGAGATTCAAGGGTGGTGAACGGGTTGGCGGACCATGGCATGGAGGTGAGTTTTGCTCTCCTTGCCTTTTCATTTCTGGTTTCGTCGAATTTAGTTTCATGGGAAATTCCCGATGTTGAAGGAGAAATTATGAATATGGGTATGCAAATGCTAACAAACCTAACCCCTAGGCCACGACGCTACCTGTCGCCAATGCTCCCGCAGCCAATTCCAAATGTGCGACAACGCGCAAATCAATGGCGTAACGATGGACGGGGGGTACGCCGAATTCACGCTCCTCCGCGAAGAAGCCGTCGTCCGCGTGCCGGCCGACCTGGACCCCGCCGAAGCAGCTCCTCTCCTCTGCGCCGGCGTCACCGTGTTTAACTCCATGCGCAAGATGCACGTCGAGCAGGGCAACGTCGTCGCCGTCCAGGGCGTCGGCGGCCTCGGCCACTTGGCAATTCAGTACGCGAGTAAAATGGGCTACCGCACCGTGGCGATCTCCGGCGGCGACAGCAAGCGCGACTTCGCGCTGAAATTGGGCGCGCATGCGTATATCGACTCGAGTAAAGAGGACGCTATCGCCGCATTAATGAAAATGGGCGGCGCGGCGATGATAGTCGCGACTGCGCCGAATCCCAAGGCTATCTCCCCCTTGGTCGGCGGACTAGCGCCCGGCGGGAAGCTCGTCGTGCTGGCGCCTGTGGGACCGGTCGAGTTTGATACGGGTAAGTTGGTTAGTAAGGGCGCGTCTGTGCACGGTTGGCCCAGCGGACATGCGCTGGATTCGGAGGAGGCAATCCAATTTGCGGTTGATCATGGGGTCAAGTGTCTTGTTGAGAAGTCGCCGCTTAGCGACGCTGCGAAGGCTATGGAGGCGTGTTATTCAGGAAAGGTACGCTTCCGTGGCGTGCTGATGATGTGAGTGTGTGCGTGTCTTGGTGCGCGGGCGTTGAGGTACTGGTGATTGGGAAAATGCGTGATGGTGACTACACACCACAGTAATGACGAAGACGATGACAAAAGGAAAAGAGTAGGCTTGGACGGTATATGGAAATGAATCTATCTTGGGCGAATGCATCCTGAAAAGTTATGTCTTGGAGATATTATCTCGTGCCCTTGGCTGTATTCCGCTTTTAGTTACAGGTACTCTTAGATGGATAACTTTCAATACAAGATGTCGAAATTAAATAGAAGTTCAACTTTACAGCCTTGGTTTGACTTGTGAAAATATTCCATAAATCAAGATTGCTTTCCAATTTGACACGAGTTCCCTATTTAATATATGGATTTTGTCGGGTAGGCCATCAAGGTACACAGAGCATAAGCCCCCTTACTAAGGTGTAAGGGGGCATCTCCAAATGTTTCCCCTCAGCTGTAGCTGATGTAATTGATAGGCTGAGAAGCGACAGGAACGGATTCTCCAACCGCTACGTCATCCCCACTCAAGCTTTCCAAGGAACATGCCCACCTCACGTCTTTGCGTCCCTGAAGACCCTGAATGAGATCCCGGCTTGGCCTTAGCCGCCAGTGAGTTGGAAGCTGCATTGGCAGCAAATAGCAAGGAACGTCAGATACAGGTAAGGTTCCAAGTTGGTAAGTTGCCACTTGGTGTAGTTTAAGCTTCTCTTGTTCTCTCGTCCTCTTTGATATCTCTCGGAGGAACACCTTTGTTAATCACTAAGCCATTATTTCCCTTGGAGTTGAGGAAGAAAATTCCTTGTTCTACTTACATTGCCATTTATACCACTTGGATACCTAATCCAGCCACCGGTCTTACCTTGAGATCTTTTGAACAAGAAATAATTGGATTGTTGACATTTTTGGTTACTATTGCCCATGTTGCTCGACGGTGTATGAGTCGCATGTAGACTTACATCTTCCATCTTATAACCTACACTCGACCCTCAAGACTATTAACATTAGATGATCCCGATGGTGGTCATCCCTATAATCTCAACCCCCTCCCACTATGGCTCAATCACAACCTTCTTCCTCCTCCTATCATCCCTCATCTTCGCGCCCCTCGCCAGCAGCCAAACCGTAGTCCTAACCAACGTCGTCACAGTGGCCGCACCAATTCCTAGCAAGGCGCCCTCCTTCGTCGACCACGACACCTTCATCAGCGCCATCCTCAACAGCACCAACGTCCACCGCGCCGCATACAACGCCTCGGAAGTCCGCTGGAACTCCACCCTCGCGGACTTCGCCTCCTCCTACCTCACCTCCCACTCCAACGGCAGGCGTGACGACGACGACGAAGCGGAGACCTGCACCATGAAGCACTCCGGCGGCCCCTACGGCGAAAACCTCGCCCTCGGGTGCTCCGAAGCGGGCCCCTGCGTCGACCTCTGGGCCGGCGAGGCGTCCCTGTATAACTACGACGACCCTGTCTTCGGCGAGGACACGGGCCACTTCACGCAGCTCGTCTGGCGCAACACCACGGACGTCGGGTGCGGCGCGAAGCTGTGCCCCGGGAACGGCGGGTGGTATCTCGCGTGCGAGTACTGGCCGCGCGGGAACGTGATCGGTGCGTTTGCGGAGGAGGTTTCGCGGCCGGTTGGTGGGGGGGAGGCGAGTATGGCGGAGAGGGAGTTTGAGCCGGGGAAGAGTGCGGCCGTTGCGGTTGCGGCGATGGTGGTTTGGGCGGCGTTGTTGTGGAGTTATTCGAGGGATTTGCATTGATATTGGGACGGGATGAGGATGATGCTACGAAGTATGACTCTGTATAGGTACATGTAATTATGAACGACTTGAACGATTTTTTATCAAAAGGGCCCGGATTGGAACACGGGAATGTATTGTACTTAAAGGGTTCAAATAGGGGTACAACTCGGGTAGGGGTTAGGATTTTGGCTTCTTACTGAAGGATTTTTATTATTAATGTTGCTTTCGCAATTACTTGTTAGGTATCACCTATCCAATACGAATGTACATATTCTATTATCCATCGTTCTATCTCTGCGCCAGAGCTAATTGTCCAGCAGGCACATCGAACGGTCCGTTCTCCGCGAGCGGGAACTTAGGCGTACCGTCCTCGTTCCACGTGAACTTCTGTACGCGGGCTGTACGGTAAAGATCTGATTGCGGGTTCGCAGTCGTCTGCGCGTGGTACACGATGTAGTCCTCGGAGCCGTCAGGCGAGGTGGTGAAACTCGCGTGGCCAGTGCCGTAGATGCCGGTCACTGTGTTCTGGTGGAAGACACATCCGTCCCTGTGCTTACGCCACGACTGGTATTCCATCGGGTCATTACCCACGAGCTCTAGCATGCCCAGGCAGTAAAACGGCGTGTTAACGCGTGCAGCCGAGTAAATGACAAAATTCTGACCCGTCTTCGGGTTCGTGAGCTGCTGCGGGCCCTCGTTCGTCGCGAGCCGGATCGGGCGGCCGTACGGGACCTGCTCCCACGGCTCGTTCGGCACGCTGATGATTCGGCGCTCGGCGAGCGTCGAGTTGATCGTCCAGGGGTCGGACATACGCGTGATACATAGATTGGCCGGCCACGACGAGTATTTCTCCTCCCAGCAGGAGTAGATGTGGTACAGCTTGTCCTCGAAGTGGAAGTACGTCCCATCGATGGCAAATTGATCATATGTGTCCAGCATAGGCTTCATCTGGAAGTTGGCGGTCCATGGATCAGGGCCGTCTCCTGCGAGGACGAACATGCGGTGGTTGATTGCCTTAATAGGCTTTATTAGCACATCGGTTTTCATACAGAGCTTTGGTATTTAAAACAATGTTGATACGAATGATCAGGACTTACAGGACAGTTGATTGGACACATGGCGTCGACTAAAGGCGGCGGGTTATCACCATCTGATGTCGCAGTGAAAATGATATACCAAGAACCGGATATGTTATGAATCTCAGGGGCCCACAAGCTGGTTGACCAAGGCTCTCCACTAGTAGGATCAGGGTTAAATACAACTCGAGATTCCGCATTGTCCCAATTGTCGGTAAGATATCTTGATCGTTTCAACGTGATATTGGAATTCGTCGTGTATGTGAACAGATACCAATCCTCACCGTCGGCGGTGTACTTGGTCATGAACGGATCACCAACGTTAAGGGTCATAACAGGGTTGGAAAAGGTCGCGTTGGTGGTCTTGTTTGTTCCAACCGTGGCTGGATCCCATCCTGAAGAACTGCCCTTGTTCGGGTCGAACACCTGAGCTGTGACTGCACCTATGCCCAAGCAGGAAGAGAGGGTGACTAGGCGGGTGAGCAATTGTCCCTTCATCTTGACGCGGTGGAGTATAGAGTGCTAGCTTAGCTTGCTCTAACAATATTGGCGCATAGACTGATGAGGGAGAGGGTTCCCAACTTCTCAAGAGGAACGGGTTCTCGTGGAATCCATCCATCTTAAATATTGCTCTCCACCTACCCAGATGCGTACATTTCCTCGTGCGGTGCCAATGCCGTGGAACAATATTCCCTAGCTCTTGCCTACATCTAGCATAGGCGGTCTGCAGTCAGCTCAGCCTAAGAAAGCGCCTAGAGATGAGGCACGCGATTCGATTCGCGGGATGAGATCACCGGCGCAAGGTGCGAACAAACTTTGACCAGAATACCGGGGGATCCAAGTCGAATCCTTCACGAGATCATGGAATCAACGTTGCAGTTCTCCATCTTGCCAACATTTAAACCTGGGGTTGTTGAGGGGATAGTTGCGGGGTAGCTTCTGTGGTACCACTACGAAGTTTTGACGATCTATCTCATCTAGATAAAAGAGGTGGTTGGGTGGCTGAGGTCCTGTTGAGAGTACATGTGATCTTCATGTAAGGCATCTTATATAATCGGAAAGACAAACAGCTTCTTAATACCTGGGAGGAAAGTCGGTCATCGTGTGAAGAGCGAATAGCTAGGTGATGGGAGCGTTTTACAGCGAGTTGGCTCAGGATCAGCGGTCTATAAGGCAGCTAGGGTTCGCCGATTGTAGTACCGAATACCACGTCGTAGGCCCTAATAGCTTCATCCTTTAGCGCTTATACTCCCCACGGAAGGCTTTTGTAAACCTTCTAAGGCCACTAACTAAATTACCAGGTACCTAACCCGGTGTCTAGACTCCACCAATAAGATCATGCTCTACTTCCATTAAAGGAAATCTTTAAGGTTCAATATTGTTAGAGTGCTTTAGTTCCGACCATCTATGGACCGGGCCGATTAGGTTTGAATCTGATCAACTATCCAAGTTAAAGTGAACTTGAAGTCTAACACTAGACTAGAGGGTTTGCCCCTGAATATGGGATTATGCAAGCATTATTACGGATACCGCAAGAAAAGGAGACGAGCTGGCTTTGACGTTGCCTACATGTAAATACTCGACTTCTTGTGTTATGATGAAATATGCCATAGGTGGACTTGAGGACTCATCCAGCGTGAAATCTCACAAGTAAGCTCGCAGCATTTTATGTTGATTTTTTTCTTCATTCTAATGGGATATTGTGGTATGTATACAAGCTGGTATCATTCTATTAAAATCTTAGGTGAAGTCGACAAATTCCTATCACGTAACATCGTCCTCTTATTACGGTCTAAACGCGTACATCCCCATCTAAACTATTCCATTCTTTATTCATGCTGATGTGGAGCCCGGACTGTCCTTCCCAGTTGCCTTCCCATGCATCTTGCGTTCGACCCTGTCGGTGAGGTGCTTCTGAGCATCTTTGGAAAAGAGGCAGCCGACGATAGCGATGCCTCCAAATCCCAAACTTGCAAGGTATACCGTTTTAAAGGCTTGCGAATATGCAATTGGTAGGACCGACGCCACGGCAGCTTTGGCGGAGTCGTCCAGTCCGGGGAAAGCGGCGAGTTTATTTCCCAGCACGGCTGCAACAAGGGCCGGAACCTGCTCCGCGGGAAGACCAACAGCCATCGCGACCGGTCCAACATTGGCCGGTATCGTGGTGGTAAGGCGGTTTGACAGAATGCTGCTATAAAGAGCAACGGCGACAGAACCACCAGCCGATCGGATCGAAGCCAGAAGGCCAGAGGCAAGTCCGATATCGACAGGCCTACAGAAGAGAGGGGCTAGCGCCAGAGCGCACACCTCGATGACCCCGACGAAGAACGGTCCAATCATGGTTAAAGCAATACCAGCGTGTAAGGTATCGGGAGTCAGCGATGCACAGGCACCAACGAACGCCACCATGCAGAACGTTGAGAATATGATCCAGTATCGGACGTTTCCTCCCCATTTCACGAAGAAGCCACCGACTGCTTGGCCAATCGCAGTAGCACTGGCTACGGTGCACTATATATTCTTGTGAGTGGCCAAAACCAAAATGTTTCTTATCCACGGAAGACGCACCGAGACCCAACCACCGTAGGTGATATCCGACGTGTAAAGAGCCTTAACTTGCTGAGGCCACAGCAGAACGGCGGAATAGTAGGACATCTGGGATCTTATTAGTCACCACCTCTCATGACAACGATATTAATAGCGTGGCTTACACTCGCAACGGTGGCACAAGCGACGAGACTGATGAAGCCCCGGTTTGCAAAGAATTGGACTGGGATGGCTGGGTATTCGAGCTTGGCAAAACCCTCGTAAACAAAGAGCGCAACGAGGAGAGCAAACCCTATGACAATCGACGAAATCGTTGCAGGCGAGTTCCACGGGTATATGGTTCCACCCCAGCTCACGCCCATCAGCAGCAGAGTAAGTCCGGCTGTCCACATGAAAATTCCAGCATCTATATTCCCATATGTAAGTATTGCTAACCTTAAGTACCTGGTAGGGATCAAAACTCACAGTCGAGCCGCCTGAGCAATTGCATCTTGGTTTTACGCTCGTGTAGGAGGTCAAACGTCGGGGGGTGGTAGAAGAGAAACAGCAGCACGATGGCTATCGTGACCACGATAATGTTGAGGTAATAACACCATCGCCATCCCATGTTAGGGTGCTGTATCACCGCACGAGCTACGCGAATGTTAGCCACCAAATTTGAGCCTGGTGGAGGACAAGAGGAAAGGGGCCTTACCAATCATAGGGCCGATACCAGCAATTGGAGCATTCGTCGCAAAGATCAAGGACATGACCATCGGGCGGTGCTTATTCGGTACCAACTCACCTACGGCCACATTGAAACTCAACTGGACGGTCTCTCCCAGACCGTAGACTGCGCTACCGGCAATCAATGTGTTGACGTTTTGAGCAGCTGAGCAGACGATGATGCCGACGAGAGCAAGGATGTTGCCACCGATGAAGAACCATCGTCGTCCGAAGAGATCTGATAGTCGGCCGAGGATCGTGTATGTGAAAGATAGAGAAAGAGTTCGAGCAATGTTTACCCAAGCGATATAGGGGCTAGGACCTGATTATTTGGTATTAGCGAGTTTTTATCGTCCCACCCCATCTCCTTAAGCTTACCTATATCGGCGTTGATGTAAGTTAAAACGTTGGTAGGCAGGAGCAAGAAGATGAAGGCCGATATAGTTGACAAGCTGAAACCCTACATGTAGGTATCGCGTGAGCTCGTACTTGTTTTTCCCAAGGCACAGGTCACGAATGCTTACAGTCACTGCTCCAAGGAACCCAATAGAATAGAAATACCCCTTTGGTAGATCGTCACCACGCGCCGCCGACCGAATCGACGACGCATCATCATACACCTCTTCTTCGAGCTGCTCAACTCGGTGAGCGGGCGCGGCAGTCTTCTCGGCCTCCATGGTGATGAGGCGGTCTGACAAGAGAGGGGCTCAAAATTAGATCGGTCCTCACTGCCGGTAATAGAGAGAAACACAACCACTCTACCAACTAGTCTACGATGTCAAAAAGAAGAGATCGACCGTGAGAAGACGACTTATGTAAGTGGGAGCCCGTCCTTTTAGTCTCCTAGGGACTTGAGGGTCGTACGGATGGGGTTCTTTCGCCTTGACCAGGATCCCCTTCGTCGTCGACTTACCAGACTTAGCAACTGAACTCTCTAGTCCCTGGGGGGGCTAGAGCTGATCGTCGCCTAGTACGAGCCGGCCCTGGTACCCGAGCACTAGGACAACCGCAGGGTCGCCGGAGAAAAACTATACTTGGGGGGTGCGGATGACGCCCTTTGGGTCTGGTTCCTATAAGAACCCTGAATTTGATGAGACCTGTCTAACTTAGTCTGCACAACCTTATCGGCGCATCCCAGAATCACGGCTGAATTTTCCTAGGTCAACCTAAATGGACAATAGTGGTGTATTAGTCTAGTAAAATGCTAGGGCGTGTGTCTCTACTTCCTGTCGCTGTAGGCAAGGATTTGCGAATTTGGATGGTACGGTCCTACTAAGAACCAGAAGGCCCTGGTCTTGGTTTCTAGCTTCATGTACGGTGCAGAAGTAATAGGCCATCCATCATCCTTCTAGTTGCATATGCCAAGCGGCACTTGTCATGCAACCCCCGGACGAATATATTGCTTCGAAATTTGGCCGCGATAGGAGAAAAAAAAAACACTTCAAGCGTCCCAGGCATTCAATCGTGCTACTCGCCATCTGGCCGATATCGTATAGCGAAGTGCATACTCGTATTATTGCGCCTGTGCGCGTATATGTTGCTTGACGGCCCCCAAGTTCTAGGGTTCCCATGGGCGATGCTATACTTCATCTACATATAGATATTACATACAAATTCAACCAAAATTCACAGACGCAAATAACAACCAATCGTTCTCCCTCAAGGTTTGGCACATGTGTACCCTGCTTCCAGAACAACTATGCATGTGCATGTACAGTAGATCAGTTCCAGACTTAGCCTACTACTCCCTGACTCGTAATTGATTCGTTTGAAGTTATCCCCTGACTCACACAGTAGAGTAACGTCACAGCTTGCTCCCCTTCCACTGCGGTTCCCTCTTCTCGGAGAACGCCCGGAGGCCCTCCAGTATGTTCTCCCCCCTTTGCAGCTCGGCAAACTCCTTTTCGAGCGTCCACTCCACCGCTCTCTCCACGCTCGCCGTCTCCCACCCTTGCCGCAGTCCGGCGCGCGTGCATATGATTGCGTCCGGGCTGTTCTTTGCGATCAGCTCCGCGTATTTGATTGCCTCGTCCACTACGCGCTCTTTCGGCACCACTTTGTTTACGATGCCCCATTGGAACATCTCTTGCGCCGTGGCATTTCGCCCCGTAAGCGCGAATTCTGATGCCCTTTGCAGCCCAATGGTTCGTATCAGCCGTGGCAGCGCGCCCCCGATGGCAGCAATTCCGCGCTTCACCTCCGGCAACGCGAAGTAAGCGTCTTCAGCGGCGACGACAAGGTCACAATTGACCACGAACTCGCAACCAGCGCCCATCGCTAGCCCGTTTACCGCCGCGATCACGGGCTTCTTGCCGAGCCGGCGACTAAGCGGCTTGAAAGCCGGTGCGTTGCCCATCCGGCTCTTGGGATCGGCGTCGTCGGACATGGAGTTGTTCCATTCTTTCAAATCGGCGCCTGCCGAGAAGGCCCGGCCGGTGCCCGTGATGATGGCTACGCTTAGCTGTGGCTCGAGGTCAAACCACCTCCAGACGGAATCCATCTCCCATTGCGCTGCCGTGGACATTGCGTTCAGATCCTTTGGACGGTCCATCCGTATCAAGAGCACGCGTGGTGCCGGATACGACAGCTTTAGGAAAGCCGGAGTTGGTGGCGGCTGTGTCTCTTTTGGTGCCATCGCTGAGAATGTAGCCGTAAATGGTGCAAATCCCTACTGAGACAGCTGGGAGCAGAGAGGCAGCTCCAATGTGATACCGTAGTTGATATCGAGTCTCTCGTCGAGCTGAGCGCTTAAGGTACGAGAATGTTCGGCTTTTCGGTAGGTTGGCGCACAATTCGTAATGTCACATTCCTCGGCTCCCATCTTCTCCCCTACGAGTGTAAGCGGGATGCCAGCAAGTCTGCAAGGTACCGTACGACGAGATAGTGCTATATCGAGTCTTACATATGTCGCCATAGGGTGGGATGTCCGAGTTCGTGGGTCTCTACAACCCCAAATTTTTATCCCTGCCTTACATCGCATAATAAGCCGGGGTAAGTTTGTTCGCTTATGCATATCCGGAAGTTCGTCATCTTGGCTAGACCCACCGGATGCACACCATATCTCCATCAGCGCCGAGTACCCCGGGAATCCCCACTCGGTACCCAGCCGCCAAGGGGCCCGCAACGCGTCTAAGTACCGGGTTTGCCAGCGAAGGAAAGAGGACTTTCTATGAAGCAAAGCATCAATACCTTTGACGGGGATGAAACACTTCTTTCCATTGGCGCCGAGATTGGCCGTGGAAAATCGAGAGGTAAACTTATTGGACTAGTGAATTCCCTGTACCGTAGAAAGGTCTGTTTCGGTTTGGGTTCGTTAATCGATCTATGTAACGCATGAGATACGAATAGACAATCTGCAACACGTTGCATACGACAGTGGAACGTCTTCACCACCACTGGTAACACCGCCGTACCCGGTTTTTAAAAGCAAATCCTACATACAGTTATGGATATAGAACCGATATCCTCATGGATAGCATTCTCATGGTGTCTTCAACTTCCTGGTTATTATCGACCTTATTGACTAAGGTATTATCAGACTCGACTTGGCACACCCTAGATATGGTACAACGCAACATGCAAGCTATAGATTCTTACTTTGAGCATCGTAGGCCATCTTCGGTGGACTCTCTCTTGGTTTGCTTTCTTTATACGGATAAACCGAGGCCACCGCTTGCAGTGGCACAATAGCCCGAGTTTTACTCGTAAAAGCCATATTAGACTAATAATGCTATTTTTTTCTTATTTTTTTTTATTTTTTTAACTAGTATCTCCCCCTTTTCCCCCTGCGGTTAGTTTTAGCAATGATAACAAATGGCACTTAATAGTTAAGTTTAATAGTTTTAATTAAATAATTTAATCTAAAATTTCTTAATTCGCTTAAATATCTTTAATTTTTTTGTTTAAATAGCTTTAAAACGTTTTAATCATTTTTATTTTTTTTTCTTTTAACCCCGGGTTTATTTCGGCAGTATTTTTTTAAAATCGTAAGCGGTTAACCGTTTTTGTTTAACACTTTCTTTCGGCTTAAATTATTAAAGCCGCGAATTTTAACAAAACTTTAAATAACTTAATATATAACGTTTTTATTAATTAATAATTACAATTATTTAAAAGCTTTTAATTTAACGATTTTTTTATATAAATTTTACTTTTTATATTTTTAATTTAATGTATTTATTTCTTAGTAAATTTAACGCTTTAATTTTCCCTCGTTATTTTTTCTTTATAACTTTTCTTTTTAATTATTTTCTAGTTATATTTATATTTAATTGTTTTAAACATCGTTAAAATCGCTTTATTATTTTATATAACTTTATTAAATCTTAAATATATTTTTTTATAAATATATTATTAAAATTATCGAATTAAAAAAACTTAAATTATAATAATCATTAAATATATAAGCATTTAAATATAAAGTTATTTACGTTTATATTAAAATTAACGAATTTAATTATTTGATAAAATATAGCTACTTTTTACCGCTTATTTTTTTAAAAAATACTATAAATTTAATTGTCGGTAAATAAAGTTTAATCACGTTATACTACGTAATATTATATAAATTAAAAATGTTAAGTAAAAATACTTAAATAATACGTTAGTAAGTAAGTGGTAAGTAAAAGTATGAATATAAATGATTTATTTAAATTATAAATTACATAAAAAACTTTTTTTAAATATAAAAAGTAATTACATAAAGAGATTACATAAAGAAATGTTAAGTGTACATAAAGTGCGCATAAAATGATTAATGTTATTTTAACATTAATTAATGAAATTAATTATAATGTTAAACATTAATTCAATTAAGCTTTAATTATATATTTTTCTGATTTTTTTAAATTTTTCACTAACGTTTAAAATTCCTTACTTTTTAATAAAAACCGTGCGTAACGTGTTTTTTGGATAACTTAAACTTTACTTAACTCACTCTTAATTAATTTTTAACTTTAGAACTTTTTTATTAATTTAATATATCCTTTTAAATTATTAAATATAATAAACTTATACATTTGAAATTTAAAAAATTTTAAAGAATTATATAATCGCTTTTTTAATTTTATATTCCTTATTTATTTAAAATTTGAAAAATTTTAAAAAATTGTACGATTATTCTTCCGATTTTATCTTCTTTTATTCTATTGGTTACCTTTTTACATCTTTATTTTTTGCTTATTATAAATATTTAATATTTAACATATTATTAATTTCATTATAAGAATTATTATTTAATACTTTATAACTATAAAAATTATTACTTATTTATCTTTAATTATTGATAAGATTTTAATTTTAATTATTAATAACTCTTCTTCTAAATTCATTATTTAATACCTTATAACCATAAATATCATTACCTACTTATTTTTAATTAATAATAAAGTTTTAGCTTTAATTATTAACGATTCTTAAAAATTATTTAATAATACTTTTTAATTAAGCAAGTTATTATGTTCGAGAAGTTTTTATTCTTAAAAACCTCTTTTTAAATTATCTTATCGATATCTTTGCCATTTCCGATACCTTAAAACCCTAAAAATTACCTCTTTTTTATTTAATTTTTAATAATAAATTAATAAAATAATTTTACTAAATAATTCATAATTATCATATATTATTACTAAGATAAATATATTAAATATAAATATACTTAATTACCTATAAATAATCTCATTCCTTATTAATCCATTATTTATATTTTATATAATAATGTTTTATTTTATTGTTTATTTAATTATTTTTTTTTTAATAATTGATTTTTTTTTATAATAACCTTATTAATATGTATATAACTTTTTTCTTTTCCAAAAGTATTTACATTCTTTTATTTTTATTTCTAATGATTATATAAATTATTATTTTTAAGCTAATAAATTAAATATTGCCTTAAAGCTTAATTTCTTACTTTTTGTAAAATATATATAACTAATCTTTCCCCTTTAATTAAATATTAAATCTTTCTCTTTTAACTTTTTTTTATCTTAATTACTTTTTACATTATTTAATATTACCTTTTATTTCTTATATTTAAGGTTTATTATTAATTTTGTTATGGGAAACACTAGTCGCGCAGTATAGGGTTGACTAAATGCGCAGTATTTCCTAAAAGGGTAGGCGGTCGGCGAAACTCCGGGACCGTTACCCCATCAAATGGCTAAGTTCGCGATTTTGAACAAAAAGCTGAATAACTTCATATACTGAGCCCGGGTCAATTGATAATTGGCATTTCCTTAGTCCTCTCGCTCCAGCGATCCTAATGATATATGTTTCATATGTTGCATCCCAAAGCTGGCTGTTCTATAACGCAATAATACGAGATCTCAGCGATTTTCAAAACGACTAAGTACGAATATAGCCGGGGAATAGCCGGCGCCGTGAGCTAGCCCGCCAGGTTCGCTGCCATATAGCCGCGCCAGGCCAGGGATGCAAGATATGAAACCTATATAGAAAGAATCGCTGAATCGAGAGCTTTCGAATGATTCCAATTATCAATTGCTAAAGCCTCATTCAAGAGAGTTATTCGAGGTTTTGTGCAAATTCGCTGTTTTGTTGGTTTTAGCGAGGGAGACGCCCGGCAGAACGCCCCACCGCTTTCCAAATCTGGGAAATACTGCGCATTTAGTCAACCTCATACTGCGCGACTAGTGTTTCCCTTTGTTATTTAAGATTTTATTATATCTTTTACTCTAAATTATCATTTCATCAAAACTTTTTTTAAGACTTATTCTTTTTATTCATATCATACAAACATTAAAATTAATTCTTTTAATTTTTGCTATTTTTATCGGCTTAATTTAAACTTACTTTTTAACTTTTTTCTTTAATTTAATAAGATATTTCCTAACTTATTTCCTTTAATTTACACTGCTTTTACACAAACTCAATCACACTCTCTTATTACTAATTAAGCTAATCTACATCTCATTAAAAGTAAAATCTGGCATATTTTTTATCTTAAATATATATAATAAAATTTAAAAAGTTCAAATTTTGGTAAATATTATAATACTATAAAATAAAAAAAATAATATTAACAATATTTTTATAACAATTATTATAATCCTTTATACATTTAAATCATTATTTCGTTATTTTATTTATTATTTTTCGTAATTAACTCTTTCTTTATAATTTTACTTTAACTTATTTAATTACTCATACCTAAATAAAATTAAACATTATTATATCGATTTATTAACAAAATTATTAAAAAATAAAGCCTAAACTTTCTACCTTAATTCATCGTTTTACCTTCCTTCTTTCCTTCTTTTTCTAATTTTATTTTTTAATACAAATCGATACATAAACTTTTAAAAAGGATTTTAAATAAGTTAAAAGGTATTTCGAAAAAGGAAGAAATAATTAAAATTAATTAACAATAATAAATACCTTTTATAAAAATATATAACAAGTTAATCACCATTAAAAATTCTAATAATTCTATAATTCCTGAATTTTAAAATAATAACCTGTTCTTATTTTAACCATTTCCTTTTATATATTTAATTTATACTTACTAAATATATAAAACCTTCTATATTTATTTTATTAGTATTTTATTACTTTTAATAACTTTTGTTTTAATTATACTAAACTTTCCTATTTAAATCATTATTTTTATAATCTTAATAAATTTTATATAATTATCTTCTTAACTTTTATTAAATTCTTTATAACTTTATTTAATTTTATAATATATTCTTTTTTTTAAGCCTTTTTTAATTTTAGGATTTAAGTATATAACTTATCTTCCTTTTTATTAAATTCTAAATATTTTTAGATCTCCTTTAACCCTATAAGTCTTAAAAATTATTAAAAGTTTTATTTTAATAAAACCTTTATTAACTTATTTATTATTATAATATTTATAAATATTTATTTAATTTTAATCATTTCATATTAAATTTCTTATTTTAACTAATAAAAATGAATATTTACGTATTAAAATTTTGTTTAAAATTTTATAAATTCTTTCATTAATAATTTAATCATTTACTTATTATTACATTTTAATATTAATTCTTCTTTTAATTTCAAATCTAACACTTTAAATAACTTTATAAAATAAATTACTTCTTTTATAATTTATAATAACATAAATAATTCTGCTTTTATAATTAATATTATAACCATATCTTAACGATTAACTCTTCATATTATTAAGTTTCTAAATAATATCATAAAATATCCTTAATTATTCTTTTTATTTAAGGTATCATTTACAAATAATATATCATTAATATATAGAAACGCTTCTATAATAATCTTTTTCCTATATTTTAAACTTAAATATCTTATCTTATATAGGTATAAGATTATTTGGTTTACCACTTAATAATGCTTTTCCAATAAATTTAAATTAAATCTTAATAATTTAAAAATAATAAAAATTATATCTAATCTTGTTAATATTATTATGTAAAAAATTAATCTAACTTTTTACTAAAATAAATCTTAAAATTCTGCTATTATTATATCTAAGTTTGGATTTAATTTTTTTAAATTTATTAAAATATTTAATAATCCTCCTTTCATTATTCTTTTAACAAAATATTTACTTATTACCTTTTTTATATAGATTTACTATAATATCTAAAGCTTTTTTATTGCACAATCTCTTAATATATTCATTTTAAAAAATTACTTAATTTTTTTTTTAATTTAATCTTAATCTTTAACTTCATTTAACAAATTATTTCATTTATTTCCAATTATTTTTCTTTCCTATAACTTATTCCTATATTATCAATATAAAAATATACTATAATACCATTTTAAATTATTACGCATAATTCTTAAGATATTTATTAAAACCTTAAACTTTTAAATATCTTTATAAACATGATTTATCATATGAGAAATAATCATCTAAAATCATATAATGTTTTTTTTAGTTTTAATATTATTCTTTATTTTATAAATCTTAAAAAACATTTTATATAAACATCTTCATCGATAAAAACTTATATGAAAGTATTTATTATATTTAATTAAATTATTTCTAGGTTAAATATTATTATAATAATTAAGATAATGCGTAAAAAGTTTATTATTAATATGGTTGTTTTTATAGGTAAGTTTTTAAATGTTTATTAATTCTTATATATTATTAATCACATTTTATAATTTATTAATTTTCTATTTTTATCTTTATATTTAAATATTTATTTATTTTTTATAACTTATACACTTAATTTTTTAAGTTTTTAATTTAGATATTCCTCCTAGGAATCAAATTACTATATATATTAATCTATATGATCTTATATAGCCTTTTTAAAACCTTCTTAAAAAAGATATATATAAAGATCTTTAATCATTTCTAATTTAACTAATAAGTTTATAACTTAAATTAATAAAAGTAAAACTTCTTTTAAAAATATTTTTTACTAATTATTAATTAATTTTCATTTTTAAAAATCAAAGAATTAGTTAATTTATTACTATAAAATCTTGTTTAAAACTACTGGTTTTAAATCTTTATTCTTCGATCCATTTTATATTTCAAGGTCTTTACTTATCTCATTAATTATCTTTTTTATTTTTTTTACATATTCTAAATTATTAGGTTTAATATTTAATATTATTATATTTGCAGAATATTCTATCACTTTTTTAGGAGAGTTTAGCAGAATTAAGAATATTTATTAATTAAGATTTTTCCCTCTTTATTATTCACCTCCTTCATTTCCTTATTTTTATTTTCCTTTTTAAATTCTTCTTCCAATTTATATAAAAATTCGCTTTTTTATATTTCTTCATCTTTAAATTCTTTTATTAGAGTAAAAAATATATTAATATAGTTAAACTTTTTTTTCATTTCCTCCAATTCTTATTTATATATCACCTTTCATTCCATTACCTAAATTAACTCTATCATTTCATTAACTTCTTAAATCTTTTTGGGATTTATTTTTAATTTTTCTTTATTATACGTAATATCTTTGTTAAATAATATATCTTTTACTTTAATTATTTTTTTTTATAAAAGATTTATATTTTATATATGTTTATTAAATCATATCTTACTAGATACCTTATATTTACTTTATTTTCTAACTTTTATAATTTTCTTAAATAATCTTATTATATCTATTTCTACAAAATATAAATAAGATATCCATATTTTTGTAAATATGTTATTTATGGCTTTTTTAACTTTAATATGATCTTATCTTATGTTTTTTCATATAATATTTTATATAAAATCTTTTATCCTAAACCTTACTTTAATGTTTTATTATATAAATAAGTTATCACTTTTATTATATATTTTCATAATAAGTGCAAAAATCTAATTAAAAATCTTATAACTTTTACTTTTATTATAATTATTTTTCTTATTCTTTTTGTTATTAGGTTTTAAAACAGATTTACAAAAATAAAAAATTCTAAAAAAATGTTTTTCAAACAATACTAATCTTTCATTTCATCTTTATTCATTTTATTATTGCATTAAATATAGATTATTTTCGCCTAATAATACTTTTTAATTTATTTTACTTTCTTTTTAATAACTAAAAAATTATCCAATTTTTTCTTATACATCATAACTCATATTATCAAATATTTCGATACCTTATTCATAATAAAAATAATTCTTTTAATTAACTTATCTTTTTCATTATCTTTTTATTTTTCTGTTAAATCTTTTCAATTTATATAGATTTATTTAAACACTTTAATGAATTTATTAAGATTCTTCCTCCTTAAAATAACCTAAATGATTTTTATTAAAGTATATCTTTCGTATTTACATGATTTTAACCTCTTCAATTTAAATTTTAAAATTAAATCCATAAATTTTTCTATAATAAATTAAAAGATATATCCAAATTATTCATGCCATATTTTTACAATTCCTTTAAACAAACAATATAAGTTTTTTAAATACTTAGGTTCTTAAATAATCTCACCTTCCATTACATATATTAATCTTATCGAATCGTTAAAAATTGTGATTATATAACTTAAAGGCTTATATTCCAAAATAAATTATTAATAAATATGTTTAACTTATCTTAAAATGTAAGTTAAGTTCTACATATTATATAGCTTTATAATTTTAATATTAAATATAATATGTTTTTTCTTTAAGGTTATTAAGTTCATTAAATTTATATAAAAGTTCTTATAAAATGTAACATTTTTTAATTTAATTATATTCATTATTAGATTTATAATTATATATTTATTTCCCTTTTTTTAAATATATCCTAATATTTTAACTTCTAAAAATATCATATCCTAACTTAATATTTTAATTTCACTATTTCTTATTAATATATATTTCATTTTTTATTTACCTTAAAATTTATAAACTTATTTAAATTATTAAATATATGGAGAATAATTTTAATATTTCTGATTACCAAATCTTTTAATAAATATACTTTTTCTATTAGGAATGTTATCATCCATATGTTATTAATTAAATTAATATATTCTTATACCTTTTTTATTAATATTTGATTTATTTTTCTAACTTTGATATCTTATTTTTCTTTTTCTTCCTATTACATCCACCTATTTTTTCCGGTTTTAAATGTTTACCTTATTTTTCATACTTCATCCAAAAATAAGGATCATTTTATATTTTTTTTGAATTTCTTTTTTAATTCTTTTAGGATATTATAGAAATTTGGAATATTTCCTTAAATTAAAAAGTATTAAGTTATTTTATATCTCTTCTAATCATATATTTCACATCTTAAGATATTTAATCTTATTATTTTAATAAAAAAGGCTTCCTTTTAGATTAAAGTTATCTTATATTTTTTTACAGCATTTTTAGTAATTTTTTTAAATAGAAGTTATTATAATTACCTTAATTAAAAGCTTACAACGTTAGTGAAATGTTATATATTTCCTTTCTTTTTTAATTTCAATTCCTAATCATTACCTTTATATTTGTTTTTAAATTTTATAAAATTTGCTAATCTTGTAAATCTACTTTTTCTTTTATTTTCCTTATTTTTTAGCTTATTTAATTTTGTTTTTAATATTTTTTATAATTCATTTAAAAAGAATTAATATATTCTAATAGATTTAAAATGTTTTACTAGCTTTTATTAACCTTTTTTTAAATCTAATCTATTATAAATATTCTACTTATACCTTCCCATACTTAAATTAATCTTTACACTCAATATTTATTACTTAAAATATCTAATTTTATCAACTTAAATATGATAAATTTAAACTTATTTAACCACACATTTAAGCCTTCAGATAGTCATTCCAAAAAAAATTACTTAATATAATTTTTAAATCTTAATTTTTATTTTTAAATTTCTTTTTTTTTTAATAATTTTAGGGCTATTTAAAAGTTTTTTAACTATTACCTTATAATTAGATCTAAATCTAAGTAATATTTTAAATATTCCATTACTAATCTCTAAATAATCATTCTTATTTTAATTAACTTTTTTTACTCCATCATATATAAATCCTTTTTATAGCAATATTTTTTAAGTTTTTTTACAAAACTTTTCTATTTTACATAACTCCAAATACTTAAGCCTAATACATTTAATTTATTCAGAAAAAATTAAGGTTTAGATAATTATTCCTTGATTCCGTCCAGGTTAATAATTTTTTAAATATTATTTAAAATTATAATCCAAAATTCATCATACTAAAAATTCTAATCTTTTTAATTTTAAAATTTAATTATTTTTAATTTAATAAATTATAATGACATTTTCCATTTTATTCAGGTTTCTTCTATATTTTAGATATTTTTTATTTATTTTCTACATTTGTAAACAAATAATTTAAATCTAAAAAAATTACTCTAATTCTTATTTTACAAACACTTACAAATTAAACTTATAATTAATAAAATTAATTATAATATTAAATATTAATTTAATTAGGTTCTAATCATATATCTTTTTAATTCTTTTAAATTCTTTATTAACGTTTAAAATTTTTCATTTTTTAGCAAAAACTATACGTAACGTGTTTTTTAGATAACTTAGGTTCTATTTAACCCACTTTTAACTAATCTTTAACCCTAAAACTTTTTTACTAATTTAACATTAATTAACCTCACTTTTTTAAAAGTAATATATAAAAAATAATATTAAAAAACTTATAACTTTATAAAATATAATCGCTTTTTAATTTAATCTTAAAATTTATATTTATATAAAATTTAATTCATTATATAAAAATTAGAAAAAAAAATTCATACTTTTTCTTACTTTATTTATATAAGCGTGGCTTAATATAACGTAAGAATATCTTTTATCAAAAATTTCCTATCGCAACGATTTTAATATACTGTTACGCTTCACCAAACGAGGGGTTTATTTAATTTTTTTCGACATAATATCCCTCGTAAAATTCGGGCATTACCAAGTGTTAAGTCCGCATCGACTAAACAGATATTAAATACCTCCAAATAAGTATTAAGGAATATAATGAAGGTACTACCTATAGTAAGTGGTAAATAAGTGAACTTGCTAAGGGCTAAACATTCTGTTCTTGGTAGAGTAGAAGGATATTGCTTGTAGGCGAGATAGTTTCCACCCGTATTCATCTTGGGATAGAGGTATTAATAGAAAGACACAGGGACCTTATAGCCACAGGTCTAACTAACGACGCTCAAGACTCGCGCAACAGTATAATTATCCGTATACTTCTTATCTTACGGTATGGCAGCGGTTTCACAATCACTATAATTTCACTCAAAGATGATATCCCTAGTGATTAGTACCTTAGTTGTTTCAAACCTACGTCCCTTTTCCCCAGTGTAGTGTGCCCATCTGACCGGAGAATCCATTAGCCCCTTTCTTCCATCTAAACTGCTCACCATCCAGTGGACACTTACAGAGCAACGGGACCTACTTTCTTTACAACTGTTTCGAAAACGATGTGGTCGCAGCCATTTGCCGACTTGATGATCAACATCCTAGTTTCCAACTCATCACTAGGATACACAACGTTCTTCAACCTAGCTCTGTAAGATTTGAACCGTATAGGATCAGGGTCTCCTGGTTCCCTTAGTATTCCTATATTCCAAGTGCCAAGACCTTGTAAGATGGAGCCTTTCAAGCTGGCTTACCTTACCAAAATCGTGGTTCACACGCATAAGGTTGCAGCCGCCGCATTACCTACATGTATATAGCAGAGCAAACCCGGGTGAAGTCTGGCAGGTATGTATCACATCTGGCGTGCGTTTTGGTACTGATATCACAATCTTCGATGGTCCTATCGGCCCTCTGTATTCACCTTGTCTTATTCCGACAGTGATTTATGACATCTTAACAAAGACAGTGTCTGTTTTGGTGTCTACTAGCTCACTCTCGATCTCCATTATCATGGACCCCCCTTACAACACCAACATTAGCATTGAAAAAAGAGTCTAAATATGCTTCAAGAAAGTAGCACAGAGCTTTATCATAAACACCCACAACCTTGTTATGTATTTCCAGGTCTAGGCCCTCGAAGGTCGCAGGAAGCGGATGCAGGATCTCAATATTTCTTCCGCCGTCTGCTAGCTGCCATGGATCAAACGGTAGCACGCCAGGCACGTCCCTTTGAATCATATCAGTGCGACGTCTTATATGCAAAACGGGCTATTAGATGGTCACCATTAATGGCACGATCAAGCGAATCGTAGACATCCTAGTCTGCCCCTTTATATGCTGGATTGACGGGGAAAGTCAGAAAGTCTGCGAATTCGGGATGTAGTAACCGCGATGTTAAAGCCAGATCGCGCGTTTACACTGGTCTCGGCGAACTGGTGAAATTGTAGCGTAAGAGCAAACACATAAGAGCTAACTATCTCGTCAGATCTAAACGGGTTTCTAAAGCTTACAAAAGTCTATGAGCGTGGAATGAGAGGAAATGCCCCATCAGCAGACACACTTGTATCAGTGTTCTGGACTCCGATAGACGAGCGAACCAGACAATAAAATCGCCCACGAATAACACTCCTGCCCGTAGCTTCATCTAGCCAACAACTTCTGGTAATTCGTTCTCGGGGATTCGTTGAAAAGTTTTGCGTATGGATTCGTTTTCTTCCACAGGGTGGCTTCATGATGGCCCCATTACTAGGTTAAATGGATTAGATTCGGCCGGAAATACAGTACTTCATAGCAGGCTAACATATTCAACTGATGGACATAGACTAGAGGAATGAGTGAAAACTCACGATAGCAGTGACTCCAAGCTTATGTCACCACACGGCCCGAACCTTTATCAGAAAGCAACCGCCGGGTTGTAGTAGCACAAAAAGATTTAGCACAGGGTGGTACAACCGTGTAGTGAGATCTAAGACAACGCCGAGGCATACAGTTAAGGGGTACCCGGGGAGATTTCTACCTAATGAAGAATCTCCATGGAACCGCAGATACATAACGGGAGCACTATCGTAGGCATCCAGTAGTTTCCAATTCACTATCACGTATATTCACTATATAACGAGCGACAGAACAAGTTCATGAAAGACTTGAAGACATTTTACTGATTCCCACGACACAGTTATACCATTGACCTAGCAAACCCATGCTCAGAGACCCATCGGTTCGGTATTTGTGATGTAACGCGCTCCAGTCTTAAGCGCTGGGGTCGAAGTACCACTTGGAGTTGTCGCCATTCTCGATAGGCCACGATAGGATGTCCGCACCCGACTGAGAAGAGGATCCCTTGACATTGAGCTGACCACGGCTGGTGATCTTGGAGTTGATGCTGTGGTTTTTTTGTTAGCACTGTCATTGACCATCTCCCTTCGCGCTGCTCATCCCTCTTGGTGGGAGGAACGTTAAAAAAAGTAAGGGGCAACTCGGAGGTAACGCTCAAGTAAGAGAAGGAGAAGAGGGAGAAGAGTGGGAAGTAAAAGGGGCACCTACGTATAGACGTCATAGCCGTTAGTCGGGGTCGACTTGATAATCCAATGGGTAGACGGGTCGTTAGGCGAGATCTGAGGGGTTGATACGATGGTCTTGTCGTCTTCCGGTTGAGAAGGAAGTTAGTTATATTTTTACGTCTATAACTTTACCAGGATGGTTGGAGGCGAGCCCTTGAGCCGTGGACTGAGGTAGAGTTAAAAGCTTACCTGTGGCCGTCAGGAAATAGCCGGTGCGCAAGTTGATGATCAGATACTCGGCGTTAGCACCCGAGCCGGCAACGTGAGCCAGTTGCCACACGGCGTTAGAGGACGGGCTCTTAGTGTCTCCACGGGGACTATAGTGTTCTGGTTAACACCATAAACGTATTTCCTTCTTGGAATCGACCCAGCTATATTACTTCTAGGATATAACCCTAGATACTTGGGGCGAGTAGGGAAACTCACTAGGTGCGAATGACTGCACCGGGTTCCATCTTGCCTTCCCAGGAGTTGGCGCTCAGCTTAGGAGCTTGGTAGGGGACGATCTCATAGACGCCGGGACCGGTGAAACCCATTTCTGCGAGTTGATGATGAAAACTGGTGGTGATATCTTTGGATTGCTGGTGTTGTTGTTGTTGTTGCTTTGCGAGTTGCGATGCAGAAGAGACACAACTCCTTCAACAAGGGGAGGTTCATGGGGATTTTATAGTATTCGAAACCTCGATACTCCTCTATCCCCCGCTCCCTCTTCGCCATCTCTTTCTAGACTCTTGCATGACTTCTCGGTGATGTCTTACGAAGTGATCCCCTCCTTGTGGCTGACTTGGACGGCTCGATCCGTGCTCACCGCATGTTCCACAATGGCTGCCGACATAAATGGGGTTACTTGAGCCCCGAAGTTAGTGACATCTACGGACTGTGTGCGATGGATCGATGCTCACTTAGAGTTTCATAGTATGTCGTACTCATCGTCTTTTTCATCATTTCAGCTCAGCCATTGTCGTTTCGGGCTCCACATGACGCCCTCACGGGGAAGATGGCAACCTAACACGATATCGCTTAACGCGGCCGCTGGTTATGGCCTTCCCGGAGTGGGGTAACGCTGCCGGCATTGCAGATGACACGCAATGAAATGTCTGTTACGGGTATCGACTTACATATTGACGCTCGCTGACGCTTGGTATGTGGAGAGGGGAGCTGAAAACGTTGCTGCAGATACCGCAGATATACGAGAGCCCAGAGTCAGCTTCCCCGCGAGGTTATAAGCACGTGTTGCGTAAGGAGGCTCGAAATATTCGGCCTAGAACTCCTCGTCCCTAGGCTTAGGTAAGTGGCTTGCCTGGAGAGCCAATCGGTGGAAGACGACTGCATTAGTTAATCAATAGTTCTCCGCTGGCCTCGCGAAACACCGTTGATGAAATCATGGCCCTTTTGGTGCAATGCATCGAGCAAGTTATCTGATTGGAACAGAACAGGCAGATGCAGTTTGCTTCATTACGTCTAGATATTAATCACCATCCACTATACTATATTCCGCCTATACTTCAATTACCATTACCACATAGAAATGAAGTCAAGAGCATGACATGCTGTATGTTTCGCATCGTATTGCTCAACTAGGACTTGGGACGTTGCTTTTGGTGGAATATCGGATTTGATCACATAGGGAAATCCGGAGTGAATACCAACTACGGCTTGGAACTGAGTTTCCGGACAGTGGCAACCCTTTTCTTCACCCGATGGGAAAATATTTGATCCCACGACATGTTCTCTCGAAGGCAAGCACTTTGTCATTCCTCATTCTCGTGCTACTGTTGCGGGCTCATCTTGTAGAACTATCTGAGCCGAGGTCCTGACAGCCGTGCGAGACTGTTATAAGCTTAGGTGTGCTATGCCAATGGTCTCCTATTGCCATGTTTGGTTGTGTTACGGCATAAGAAGGGTTGCTATATTAGGTGCCTACATATGTAGGCTTCAAGTCTCTATTCTGTTGTTGTGGGAAACACTGCATGCCTGTCACTTACGTGAGGCATCGGAGGAGGCGTTGGCTGAGTGTTTGCCTACAGCATCGATTTCAAAACTTACTGGCATGTATGCTAAATACATGTAAACATAGGAACGGCTTGGCATGTCGTTGGAGGTTGGGCCGTCTTCCCTAAGCTAGATCTTGTAAGGAGATGGATAATAAGCTATATTTACTCGAGGAGGACTCTGTATATCGCCTATAATTCCAGTAGGATTTATGTACCTAGGTATAAAGAGGTAGACGATTCTTCATATGTCATCTCGCTTGAGTTGCTTCGCATGGCGCTATCATCGACGTTTTGGGAAGTGGAGTGTGAGAGGTCACATCCGTCCGTTGCGACGATGGCTTTAAGTTGCCGCAAGGTCACTTGCCAAGCTTAGCTACCGGCAATGCAATGCCTGCGACCTACTGTAGCTGGATACCTTGCAGGCATCAGGATCCTACGGAAAATTAACTGGATATAATATAGCACTAACTCCTATGTGGCTTGTTCCGCCGAGATATTTAGTCTTTCAAAATTTCCAATGGTCCCTTGCACCTGAAGCGTTATGGGTTTGGTAATTCGGCCGTTTCTCTTCGTGAATCGTAAGGGGAAACTCTAGAGTGGCATGAGGGAAGTAGTACAGGTGCTGAACATTGGCCGAGTCTTTCCTGGCGATTGGGCGTGACAGCTAGTCGGTGTTTCTTCAATATCTTATTATAACGCATTGAAAAACGTCAAGTTGTCAATGTCATATGCCAGCGACTCCCGAATTTCGCTTTTCCGTTGCGATGTGACGATTCCGTTATGAGCATCAAGATCCTAGAATATGAAATAAGCCCTGGGAACGCACCGCTATAAGCATACCTGCATATGTACCTACATGTAGGTAACTAATATTTGCCCCTGAGGCAAGGATCGATTGAAGTTCCACTCTCATACCACATTCGAGCTTCGAACGGTACGGTAGCATTGCATACGGTTACTTGCCTTGTGTGCAAGAGTGAACCGGTCTACCATAACTAAATCGCAAGATACGGATGAGATGAATACTTCGCTCAGTATCTCGTCGGTTGAAGCCGGATTTCTGGTTCAGAAGAGCCGTTGGTATCGGCGTAGTACACAATAGCATCCACCTTGGCTAGCTGAACGAGACCGGCGAAATGCCAGTAGAACTCGAAAAATAGGTAGCAATTAGCTCTCCTTGCCTAAATCTCTCGATTCGGCATCTATTGGAGGGTGGTACATACTTACACTTCCCAAACTATACGACTCAGGAGGGCCACAATGAAGATCTACCGCTCAGGCACAATAGATATCCCGCGGGACCTGAACCTAACAGAGCTCCTACACAAATCCGCATACCCCAACCTCCCCGAGTCTCACCTAATCGCCAAGGACAGCCTCACCAACCGCAGCATCACGATCGGCCAACTGCGCGACCGCGCCGGCCGGATCGCGAAGGGCCTCCAGACCAACCTCAATCCCGTCGACCAGGCGCGATGGGCTATTATTCTGCCTAACAGCGTCGACTTCCTCGAGCTCTTCCACGCCATCCTCTGGACCGGCGGGGTCGTCTGTCCCATCAACTCCGCGCTCAAGGCCGCGGAGATCGGGCACGGCCTCGCGGTTTCGCGGCCGCATTTCGTCGTGTCCTACGGTGCCACGGTTCCCGCTGTCACGGAAGCGCTGCGCGTTGCCGAGAGGGAACTCGCAGGTCAAGGTGTGCAATGGGAGACGCCTCCCGTCATGACCATCGTGAGCCGTGCGCAAGGGCTCCCGCACGTACCAGATGACTTCATCGCGCTAACCCGCCTGCCGATCCCGCATTGGCCCGACACAGCGCAGCGATTGGCGTCCATACATCTGTCCTCGGGCACCACGGGGAGACCAAAAGGCGTGGAGCTCACGCACCACAACTTCGTCGCAAACTGCTACCAGCTGCTCGCCCACGACAAGGTGCAATTCCACCCCGCATCCCGCATGGTCGCCTTCACGCCCTGGACGCACATCGCCATGACTACTTTGCCCCTCTTCCTAGGCCCGTACACGGGGATGCTGCACCACGCGATGCCGAGCTACAACCTCGAAGACTTCGGGGAACTAGTCGGCTCCAACCAAGCCACCACGTTCCAAGGCGTGCCCAGCGTAGTCCTGCAGATGGCGAACTCGGATATCACGCGCCGCTTCGACTTCAGCCGCGCGCAGTACATCAACGTGGGCGGGCCGCTGAAGCAGGAGCTCAAGGATCGGCTGCTGAGTAGGGCGCCCTGGATGCTTATCCAGGTGTACGGGATGACGGAAGCCGCGGGGTACGTCGCGTACCAGAAAGCCAGCGAGGCGCCGCCGGATGGCGTGACGGGGAAATTGCTGCCGAATATCGAGGCGTGTCTGAAGAAAGAGGGCACAGCGGAGGATGTACCCGATGGCCAGCCGGGCGAGCTCTGGCTGCGGGGCCCGAATTTCACACGCGGGTACGCGTTCAACGAGGAGGCGAATAAAAAGGGGTTCCCAATGGAGGGGTGGTACAATACAGGAGACGTATGCACGATCGACACAGAAGGGAGAGTCAGCGTGGTAGGGAGAACAAAAGATCTGATTAAGTACAAGGGTTTCCAAGTCTCGCCCGCGGAGCTCGAGGGGTACGTGAACGGGCACCCCGATGTTATTGAAAGTGGCGTCGGATCGATATGGGACGAGAGCCAACTTACCGAGCTCCCTGCTGCTTGGGTGGTGTTGAAGGACCATCTCAGGAGTGCGGAGCAGAGAAAGACGGCCCTTCAGGAAATCCATCGGGCTGTTGACGGCCAGGTGAGCGGCTACAAGAAGCTTAGGGGTGGGGTCTGGGAGATCAAAGCACTTCCCAAAAACCCGACTGGTAAGATACTAAGAAAGGAGATGACAGCGATGAGAGATGGCTTGTGCTCACTTGACGAAGACTTGTTAAGAGCTAAATTATAGGATCACGGCTGAATAAAACTCAGCATGCTTACTACAAGTTCGAGAGTCACAGTGTAGAACTGATTAATAGTTGGCTCGGAAAGCAGTTTATTTACCTACCTAGTACGTACGCCTACTTACCAGGCAGGTAGGCGCCATTATCTCTGAAATCATCACAAACTCCTTCTCCCTAGAAATTCCCCTGTATCATGATCTCAACCTTCTCGCAACCTCCCCTCCCCCAATGAACCGTCGATTTCCAGTGCAAGAAAGCTCGAGGTACTCGCGAAAAAAAGAAATGGTCAACTGACGAGGCTACCTCGGCCTTGGAAAACAAATGGAAGGGCGTAAGAGGGTAGCTAAGTGTACCCTTCACTCAGATACCTTGGCGGTCCTTGGGCGAATTCACCGGAGCCATCTTGTCGGAACACTCGTGGCACTCGAAACACTCGACCCAGGGCTCCATATGGACTATTCCAGACTCGATTTCATCCGCAACTACCTGTGCGCGTATTGGTAGAAGGTCCTTAGCCTTCACCCTCTTGTGCACGGCGTCCTTGGGGCACATGAGGTCAACGCGGCGTACACACAAGCCGCCAATGATTTCGAAAGCCCAGCGCTTCTCCCACTGACAAGTATGTTTCGGCAAGCCAGCCGCCGAGAGAGCAGCATTCTCTGACGCTTCGCAACCGCAATTGCGACAGTGCTTCTTGCAATTGTAAGGGTCATCGCACCCAAATACGGGGCAGATGTTGGCGATGCAGTCGGTGGCAAAGTGAAACTGGCGAGGGCACTGCGCGCAAGGCTTTCGCGGATCGCGCTGTCCATCGGGGCCCATGAATCGTGGGCATGAACGCGTCGTGTGGTCTGTCTTTAGGCAGTAGTGACAGATTTCCGGGCAGTCCAATGAAAGATGTTTAACATCCCGCAAATTCTTCACCGTCTTCATGTACGGGCAATATTGGCACAGCTGTGTACATTCAGCGCGAAGGTGTCGCGGATGCGACACGCAGGGGCAAGCCTCTTCCTTCTTGCTGCAAGCATGCAAGACGTGGCCTTGCTTTCCGCAGGCGCCGCACTGTTTAGTACAATAATGTTGCGAATGGTTCATCTCGCCGCAGTTTGAACACACCTGGATCTTCTGTCGCTTTGCCTGGCTGTATTCTTCCTCTTCGTTCGTTCTCTTGCGCCAAACGAGAGCAGTCGGCCCGCCATAGCCCGCTTTGTAGCCCACTTTGGCGCCCGCTTTGGGGCCAAGGGGGATGAGCGCAGTATTGGGATTCTTCTCTCGCGGTTCGCGGGGGGTGGAGTGACTCAGCTGATTAGAGCCTTGTGGTAGTTCGATGGAGCGACGGATAGATCCATAGCGTTCTCCACGGCGATATTCTTGGCTGGCGGCACGATTGCGCTCGTAGAGGTTGACCGGGAGAGTAGGTGTTGGTCCGTCTTTACCGTGGTCCACATCGTTGTCCCCACGTCGCCAGCCAGGACGATCCAGGGCTGTGGCAAGCTGTTCAATCGTCAAGCCGAAGAACTGAGGCTCGGGGTTGCGAGTAGCGGCCTCCTCGTCGGGACGTCCCTCGAAGTGATACTTCCATCCAATCCATCCAAGGTCGCGTTGAATCTGACGGGCATACTTGGGGGTGTAGGGCACACCGTTGCATTGCTTCAATCTATGAAGAACTTCGCCGTCCTCAGCAATAGCTTTCTGAAGCAGTTCACCGATGTTAAAACAACTCTTGATGGGACCCTTGTTCTGGCGGTACCAGAATAGGTAGTCCAAGTCTTCAGACTTCTGGCGACAACGGCATTGGTCGTAGTAGTGACCACTCTGATTACACTTGGGACACGCGAAGTCCATCCAACCACTTTCGCCGACTTTGATACAGTCGCGAGCACGGTGGCCTATAATGCCACAGTTTCCGCAAGGTGTCTTGTTACGGCTTCCGCTTCCATTGTTGATGCTCTTAATACCTGTGCTAGGACCAGCACTAAGACCAGAGCCAGGGCCAGGGCCAGTACGACGAGCACTGCCTCCGCCCCTGGGTCTTGACTCATGCTGCCCAGCCGAGACGCTAGCTGACGAGAAGCTAGCTGAAAAGTTGGTTGCAGGGAATTTTAGGACAACCTGATCAGATTCGCGTAGAGAACTGGCCATCTGGCGGACCCAGGCCCATTCGCCCTTGAGTATGCCCGAATCCGGGTCGTTCTGGTCGCCTACGATAAGGGAGTTCACTGGCGCCATGTTGATTATGGTGTGTGAATGACGTGAATGATCGATCAAGCAGATTGCCTGTGATGTCGCGTTATGAGGCTACCTAAAGGTAGGTAGATAGGTGGTGACGCGACAAGAGAGGGCGAGGGAAAAGGTGAGAGAGTGATGGAGGGTGGATAATGGACCTAAGGCAAGCAGCACGGGAGTTAGTAAAGTTGACAAAATATTTAGGTATGTACATACATGTAGGTACGTAAGCAGGTAAATACATACCATGTAGTACCCAAGGTACTACTATAACTGATTCGTTCTTGTTGTTCAGTGACTTATTTACCTTGTTCCACCTTCCTAGGGCGTTGCGAAGGTGACACTCACCCTCCAAGTACTGATGGCGTATTGGGAGAAAGATCGAAACAGTGACTGGTAGGTGTGAAGGTAAACGGCAAACACGGACTTCAACTCCCAGTTCGCTTACTCTCATCGGGCTAGAATGCCTTTTGAATGTTGTGTCAAGGACGGTGCTATCCCCATTGACCTTTTCAATGTTTGTCAAGTCAAAGGTAAGCTCGATATACAGTACTTCAGTACGTACAGGGATTTGATCTACGCACGTGAACTTTCCAGTTTGATACTTGTATCATTCAATATCCAAATGTTAGCAACCAGTTGACCTATACGTGCCTCGATGACATATCGCTCTTTCCTCCGCTCAATTTATATTTCACTTTGGCAGCGACGTCCAAGTTTGGATCGTACTTTCCATGGAAAGTATGTACCAGTAAAGTAGTTCTCACGCTAGATGATATATAGTATCAGGTAAGTCCATGTATCGAGTAGGTATGACCTGTCTTTGAAAAGTATCCATGATCAATTCTTTAGTTTGGCTCAGTTCCTTCTCTATATGTATGTATACAAGGGGGGGACTGTAGGAGGTTAGTACCAATACTCATCTATGATTCTAAAACCCCCTTAACATTGAATCTTCTACTCAATGGTTTCGATAATGCTCGCTATATCAAGATTATATAAGACTTCAATAATACTCATGCTATTAAAGATATCTACAGTGTAAACATGTACTTAGGATACTAAGGATATTAGTAATATTAAGGATGCCATAATCATAGTAATGTATACGAGAATGAAAACATCTATAATATCAGAACGTATCAGGGATAATTACAATATCAAGACTTTTCACCATATCAAGGTAGCATAGCATAAAAATAGCTTCAACTAAGGTCTCAATGGGAGACTCCCAAATTACTATTGTAGCCGGGTGATATTAATAGTAAAAGGGATTACTGCTTATGCCTAGGTTTGTTTGCCCATAACCAATTCTTTTCACCAATTGTTTGGGTAATTGTTCCAGCTATCCCCCCTGATGATACCAATCGATGATGGTAAAGCTATTTATGTTTGTTGTGTGGTGGTGGATTTGATATAGCCATTGTAGAGCCATTGTAGACTTGGATGCTTGATGACATGATAAGTAGTTGTAACTTAATTTTTTTACTGCTAGCTTGCCGACCTTCTCCGTTGATATACATCCATAGGTGAGCTATAGATCGGGTCCGGCCAAGCCTGACCAGGTCTCTCATACGCCATTATAAGAATAGGGGGCCACGACGTCGAGTATAACTATAAAACGAACGTATTCCTAATCAATGCTTTAATCAAAAAACGCCTGGGTCATTATTATTACCGGCCATCGCTTCCTATACGAAATCATTCATCGCCATCCAACGAAGCGTTAGATACCACAGCACCTCAAAGGCTTGCGTTACCGCTCTCTCGGCGTCACGGTTGCCCCAATGGAACGGGCCTTTATAGACGATATCATGGCTGATAATCTCCGTCACAAACCGTGCCGCATAGTCGGTAGCGTTCCACTTCTGCCTATCCGCATGTTCCGGCACGAAGCGTGGGATATTTCCGCCGTTCTTATGCACAGTTTTCCCGATAACCCTACTAAGCATCGGGTCACGATAATTGCGGTTCCCAACCATATATTGGGATGAGAACTTTTCGAAGTACGGAGCAACCGCATCGCTATCTAGCCACTCCTCGACGGATTGTTGATCGGGGAATATTCGTAAAATGGACCGGAGCCTTAGTTGACCAGCATGCAGGCAGCTCATGAAAAATTCGCGTGGCATCCTTTAAAAAAGAAACTGTCAGTTCGTCTATACAACGTCTTATTTCAAACGAGAAACTTACTTGTATGTACTCTATTGGTTAGGTACCTAGTACGTTTATTCCAAATGGGAATTTACAGTATGTTCGTTCCTCGAAAAGAAATTTCGGCACGGTCTATTCGTTCGGCTGGTATTTATAAGAATTTCTTCAGCTTAAAACGCGGTAGATCGACTGTTATATACCTTTATGTAAACAGGTAGGAAGAAATATGCTAGGCTTTGTGTATTTCCACATCAAGGAAGCTTCCGTGGTAACCGTAACCCATATAGATTCAATGATAGAGTCATTATGATCCTGGCGTACTTCGAGCCATGAATAATTACTGACAACGAGCCAATTGACAAAAAGTCTACTGACAATGGACCTGCTTTTAGTGACTGGATACCCAAGTGATTCAATCGCTTTGTCCACGACATAAGACAATGGCTTTGTGATCTTACGAGAAAGGAAAGGCTTCGATATTATGCTATGAGGCGGACCAAGAGATCTGGTGAGTGATTACATTGTTTGTACCATGAGCCGTAGTCAAGACTACCAATTCATATACCGTTGTGATCCTTTGTCTCCTATGAACACCCTTACTCCAGGAGCAGAGTCCTCGCCTCCGAACTAAGAGGCCAAAGAGACCGACCCTTCGTTTGGGGTACGGTGTCTAACTTTTCGATAGATCACGGTATCCTAATTTCGCGTGCTGAGGTAGTTATATTTTAATCAGTGACTCGTAGTGCGTGATATTCCGATGCTGCATGCGCAAATTGCACTACCAAGCGACCATTCAGTATTAAACGGAGGTTGTCGTTGCGAGAGATTAGCGTAGTGTGTTGGCATGGGATGCGGCGAAGGATTACATATATACATTGTCAGGGCGTATAAGAGGTGAATTAGTATAACATCACAACCCTAAATAATATATTCCGGGTGAGTTCGGTTCCCTTTACTCGCCGCTACACCATTTACATGATACAATTTTTCCTCGGGCGGATTTCCCCGCTGAGTATTTGTGCATGATTAGAGAGTGATTCATATATTGCCTCACGCAGCTTCAAGGATGTAGGGGTGTTTTATAGCCGTGTATGATAGATCTACTAGATTGGTAGAGTATGTACAGGTCATACGATTAAGACAGGCAAAACACCATTTCTACATGATACCCTGTATATGAGCAAGATGCTTCATTGAGAGACGGCGCTTATATAACTTCGAACAGAATACATATAAGTAGCCAAACACCGTCTAGATATAACCAAGCTTGCCATGGTATCCCCACGAACCATAATTACTAAACTAAACTATAGATAAGTCTAAGGTTACGAGATCAACAAAGGGACAAGCGGAAGCGCCAACAAAAAAACTGGAAAAAGGCTAGAAACTAGTCGAGGGACGCGCAATGGCTTTGTACCTCTTGTAAAGCAGGGTTTTGAGCAGACTTAACCAGTCGGAACAACTCATACCCACCCGGCGTGCTCAAGTGTTGAGCGCACATCACGAGCCTATCGTCCCAATTTCTGTGTACGGACCGGTCACGCTGGTCAGCTGCTGAACCGGCACCCGGCCAAGATTTACGCTCGGCGCAAAGGCAAACCTTATGGACGGATGCTACCGTAGGTGTGCCTGGCCAGCATGATAGATACATATATGTATATGTATATGTATGTAGGGACAAGCCGCGACAAGTTTAAACTTCCACGGATGTCCTACCTCCTGTCAGGGCTCCGTCTGTTTTATAGTGAAACCGGCCGTCACTTTCATACTGACTTTATTATCATCCCCCCCAAAGGTTATGGTTGGGACCATCTCCGGTGTTTATGCATAGAATATCTACCCGTCAATCTCCCATTATCTTCTATCCTATCTACATCTGTCCTTTATATCCCCTTGAAATGAAAAGCAATGTCCACCAGCACGCCCTCCTCAGATCCCTCTGCCGCCCTGGGGCAGGCCGCCAGACCTTCATCTCGCTGGTCCGAGATTGAAGATGATATCTTGAAGCAAGCTGTGGCGCTCCACGGGGTGAACCAGTGGGACGATGTGGCAAGGATGGTGTGGACGCGGAAGAGCGCCGAAGAATGCCGCTCACGCTGGGCGGAGCTCGTGCCCATTCTCCACGATAGCCTCGCCCGGCGCGAGTACCACTTGGAGCAAGAGCAGAAGCTGCGGAAACGAAGCATGACGGCTTCGGCGGCCACGTCGGACACTTCTACAACTGCATTCCCGTACATGCCTTCCAGCCAACGGCTGGAATACATACTGCCGTCTGTCCGAGCACTCGGCCGCCCAGTGCCAGGCACCGAATATCCCTTTCCGAATATGAGTGAAGCGGCCGGGACCGCCAAATCTCGGACCGAGCCCTCGTCCCCCACGCCAGCGAGTCCGCTACCAGCAATTACAATTCCCATTCCCATTCCAGAACCTCTGCCGTCAACACCAGAAGCAGCGGCGCGGAGCCGCCGTAACACCGAGCCGAGTGCCCGGTCTTCCCCTCCCCCTTACCGCAGCACGGTACGACCGCAGCGAGGAGCGGAACAGCAGCAGCCGCAGAGCGAGCGGATAGCGCCGCATCCGTTGATGCCGGGGCGGCCACGGAAGCGGTCGGTGGTATCTGCGCCTGCGCGGGACGATGCGACGACCTCGGAGAGTAGCCGGATGGGGGAAAGGGGGAGGGGGGAGGTGGGTAGGTACATATAGGGATGGAAGATGATATAACCAATATAACCCCGTTCCACGTCGGGTTAAGATCAGGTAGATTAGATGAAGAAATGAATAAGTGAATGAGAGAGTAATTCCAGTAATGGAGACAGCGCCTTGCGAGAGTAATTCAGCCGAATTTGTAAGTCTTAAGAAATAGAACCAGCGTACCGGACGTGGCAATACAGCACTCACTAGTACTCTACCAAGACAGCCATTATATTTTCGTCACGCCCGGACGAGATTACATCTGCCTACGCAAGCTCCACACTTAAACACCATCTATGAGGCCTTTGAGAGATACCCTATACAACGTGAGGTGCAAATGCTTAGGTCGTCGCCGGGCAGACGCTCCTAAATATATGGATAGGGGTCACGCATACCCATCAGTAAAGACATAGATGGGAATAGCAATGTACGCATACCACACTCAAACCTTCAAGCCCAGCATACACTCACCTATTCTTCACAGCCACATGCATCACCCGATCAACAGACGTAGGCATAGAAGAACACACTGAATCGATAAGTAATCAATTGACTCAGCATCCCACCAAGTCCCTCCCTCGGGCATTATGCAATATCTATAGGTACACTACCGGCTCTAGTCTTCTTTTCGTCCGTAGTCCATAATCGTCACCTCTTACTAAGGCGTAGCTGACATTAGGTACAACATACTCTCCTATCCATCAATCACTTATGCCTTAGCCCCCGCGCGAGGAAGAGGCCTCTTCGAATTCGTTACACGGAAGTCCTGCGCGCAAGAGCTGCCCATTGTGTCTCGTCTTATCCGCCTTTCCCATCGATGCATTAATAGTGGTCCGTCTATGTACTGATTTGTTCCTTGTGTGAACGAAGCGCCGGCATAATAGGAAACTTTTTGGAAAAAACAGATCCCCATTTTGCCGCTGACCGACTCGCGTATTTCTGGCCAACACGTGTACGCATCTACGTTTCTAATGATGACAGGAATCGCTAGCGCAGACGGATGGCGAATCGATTAAAGTTATGCATGTATATTTATATCAAGGTAAACGTGCCGCCGTGCAGACCCGAATCACCCGTCCGAATAGTATAGGTATAGACACCTAGGTAGGTAGAGCAAGCTGAACGTAGCCAGCACCAATGATCCATCAAAGCAAAAAAGCTCATGGGGTATCTGACCGAGGCCCGGGGTAAAGAAAAAATAAAAAGCGAAGTATCTAAAAAAGAATTCGGGTCAAGCGAGTTCTAATGTTAATAGACGGTACGCGATGGCGATGGTATCAACCCCGTCGCCTCGACACACTCCTTCTAGGAGAAATCGTCCGCGGTGGGAGACATGACTAGGCGGTCAATCCGTTGTACCAGCTCTTTGGTCTCGCGCACGATTTCAAAGGCGATAGGCGGCAACGTCTGGGTCCACATGCGCCATTCCCGGTCCGTCTCCCCAAGGCCACGAGCCGCGAGATCCTTGCCCTGATCGCCCGCTTCTAGTAAGCGCTGGCGACAGGCTGACAAGCGATCGGTCATCTCGCCACCATTGCCGTTTGCCTCGGTCTGGGCTACAACCTTACCAACGACATCGGCGATGGAGGTAATCTCCTCGTTGATCTGTTGGATAGGTGCGTCGCCGCGAATGGAGCCGACTAGTCCCTGGATGGTCTGGACCATAATCTCGGTCTGGTCTTCAAGATAGATCTTCAGGTCTTCGTTCTTGGTATCCGGTTGGCCGACGCCGTTAGGAGTAGGCAGATTCTTATTTAGTCCCATGTAGGCCATCCCGTTGACTCCTCCGCCGTTCCGAGACATGGGTCTCCTCGAGCCGTACTGCTCTCCGGATTCTCTTGGTGAGCTTACAGGGCTATACGCCGAAGAGTTGGCACTATCACGTATTCCCGCGCGGAGGCCCTGGAATGGCGGAGGTGGCACGAGGGGTGATTCCTGTGCCTTTAAAAACGCGTCCTGCTGCGTCGTCGTCGTGCGATTTGAGAAGAACCCAGTCGAATCCACCGGCGTAATGGTACCATCGTCATCGTCTTCTAACTCGCCTGCCGGCGTGGCGCGTATCTTGACGGTTCGCAACAGTTCTACCAGGGCGGCAACAAGATGGGAAGCAGCCGCATCGAGTAGCGAGACAGGCGAGATTCCAGCACCCGAAGCAAAGTTCTTAGAAGCAGTAATCAAGTTGTTGGCGGTGGCGGAGACTCGGCTCTTGAGCTTCTGTTGTTGCTGAGCCAGCTCACCATCATTGGGTTGTGACTCGTCCATGTCCTTGGTAATGCGCCGGACGCTAACGATAACTGACTTCATAGAATCGATCACCTTGTCCGGGTCGTCGGTTCGTGCTCTCTGTAACAATTCGTCGATGGCGATCTGAAACTTAGTAACATGCACATCCTTGACGAGACCGTTCTCTTCCGTGAAGCCCCTTTCCCTAACATACTTGGCTGCGTCCTGGTCTATCGTCAAACCCATGGAGGAGGCACGCATGTTACGGAGCTGGGTCTTGGTGCGGGCGTAGCGGTTACGCCAATCTCGGACTTCCTGCTCTAGTCGTTCGACCGTCTTCTCCAATTCGGCCTGCCTTTCCCAAGAGGGACTGTGCTGTTGTGAGAGCACCTTCATTTCTTCCAGGAATTGTCGCGCTTCCCGCCGGACGCTCTCGGTTGTTTGCTGTTGTTCTTCGAGCGCCATACGTAGTTGCTCATTCTCCCTTGCCAACTCGGAATCTCCTCCAGCATTTCTGCTATTCTGCTGGGCGTCCTCAATTTCCTCTCTTAGTTTCCGTGTCTCCATGGCATGATCATCCCTCATCCTGTCCAACTCGTCACGCATCGAATCGTTGAGGTTCTGTGCCTCGGCCAGTTTATCCTCGAGACCCGTCCGTAGATCTTCCCATTCCTTCTTCTCCAGATTTGAGGCTGTTGCACGAGAACGTTCACCATCCATCAATTGGTTCAACTCGTCGTCCTTCTTCTTTAGCTGGCCCTCCATGTTATCTATCTTTTCCCGTAGCTCTCGTACTTGGTTTTGGTAATCGTCGATTAGCTTTTTGTCCACCTGAGAAATATTAGTTATCACTCGCAATATTGCCGGGTAGATTTCTTCCGAACTTACTTCGGATGCACCGTTGCTTGTGCCAACGCTCCTCTTGCTTTCCCGATTGACCGACCTGAAGGCGTCGTTCTCTTCGTCATTTGACCCACCCACATCGTCGTCTTCCTCAACCATTGTGCTCTTGTTGGGTACGATCGTGTTGCTCTGGAATTGTTTAGGGAGCGGTCGGTCGAAATTGCCGTTCGGTAGGCCAGGCGACGGAGGCACAGGATAATCGCTTGTTATCCTTGGGGCTGCTGAACGGATTGAGCTTGCATCAGACGGTCGTCGCATCCCGTTCAGTCCCCGAGGGCCCATGCCGTTGACTGGCGTGCCGGATCGACTCGGAGGCACTCCAGGAGTGCTCATCCGGGGAATTTCACCAGCGATAAACCGAGGAATGCGCCTTTCCAGCTCGCAAAAGACATCAGTTGCCAAGTCTCTAAATCTCGGTGAACCGAGAGTCGACAGCTTCTGGCGGGCTTGGTTACGTTTAGGGTGGAACGTGTCTTCGGGTAGCAGGTAGGATGGCGGACCAACACTGGGAGGAGCGTTGGGTGGTCTTCGACTGTAGGCTTGCCGTCGCATCAACTCGTCGAAGACATCGGTGGATAACTCGAGGAACTGGACGGACGACAGACGCAGTAACTTGTCGCGTGCCTTGTTAGGGGGTGGATTTGCCCTGCCATCCTTGGATGTCGAGGCCAAATACCTCTTAAGGGCGATATAATGTTCACCTAGGACGGCTTCTGTATTCTCCTCGCGGATGCTTCTCCCACTTTCGCTCCTGGCGTAGGTACTGGAGCGTCCGACTGATGGTGGCGGGGAGGGTCCGCCGACGCTCCTGGGACCGGGAGGGAAGCCATTCATGTTCCCGTTAGAACCGCTCGAGTCCGGCGGGGAGACGGGGCCTCGATTGTTGGGATAAGGGCCGTCGCCGTCGAGATTTTGGTATTTGGAAATACCGGACCATTCGCTACCAGCGCCTACAGAAACAGGTGAGAGCGGCGCATTTCGAGTATTCATGGTCGGTAGTTGGTATGCAAGGTTGTTGGCGGTCCCGTGCAACAATCAACAAAGGAGGGAAAGGAAGAAATGCGCGCGCCACGTGAAAAAAGGAGGAATTGAGGCGGCGGTAGATGTCTCAAAGCCCAGCCCCAATGTACGCCAATGTACCAGCTCGGCCTGGTCTGGTCTAGTCAGGCCCGTCAGATCCAACCCAGATGCAGCTAAGCTCCCCCTTGATTTCTCTCAGCCCGGCTCTATGTATCAATCCAACGGCCAATGGGCTACTAATGGATGGATGGATGAATACTTCGGATGCTGTCTTATGATATCGGTATTCAAGCAGCAAGAGTCTACTTCGCTAACCGTTGTCCGTCTAGAGAGAATAGGGTGAGATCTATTTGCGTTATAGAAAAGTTGATACAAAAGACAATGATCAGCCACCTGACAATTCTGTCTCGCGGAGGCAACGGAATATGTCCAAGTCGGATCCTACAAGAATTGGAACGACGTGCTAAAGCGGAAGGCAATCCGGGGTGCGACAAGAAACGCGGCACAATCTGTGTTACGACTTGACGAATAATCGAATCGGAGTTGTGGTATTGGATGTTGCTATATTCTCTTCCCACGTACCAGAAGCGCACGATCGAAACAGAAAAGAAAATAAATCTGAAGCAAGGGAGATGGGACTCCGAACACGAGAATGTCAAGAAGAAAAAGTTGAAAGTAATCAATCCCGTCAACAGATTGGGAGAAGAGAACGTATGTTGTTGGTGGCTAGGGACGTCTCAAGTTCCTGACAAGGAAAGAGTTGTAGCGTTCCAAGGAGGATAGGATGGGATTCCTGCAAGGTACAGAATAGAACAGCAGATTCAAAAAATCTCACATCACACACATTAAACGCGGGACCTGCGTTGTATGTACAGTAATGTACGTGGGAACCTTAGAAGTTGGAGACGGGTTCGTGGGACAGAATTACGATTCGAGCATCAAAAAAATGGTGGAAGCATGAAATGAAACCTCGAAGGCGGTTGAAGCAAAATGGGGAAGAGACAGGGGAGGACAAGGGGGAAGCCTGACCAATTGGGAAAGGGGGCGGAGACGCCTTCAGGGTAGTCCAGGGCGTTTGACCGGGGTCAGGCATGATTAGATGGTGGCTAGACAGTGACTAGACCATCTGCAACGAACACCAAACTGGGTCTAAAGTGCCATAAAAGCATAAAAAGCGCCCAAGTATTTATCGTTTCTATGCGTCCGTACTTCCCGTATACCTTATCTCCGTCTATTGCGAAATTAGGGTAGTGTGCTGTACGTAACTTGGAAAGTACAGTATGTAGTGAAATACATGCTTCCGTTTGTATGTAAGTCATTGCTGGTTCGTTAATTACCTACATCGAAGAGGGCCCCTTTTCTGTTCCCATCCCAATCCCCATCTCTCTTACCACTACGTACTTGGAAATAGATGGTCAGTACAAATCGTGTAAATAATAAGCGTAACGTTGAAATATGAGACAGTCCTTACTGCCCCTACTTACCTAGATAAGCTTCTTCTTCTCGATCCATTTCCATCGATGGTGTTAGCGAAATCACTACTAAAAGTATTCCCTTCCGCACTTACAGGGATGGTATACTTCCTCCCAAACCAAGTTACAAGGTAGGGATGGCCTTTTAAGATTAAACATGTGCTGCGCCATCTTCCGGATATCCACTCCAGCCTCTTGAGTCTTGATGTCGACTGTACATATAATTTAGTAAGTACATACGTACTTATAACTGGTACCGCATCACGGAATCACCTGTCAAGGACATACGTAGAACCATGTAACTGTCATAATTATCACTGCTATTACCTAAGTATTCAGGTTCTAGAAGTTTGTCCGGTATTGCTCTGCATTATTCATCTATGGATGCAGGTAATTTAAAAGAGAGAAGGAAAAAATGAGAAGCCCAAGGATTGGACTTGAAAGTCTCGACTAAATGCTAAGATCGAGATCAGGGGGATCGACAGCCCGAATTTCTGGTCCCATCCAATCCCGATGGTGACGACGCCTGCTCCGTGGGATCCTTAAAGATGTCAGATTTCCCCATCGGCCAAGGAAAAGAAAGCAGATGGGATTGATGGGAATCTGATTTGGTGATTTCCTCCACCTCGTCAACGCGAGCCTCAATGATAGATGTACATGGTAGGTAAGCTTAAGGTGTCTAAGTCGACGACATCCCATTGGCCCAACCAGACAGTAATGGGCGGCTCTTTTTCTACCTACCGGTTTTTCATGACCTCCCGTCGCGCGCGCTTCGGGTAGTCACATTCAATTAAGCTAGCGACCAAATAGAACATTGAATACCTAGCTTAAGGGCATTTGTTCAGAGACTCTAACCGAACCAATTCGGTGAAACAGTATACTGCAGTTAAACGGATGACTCGGAAAGAGGCATGGCAACGCTATGAGTCATAGAATGTCCGCATAAACTAACAGTTCAGCTTTGAGGTATACTGTGTTTTATCAATATGTACTTGTAATCAGTAATTTTAGCAGCAATCTCATTATCACTCATTCTTATATTCACTCTTCCATTCTAGGTGGCGTTTATCTCATCGTGTGGCCGCCTGACGAAGAAGCAGAGGAGGAGGAGGTCATATCCCAAAAATCACCTGTCGATGAACCGGCGATCGCATTGTTACACTCTTTCGTTGTCCACGATGGCTTCAGCGATATCATAACGAAAACGAAGGGCATCACAGCAGCAGATAGGGAGAACCTATTGATTGTATGGAGGCATCTATATCCCGTTGTTAAAGACTTTTGGGGAACGGAATTGCCCCAGAAGCTTAGGAAGCTCCCGCCCGTAGTGCAATGAATACCGATGATGTGGAAAAGAACACCGCAGGTAAGGGGGCGAGAGGTGTCGGGAGCCGGGCAGTTCCCCCGGCCAGGAAAGCCCTCAGGGCGAGATCAGTACCCGAAGGCTATAAAATTCAGAGAAGGGAACCGCCAGAGAAGGATGGCAGAAAGAAACGCAGAGTACAGATGTGGGGAGAAGACACCAACTGAAAAGAGAGGACATATTTGTTGTTGGTTTTTGAAGTCTGTTCTGTTCTTGGAAAGCCCCTAATGCCATTTTGATAGGTTACCTGCTCCCCTTAGAAGTGAGTTTGAAAAGCTTAGGACCGAGCATTAGGCATATTTTGTGGATGATGACTTTCTATTTACCTCTAGGGTTAGCTATCTACGAGGTGCACTTAGATTTTCTCCTGGTCGCCGAATTTGCGTGTGATGTACAACAAAGTCCCCCGTGTCGACTAAGCTGCCCTTTATTTCCTCTGCCCAAATTATTTCGGAATACCTGGTAGCTTTCTTATTCCGACATGGCATCTATAGAGTATGAGCAGCCTGTCTCACCCTGGCGGAATTAAGGATGTTGAACTCGGCACGGGTGATCAGCAACGGGAAGGTAGCAAGTGGCAGAGCCGCATCATGGGGAAGATAGCTTGGCGTTGGGATACCCTAGATAAGCTGATGACCTCATCCAGAGCAATTCTCCAGGACTGATTAATGATATACGAGATGGCGTCACACATTTGTTCATGCGGAAAGATCATAGGGACGTCTTGCAATTCAATTAGTATTCATACGCCTTTGTCCGCACCTAACAAATCCATTCCGGGGTATCATCAGAAAAAAATTCCAGTCGCATTTCATCTCATCTCAAAACCAAGCCAGCGTCCAAGTCGCCGGTAAGTTCGGCCACCGTTCCTGCCATTCTCCGATGATCTCGGGGACGCGCTCATCAAACGAGGCCCTACTAGCAGCACTCGCCATGTCAAACGCAACAGGCCCGACGTTCTCCCGCTCTTCTTTGGCAGCGGCGTTCAGTGAGTCGGCAAGATCCAGAATACCGCGGCCGCCGATGGAAGCTTCTTCGTGGTTATCCTTGATGTCGACATTTATGACGTGGACGGGCCTGTTGAGAGGGGAACCTCGGTTCAATAGATCATCGATGACGGCGTCCCAACATCGCTCTTCGCAGGTGATGACTACATCCACAACACCGCCTTCCGTCCCCTCGCTCCCACGGTCTGAGGAGTGGTCTGTCCGGGGAATGCCTATTTGCCAGTCTTGCCAGCGCTCCGGTCCCCATTTGACCTGCCTATTTCTCCCTAGCATGTTCAAGAGACCATTGGCGGTGTAGAGTCGGGGGTCTTTGTCATGTAGCTCTTTGTACATTGCATCATACGACACCTTGTTGAACTGATAGACGTTCGGTTGGGTGATGGAGGGGCCAGGTAATCGGACGAGAGAGCCGGTACCGAAAGAGATGACGGGATAGTGAGCTTGTGATAGTCGCAGATGAGCTTCCATCGATCTACATTAACTTAGCATTCCCTATATCGCTGTTAACTACGATTGAGGGCGCAATACCTGTTCTGATTGCTGGCACAGACGGTACAGAATTTCAGCTTGAAACCTCCTGGATCCTCACGCTCGCCATTTGCTGCCGGAGGAGCAGTAGCAGAAGTGGTGGAAGTTCCGTTTGCAAGCTCCATTTTGTCTTTGGATGCTGTGTTCAGCTCGGTTCCATGAGTAGAGTTGGCGATGATGGTCTTCGCATGCTCGTCGCAAAGTGAGGAATAGGGCGAAGCCTAATTGATTATGTCAATTCACATGCCTCAATAGAAAACAAGGACAATGGAGGGATTATGAACTTGTTCAAGTCATTCAGATATAGTTGCGTAAGGTAATAAAAAGGGTGTCACCATAGGAAATTCAGACAGCTCCAATAAAATTCTCATCATTAAGGAGACTTGGGCATGTACAATAGCAAAAGAAAATATTCTCCAGAGTTTACTTACCCTTTACGTCTGCCGACAAGCGATTTGTGCCGTTCTGAATGCCTAGATTACTGCGTGAAGGGTATGTTGAAACTTGAAAGAGATATAGAAACTAATTCGAAGTCGATAAACAAGGAATTACAATTTGGATCTACGGGTAAACTTCGGGCTTTTTAGGTCTACGGGTGGAACGCATTTTCCGGCGAAGTAGTTAATCCTCGCCGGCTAGAATCGGCGTGCGCCCGGGCGGTTCATTTCGGCACTTCAGGAGGGATCATTCAAGGCCTCCTGGCCTCACAGGAGAGTACCATAATACATATATCAGCTATGCCAAATCTTGGAACGATCTATCTCATTAATTGCCCTCCATTTCGTTCTCTCCTATGTAATCCGTGACACGCATTAGAAAGAGCCTACATACATGTACTTGCACATACCATGATTTTAGAATATTGATAAGCATTCTTCTGCAGCTATCCAAGACGAATACAGCCTAGTATGTGGGCTCTACCCTTTTGCCTTGGCTTCTTACCTTGAAATCATCCATATAGAATATCTCTACGACCTTCGCGGTTGGCCCTCTTTTGGGGTTGGACAGCGCAGACGCAGGAAATGTGAAACAAACGACAGATGACTCCAACAATTGCGGTGGAGAGTAGCTGTGGCCAATAGGATACCTCACAACACATGTGGTCTGGACTCCACTGCTGTACCGTCGGCGCCCGATAGAACGACTTAAGGCAGTTCGTCGAAGTGGGTGTATCCAGAAATAGAAACACTCCCTGCACATCCATAGTCCATCCATCCATTATGTGCGCTCCGACTGCCCGAAGCTTCTTTAGACTTTGGTATAGTGGACCTAATGTACAATCCTCCAGGATATGAAAGGTTAAATCTGTACTTGCCCCACAAATAAGTACTCTTTTGGGAAGTGAAATGCGGTAGCGCAGGTAAATTTCCTTGATTTTAATTGGCTCAATTTCTTATCGGTACTTAAGCTCCTCTATCTTATTGTTAGTAAAGGAGTACTTTCTCATATAAGTTTATATAAGAAAAGACCCCATGAGCATCTGCTTATCGATAACAGAAGTATAATTTTAACCTTTCATATCCTGGAGGATTGTACCTAACCTACCCTAGCTCAAAGTGCTCGCTCCAACTTTTCCTTCCCGTTCGATGTAACATCCGATCCAACCATTAATAAGTCCGGACCGGCTTACACGCACAATCGCTGGGTAGACATCACTAAAGTCCCATCAGAGCGAGGGCGCTCTAACGTTTACATATATGTTTGTACTATTACTATAAGGTCATAATCATCTTCTATGGTTGAGAATGTTCAACAGACCTATCCTCTTCATAGGAGAACACACACAATACGTCCATGGATAGCACCCCTTTGTTTGCTGGATACATAACATGTATTGTAGCCTTGTTGACGAGTACCTAACCATACATATCGGCGAGACCTTGAGGAGGTACTTACCGTATTCGGCCTGTCTGTCTGTCCTACATTGCTTTGTGTCTCTCCCGGCGAAACGGGTATTTCTGGCAAGCCTTATATTATAAAAAAAATTCTTACAATCAGACCGCCTTTTTGTGCTCCCGAGTCTCTATATGCATGTTGTAAATACAGAAAGAGACGAACGACGGACTGAGGCATCGGTTAGGGGTCACGTGTGCGGCACGAATCAACGATGCCGACTCTTGTTTCACCATTGACTAGATGCATGGTTCTTCGGGCTGTTCATCAGATTCGTCAATCATGTCCGCAGGAATGGATGTGGTGTTGCTGCATGGCGTGAGCGCTAGAAAAACGTGACGAGGCGGCCTGTATCCTCTCTGATAATTGTTAGCTATAAAGGTACCGCTAAAGGCTCGTACACATGAATTACAATATCTGTAAATTACGACGCCCGTGGTATTTTAATAATATTTCCATATGCTGCGGAGGTTGTAAATTTGGTCATAATATCTCGAGGTTGTTAGGCGTATTTGAATAGTAACGTTAGGACAGCTGAGTCGTACCCAAGTATACTGATGTGCTATTGGGCTGCAAGAGATCATAACGATGCAACTAAATTGCAGTTGGATGGAGTTCACGCCACGCCCTTATGCGGACACTATAGTCAGCATCAATACGGGGGTGCTGTCGATCATAGTATTTGGATGATCGCTAGAGGAGAGTAAACCATAGTTATTTGTGTTTGGTAAAACACTACGACAAGACACTGGGTAATGAAGGCGAAGATACATAGTAAGATTGAAATTCCGATGATGACGGTGGTACATGTGCAGAGGGAGCCTCATCCAGTATTTGAGCAGGTCAGAATGACGACTTCTGTTTCTTTAGAACATATCTTCGTTAAATAGTAAGTAGCCTTTCGCCGTCCTGACCGCTTTAGCGAAACAACGTAGAACAATTGTCGGTTATGAGATATTTATTGCTTTTATATGCGTCTGAAGGCATCGCCAAGAGAGTCGTCGTCAGTCATTACTTGTATACTTCCTAATACATACCTTCGTATATACCTACATAGTACCTTATGCAGGTAACTATGTCTCCCCCTGAGATTCAAGCCAACTGGGAGAGGCACACTCCGATGTAGTGTATGATAAAACCAGCAGCCGCCATTACTTAAAACTGTGCGACTTACTTAATTTTGTCGAGGACTATGCTGCTTTTGCTTCATTTTACTTACTCGAATACTACATAGTAATATTCTTTTGTTTTCTCACTGCCAGTAATACTGGAGTGAACTGAAGATTCTTGTTGGCTGGTAATCAACCGCCGACGCTATTTTCTAGGTCTTCTCAAACTTTCCCAGCAGCGCCGGTACCTATTCGCCATTTTTACTACTCGCTAAAACCCCGCTGAGTGGTTACCAAAGACAAAGAGCCGCTAATTGAAGGGGACCCCGCGAGCCAGTAGGATCTCTGTACCACGCGCTTAATCACAAACCAATTCTGGCCGCCTTTGGAACCGGCCGCTCTAAGAAAAGCTACGAGGGGTTCAACATGTTAGGTGTGTGGATCGAAAATTGTGTGCTGCTTCAATATTCTATGTACTTAGATTTGTTGTCATGAAATTCTACGTTTCCCCCCTAAATATTTTTCGGGAGTCGTAATACAACACTTGAATAAGACATACAATGGGTGCAAACGGATAGGTAAATACCTCCCTATACATACCTACATAGTAGGCAGCCAAGCCTCTTCTACTTGGGTTTGGATAGTACATAGTAGGTATTTCCCTGGTGCAAAGTTTACCTGCTAGGTACATCCATGATAATATATCCATACCAGCTATCCCAGTTAATTCTATTCTGTTAGTTCGCTCAATTGGACTAGACTTGCCCAACCACTGCTGTGGTACCTACTGGCGTCTCCGCTTGGAACTTTCTCATTGAGATCTCCACATCACATTCACCACCTCTACATACACACATATGCCTTACACTCAAGCAAGCCTACTTGCTACCTACATGTCTCCATTACACTGCCTACGCTACCTTACGCTACTTACGTTACCTGCCTATTATACCTAGACCTTACCCTACAAGCGGTTCATTTTTCCCTTCTGGAGTTGGGGAATTATTACGAATGCATTTTTTTGCCCTCTTGTCACAAAAAACTGCCAACCCCAGTCCAACTTCACAGGGCTACTAGGGCTCCGACCTTGCCTTAGACTCGGATTCGAGGACCGTGGGTCTTCCCTCTAATTATACCAACATCTCTCTGCACTTGCGCCAGCGCTCTTCAATTCTTGTTCACGACTTTCTTTTTTTCTTCGTCTCTACTTCACTCTCTTCCTACCGACATTGGCACTGCGAAACCACCTCGACTCGAATCGTCAACCGAATATAATACACTGGAGAGGTAGTCGACAACCCGTACCCTCTTCTTACACTATATTCTCGATTTGCATTTGGACGGTGATAACTCCGGCAGGCCTCTTTTCTTTGAGGGGGAAGGAGGAAATCCACGCGCTACACGCCTTACGTCTTTGTCGTCGCAGTGTCGTCGCATTGTCGCGAGGGGGTGTATATTTCCTACCCAGGAAATAATCCATACCACCCGGCTAACACTACCATTCCTTCCCGACCCATTGACCGCGTCGATCAGGGATCGCACGAGATCGCGGAACAGCTTGCGGGTCGAGTTCGTTAGACTGCAATCGCATCGTATGTGATGCGTGTGTGTCGTGCGGTCTGCTATTGTGTTGAGGTTCAATTGTGTGCAAAGAGACTGCCCACATAATACGCATTGTGTATAATACCAACACAAAATTACTTCTCTTCTGGGTACGCATTCGAAGACTGACTCCGGTCTCCCTTCCATCGATGACCGCAATCATGTCCTCATCGTACTCATCCCCAGTCGTTTCGCCTCCAGCAGCTCCATCACACCAACTGTCGACAACCACAACGACCACGACGAATCCAAACCACCCTACTTTGACTCCCTTAATAACCTCGCCGCCCGCGCGCCGATCTGTCGCACCACGACCGATGTCCCTCGCTTCAAAGAATCGACTGTCGCAGTACTCGACGGGCTCTGTCCCGTCGCGGTCTCGGCCCGCCTCGTTTCTCTTCCCCATCTTCCACTCCAGCCTAACCTATACTATCGTTCGAGACTTCGCCTATCCCTCCACACATCCCATGCACTATGGGCCCCCGCCGGAGCCCTCGAGACCGCCCTCCGGCATGACGACTCCCGCCAGCGAGACCCGACGACTTTCGGACCCGCCCACATCGTGGGAAAGTAAGATGGGCTGGGATTGGACGTCAGATGGCGGACTGGGCAAGGGTGGAGAGCTAGCTCCTATCCACTTCGGCGATGGCCCTCCTTGGAGTGAGGACGAAGATCTTCAGAGCCCTGTTGTTAGCTCACGGCACCGGAAGCACAAGTCCACTTCTGCTGTCACGGGCCATCATAAATCACGGAGCGCTGGTGCGGCGTCTTCCATCATAGGCGGGAACAACATGGATGCCGATAGGGGATACTATGTCGGAACGAGCGGCGACGGGAGTGAAAGGTACTATGTGGCTCAGGGTGGTGAGGCCAACGGCCCCGGAGGTGAATACGTCACGTACCCACCCGATCAAGCCCGGCACTCCTCCAACTTGTACCAATCCTCGGTTGATCGCCAACCCCGGAATTATACGGAGAATGACACTGGATACCGGTCCGAGTCGGATGCCTCGAGTACGGCCTCGTCCCCGGGTTACCATGCGTACGATGAGTCGAGGTATTCGAGAGATTATCAATTCACCATCACCTCGCCAGACGAGGAAATGCACGGGAAGGCCGTTGCACTATTCGACTTTGAGAGGGAGAACGAAAATGAGCTGCCATTGGTCGAAGGTCAGATCATCTGGGTGTCGTATAGGCATGGACAGGGCTGGCTCGTGGCGGAGGACCCTAAGACACAGGAGAGTGGACTGGTACCGGAAGAGTACGTCCGCCTGCTTCGTGATATTGAGGGTGGTATGACGAGCTTGACCGGCCAGCTCGATAACGGTGGAGTAGGAACTCCCAACGATGTAGGCACACCGACGCAAGCTGAACACAGTGGACATGCATTATTGCCCCAGACTACTCATGCAACCCAACCCGGACATGCCTCGACCGGAAGCAACCCGACGAACGGCTACCACCAACCGGTCGTCTCAACATTCTCGACCTCTAGCAAAGACTTGGATCCGTATCCCCAGCACCTGCTTGGTCAGCACGGACAGCCGCCTCCGCAAGTCGTACATTATCACGGCCAACGGGGAGGAAGCCAGGCCAACACACCCACGGCCCAAAATTCGTTTGATGATACGCCGCTCGTCCGCAGTAGTCAGGACGTTAAGCGCAGTAGCTCTACGTCTAGGAAGTCGCAAACACTCGATGTTTTACCCCACTCGAAGATGAAGTCTTCGGCTCACGAATCGGATCTCAGCGACGAGCACCAGCAGCAGTCTCAAAAACAGTAACGAAACTGATCCGAAAACTGGTTGAAACAACCAGATATGTATTAAGATCCTACGAGACTTCAAGGTCGATTCTGTTATAGAGGGAATATATACTACTCTATAGTTACAGCAGTGTCCGACTTTTCTGCGACATCTGTTGTCACAGACGGCCTTTTACCGGGGAAGATTGATCTCCCCGGAGGGATATCAGTCATGTATGCAAAGCACGTTGTCGCTAGTATATGACAACCGCACCCGCTGTCTGCCATTGTCTCCCGACTTTGAGTCGATGCAATAAGACCGGCCACATGCCACAATGGATAGGACATGAATTCGGCCGAGCCTATATTATGGACTGGATGGATAGAGATGATTGGTACTACTTGAAACCCGTTGTCGCATAACTTTTTATGAAAGCAAGAAAGAGGATGATGGGATGCCTATAGGGATGACACGTGATCACACGATCATATTGTCGATCAATGAAGATAGGCTGAATGAATGAGTTGATATGGCCAAACAGTAACCCCTGATTTTCGTCCGTGATTGCTGTCCTAGGTATTCGAACGCTAGTACTAGAAGATCTTCTGGGGTTGGTGATGCCTTGGGGAATTGGTCTTGTGATGTTGAGGAAGTCACCCATTCTGGCCACTATCTCGAGTCCTTTTAGGGATGTAATTTTATCGCTGGCGAGGCCTTCTGTAGCCTTCTGTAACCCGCTAACCTTTCTTGTGTGCAGATCTTAAGCTCCGTAGCTCGCTTTCGAGTGACATCTAAATTCCTCGGATATTCAGTGCCTACACCTAGTAGATTGTTTGTGTCCTGCTCGTCGCATTTGGCAGGTACTCCGAAATGATTCGAGAAAAGGGGTTGGAATAGAAAATGGGTGCAACAAGGATATTACCCGCGCTGTGTAGAGCTAAGAGTCCTTTACATATCCTTGCATGGGATTGTCGATATCAACTGATATTAGATCGAGTTTATAGACATATCGCCCTCTACACACAACTAGACAAGTCCTCCCTATGCTCTCTTTCCGCCCCTTTTCTCAAGTTCACCCCCTACTGTAGCCCAGCGACGTAGTAATTGTAATTGCAGAACCCATTGCTCGGGCTATTCGAAACATCCACCTGACTACCGGCGGTCGCAACCACACGCCCACTCCCATCCAACAACTCGACCTTCTGCGCCCCCGTCTGCATTCCACGCACGGAGTTATAGTTGAGTCCCGCACCCACACTCTGCGTAGCCAACACCTGCCCCCCACTCGTCACCCTTACTTGGAACCCGCTACTCCCCGCAGGCAACACGACAGCCCAGTTCACAGCGTCCACGGCGGCCCCCGCGCCGCGCGGTTTGTCGCCATTGCACGAGGTGAGGACCCCGCGGTACCACATCGAGCCCGCGAAGCTGCCGGAGGCGGGCTTCATGGCGCCGGCGGAAGAGCCGGCTTTGAAGGCGTTGATGAAGGAGGTGATTAGGGGTTGCCACCCCGAGTGCGGGGCCGTGTCTGAGTTCCCATATTGCAAGATTTCGGGAGTTAGGCCTTCGGCCCAGCAGGGGCCGATGTAGTGCGATTCGCCGGCGTCGTTCTGTGGAGGGGAGGTTAGTGCTTGGTTGGACTTGAAGTAGGTTTGAGGATACGGGTGAGGATTGGAAGAAGAAAGGATGGAATAGAAAAGGGGGAAGGGGATGGGATGGGCGGCCAACTTACCCACGTGATGACCTCGGTAAACTCAGGCTTGACGTTAAGAATTTGCGCCATGCGCTCGGGCAGGTTGGTCTCGCCGCCGCGGTACCAGGAGTCACCGCAGCAGTGCTTGTACTGGAGCGAGGATAAACCTGGAATTTGTTAGTGTATCGCTTCAGGTAAACAGACTCCCCGTCACGAGACTGACCCATCACGTAAGTCTTGCCGGCGGCATCAGCAGCCGACTTGACAGCCTGGTCCTTCGCCGAAGACACATTCAGAGGTCTGTCCGAAGTATCAGGCCAGGCCGTCTCCCAGCTAAAAACACCATCGAGCGCGGTACCCCAATTCTGGAAGAAAGCGGAGGGATTATTATAGTAATTGCCATCGGCCTCAGGGTTCGGGATGAGATACGCATTATTCGCGTTCTTAAAGTTGCGCCACGTATCAGGGCCGATATTTCCGCCGCTATACGACGAAACCACGGGGCGATTATTGTACGTGAGGTGAGCCGGGTGGTTCTTGAACTGGTCAAACAGTGCCTGGTGCTGGTTGATGTCGCCGTTGCCGTAGAAGTCGAAGCTGAAGAAGAGCTTGAATGACTTGGTCGATGCGTAGTCAAAGAGCTGCTGCACTGTATTCTTAGCCCAGTCAGCGCCGGGTTGACCGACGTTCAGCGCGAAGGCGTCGAAGCCCACGTTGATGGCCCCGTCGATGTCTTGACGCGCGTGGTTGGTGTTTGGGTCTACGGTGCCGACCTGTGCCGGTTAGTGGACTAGGATTTGAATATGTAGTGGAGTTTACGGGGGCTCACCATGTAGTGGGCGAAGACGAGCTTGCTTTCTACGACGGACTGCGTCAAGAAGGCAGAGCCGGCAAGCAGTAGTGCTAGCACTGAGTTGATACTTCCGTACATAGTGACGGATAGCGGTGACGATTACCTGGTAGAGCGAGGTGAAAGCTTTGTGATGTCAGAACTTGGGTTGACGCACATTCCAAGTGTTGACAAGGCGTGTTCCTACTGGATTATATACCCCATCACGTCTCTGCCTTTACGAGATTCTTCTAAAAACAACTATGATGAAATGAACATGACCACACGTGTGGCTCGGTATATCTCGAGCGATGCTAGTATGCGATATATTGCAGGGGGCATTGGTAGGCTCCTTGGCCCCCACAAGACTAGTAGGGTGGTATCTAAACCGGCGTGGTAGCTATTACTGTTCCATGGCCGAGCATTTTTCGGGCCTTTCCCTCGTCCTAGGAGGTGGTCAAAAATATCGTGGGCGGCATCTCAGAATCCATAATTCTCGGTTAAGTCCAGCTTGGCACCGAGACTGAGGTGGCTTTCCCACCCACAGCTAGAATCATGAGAATAACAAGTCTAGTTTAAGTCCAGTTCTAATATGTTCGAAACTGATTTTGAGGAGCCAGGAGACTTGCGTAACCTGGCGACAACCTTCGTGAATCCTACAGGCTCGATGGACAACGTGAGGATTCACTGGGCGGTGGGACCTCTCCCTATTTGGCAGGACGGTGACGAAAGCGACGACAATACAACAAGCTCGTATCGCAAGACAGAAAAGAACAGAAACTTAAACTCGTACGACAAGTTACTCGACCATGGAAACTGGAAGTTGGATATGTATGGTATGGAGGCCGGCTGTTCAAAAATATCACAATATCACGCGCTGACAATAATGATGAGAAGTAATATTTTACCACCCATATTCAATCTTCCCGTCCTCTTTATGTCCCTCCGATCGTCAGGGGTTTTACAGTTCTGACGTAAGGGTATTACTAGTGGAGATCACCCAATCCAGTACTCTATTGGATACCCTAGACGCGCTACAATAAGTCCGTACGTTAGTGGTTTGCGGGGTGAAGTTACCATTTTAAGCTTACAATAACGGTAAGGCTAGGCCAAGCATAGCATCGAAGCAACTACATCCGTTGTCTCGGCCAAGGTAACGTGCCATCGAGAACCGACTACCGAAGTACACAATGCCCTACATGTATTTGGATATAATACTGATCTCATATCGGCCCGCTAGCGATCATGTAAACCGTCGCCGGAAATGAATGGACCCGAAGAACAACGAAGCATATCAAGTCCTAGAGTGGCTGTACTATCTTATAAGTCCAGAGCCACAACGTCTCAAGTTAACTAGTTACATGTAGGTAAGTGGTGTAGAATTATTTTACGGATTCTACGAGACGGATTCTGAGAAAATGAGGTAGGTAGTATTGGTACGAGTTGTTCAGCAATTGAGTCTGTAAGCTTCAGCCAACCACACCACATTTCTTAAGAAAAGGGTTGATCAGCCGATCTGATCTACGCCTCACCCGGCGCAACTCATCGTCCGACCAATTTGGCGCCTTTCTATCTTCATGATTCCCGTTGTTAGCGATGAGGAGTAACCCGGAAAATATCTTTATCACTTCGGTGGGGAAAGGAGGCGAGCATTATGACTTTTATTTTAGACCGCCCTTGCCAACACTGCAAGGCTCTTGGACTAGACGACGCAAGATTAGGAGGTGTCATAAAGCAAGACGAAGATGGAGAGCGATTCATTCACTTCAGAATAGTACGCGAAGAACCTAAATATCATGGCAGGACGTTCCCTCGGTTCTCACAGGACCCCCATGATCGCCCCAAGGAGGAGCTTAAGCTCAATTATAAGAGGGACGATGTCTTCCCAGATCTTCCTCGTCTTAGATTGACAGGTGCCAGTGGGTGTGTGTTCTGCAAAATACTCAGGGCGAATATCATATCAGCCTCGAAACAAATCAGAGAGCATATGACTTCTGAGTTAGGTGAGAGTGTCGAGCCCCATCCACAGCCCGTCTAGCCCCTTGGGATTACTCGTATAGCCCATATAGTCCCAATCCAACTCGAAGGAAGCAATGTACTCGTCTTCCTTTGGGAATAATGTATAGTGAAAGCCAAATTCAATCCATGTTTTATCGGCTTTGTCGGCGTGAACTACCCTACCTTCACCCAGAATGGTACGTTTTCGCATCAAGCTCGAGGATCCCGCTTAACACGCGAGAGTATAGATTTAGGGTGTCAGTATCAACAGACGTATTAACGAGTTCGAACTCGGGCGAGACGGATAAGGGTCTCTTCCTCTCATCCACATTATGCCCCTTGGGTGATGCGCTCAGCTCCATGTAGGTGGAACGGATTCTTCCTTAGGTTGCTCCAGATAAGTTTGGAGACCAGGTATGATTAAATTTGAGATCCAGTCTCCTGTGTAGATCCGGCTTCCATAGTCCAGCCTAGTACTGCTAGTCTGGGATTTCCTCGGCTATGGTCCTAGAGAACGCAGAAATCGCAGAGGGAAAAGAACCAAGCAGGCCACGATAATTATATCCATCTACCGATTCATACAGGTTTCCACAGCTCATGTGAAATATTTTCGGCCCAAAGAAGAGCTTATGCGGCGAGAGCAAAGCTTCTTGAAAAGTCGACCCACGCTTACTCCAAGAAGCACCATCAAGATCCAAGCCCATAGGGTTACCGATATCGCTCACGAGCAAAGAAGGCGAAATAACGTGCGTCAGATTTTTCTCCAGAGTATATTATTTCTAAGAAGCGGCTCGTGCAGGAGCTTCCCTAGAGGATACACAGCGTTACAAAGCTGTTGGCAAAAATATTCGACATTTCAAATGGTTCCTTGGCCCAATCATCATCGTTATTTTGGATAATATATAAAGTATCTACCCACATATATCTGATACCAAGACTTCTGCATATATGGACGGCGTCTGCGACCGTCTGTGGCAGGTGTTCGAGCTTAATCTGTGAGATATGATCTTCAATCATCTCGTAAGTTGTTTCCATCTGCTTTTTTACTTCATCTTCAGATCCCCAACAGTATTAATAGCTCAATGCTGCGTATCTTTGTCCTCCGGTAGCATAAGACGCGTGGGGCAGTAGTGTCTGTCTCCAATAGCTGTGGGGGTTTGGGGGAGAGATCTCGTAATGAGCTCATTTAGACGCTTTATCGAGGGAGGTGATAAATAGTTATTGGATAGAAGCCTCTCTATAGGTATTCCAAGCCACGGGGCGCACAGATCTGAGTGTATTCAACCATCTCCTTATAATAGGTGGTATATTTGCTTTACAAGCGTACCAGTGTCATCAGCATAGATATCATAACGGAGTGAAAATGTTGTCCTCTGCTTCCGCAGCTACTAGTAGCGGTAGTGGTAACGATGAAGAGTACGGAAAGCGAATCGAGGCTATAACGAAATTCCTTGTACCGATCTAATACCTCAGTAACTTTAAGCGTTGCCCGATGGGGTTGATCTCCCACAGTAGCCTTGGACGCACGGATGGCTCTTGGATCAGAGTCGGAGACACGAAATACGTGACTAACCTGGAGATAAATGCTGGGCCTTTTACTATTATCAACTGGGAACGAGGACGAATTTTTCAATGTCGGTCTGTGGTACTTTGAAACTGAGGACTGGTTGGAAGCAAGGTTTGGGATAATATCCCGAGGCGACCTGTTAAACTTGTTTAGTGAACTTGCTGGCGGGTAATCTAAGGATCACTATGGCTGGGAATGTACACGCCGTGCTCTCAGGTCCTTGATGTTCACATGTCCCTAGGTATTTTTATGGCGAAAGACGGTACTTATTACGAATACAACACAATCAGAAACACGTCAAATCTTATGGATTTGTACTCCATAACGTCCTTATTCAATTAGTTCAGGATTCCGGTACATCTTCTACGTGGCCACTGCAAAGGACGTGGTAGGAAGTATGAAAATACCTTATACGTGGGTACATGTACAACATCACTCTACGTACTGCAACTATATAAGTTGAGCTGTCGAAAGATTCGTATTTAGATTACGGTGTTTCATGATATGATATGACAGCATCGTACCTGAGCCTCAATGCCACCTTATTTCCTCGTGTCCTTGCGGCGCTGTTAGCTGAGATTTGTTTAGCTAGGATTACAAGTACGGATGCTACGTATTCGTTCCTTGTGGTAGGATTCATATTCGCCTATAGATCCTCTCATAATCTTCATATATCTTGTTAAATAGCGTGGAAGATATCTGAGGCTGACCAGCTAGCTAGAGGGATACTAATTCGGTGGGTGGTCGTGTGACCTGAACTGGATCAAGACGGTGCAATAGAATCTTGGACTGGGCGATCAAGTCTTCCGGGGAAGGGCCGAATGGTTGGATATCAAGAAGTCTTCATCGTGACATCGTGCACTACGATCTAATTCCTTTTGCGGGGTAGCTAGCGGCTGCGATATACCATAGTATGTCAACATATATGAGGGGACCAGTATAACATTATATTGGAGCCTCAAGTCTTTATGCTGTTCTTAAGCTTCCACCTAATTTTAACCGCATTTGGCCCCTTGGCTTATTTAGATGAAAACTATACCGTAGCTATACGTATGTAGGTAAAGATGGATAGGAATAACGATGATAGAAAATTTCATGAATTAGAGTCTCTACTGGTATCTTAGCCTAGATTTTCTGAAAGTGGGCACATATGTAGGCATATGCATGGTATGCTTTGCTACTGGGAGCACTTGAAGTAGAAAGTAACAAAATATCAGGACTTTAACAGTAACCCCTGATTACTACTAGGTATGATATACATATAAGACACGAGAAAAGGGGGGAGCTTCGGCGGTATGTTCCGTTGCTTAGTGGGGCAAACCTTGGTGCATTGACCACGCCTAAAAACGATCTAGCTGCACGGTTAGGTTAGTGATAAGACGATAAGGCTGATAACAAAAAAAAAGTTCACGTAGAGAATCGATGTCCCAAGAAATCTTAACAATCTTCAACGGCCTCCCCATCATAATATACAACTGTCGAAGGGGACGGATTTAAGTCACGAAAATGGATATTCATCGTTGTCGCTTCGTGCCTTACCCTCCCTCTGCCATAAATGCCGTCGCATTTTCCTATCCGACAGTAACCAAATCCCAGAGGGGAGCACCCGTCCGATTGGCTATTGGTCGAGCGAACGGCGACATCGAAATATGGAATCCTTTGAATGGCATATGGCACCAGGAGACAATTCTTCATGGAGGAAAGGATCGAAGTATTGACGGTCTAGTATGGGTTACTGAGCCTGATCAAATCTTACAAGATGGTACCAAACTTATTGGAAAATCGAGATTGTTCAGTATTGGCTACACCAGCACCGTCACGGAATGGGACCTGGAAAAGGGACGGCCGAAGAAGCAAGCCAGCGGTATGCATGGCGATATCTGGTGCCTTGCGGCCCAACCTCTCGTTACCGCGAAGCACGGCGATAAATCCGCCAACAAAGTTCAAGGTGGGAGGAAGCTGGTCGCGGGGACGATGGATGGTAGCCTCGTTCTTTACTCGATCGACGATGGCGACCTCCGATTCGACAGGATCCTCGTAAGATCACCCCAATCAAGAACCAAGATGGTCAGCATTGCTTTCCAAGACCGCAACATTATCGTTGTAGGGTGCTCCGATAGCGCTATTCGCGTTTACGATATGCGCACTGGCGCCGTTCTGAGGAAGATGACATTGGGGTCAGACCTCTCCGGTGGCAACAAGTCCATCATAGTTTGGTCTGTCAAATGCCTCAATGGACGCGACATCGTCTCGGGTGACTCGACCGGCCAGGTCTGCATATGGGATGGGAAAACGTACACTCAGGCGCAAAGATTGCAGACCCATAGCCAGGATGTTTTGTCTCTTGCGACTAGCGCCGACGGTTCCGTGATCGTTAGCGGTGGTATGGATCGTAGAACCGTTCTCTACAGGAAGACTTCGGGCGCGACTGCGAGGTGGAGTAAGGTCTGGCATAGGAGGTATCACAGTCACGATGTCAAAACGATGGCATCGTTCGAAGGAAACGGAATGAGCGTCATTGTCTCAGGAGGTTTGTACATGCTGCCTATATCGGTTGTTCGGTGCCGCTAATTTCCTTCCCTAGGTCCGGATGCCAGTCCAATCGTCCTTCCTCTACAAAACGCCGGCATGGAGAACCACCGTACCCTGTCACATCTACCGCAAGATCCGCCATTACAAAGCGCGCCGAAAAGTAGACTAATCGCTAGTTGGTGGGAGAGGGAAGTCCACATCTGGAGACTCAGAAGACCGCTGCGGGACTTGGTGGACACGTTAGACGGAGAGTCTGCCGTAGACAAGAATCGAAAGCTAATAGCACGGGTTATGATCAAAGGCGAAGCGAACATTACGTCGGCAGCGATTAGCCAAGACGGATCTTTACTTGTGGTATCAACGACATCCGAAATCAAAGCATTCCACCTCAAGCCTCGAAGCGAAGCAAAGAAGGACGAACTCAAGATATCCAAAATCGAGCTGGAGGATGATATTTCTAAGCAAGGCGCAACGCGGATCCAGGTGTCACCAGATGGTCGGTGGATATGCGCTATTCAAGGCGCCGCTAAGGTCGTCGTTCTTTCGATATCGCGCGACTCGGCCTCAGACAACAAGCCAACGATTCATCCCAAAGCAATTCGATTACAACGTATCGAGCGGAAAATACCGAAACACGTGATGCTTGGTGGCTTGGGGCAGTACGACAGAACTATCACTCACATCGCGTTCTCCCCGGACAGCAAGATGTTAGCCGTCGCAGATCTAGCTGGTTATATCGACACCTGGACGCTAGGAACTAAACAGCAAAAACTTCAGAACGGGTCTAATGGAACTCATGATGACGCCTCGTCGGATAGTGAGCATGAGGAGAATGATGTTGAAGGCTTACGATGGAATCGTAACCCCAGGGGAGCTCTGATTCCCAAGCTACAAGCTGCGCCTACTGTTTTGTCTTTTTCTGATCACATACCAACATCGTCCTCAGCCAGCGATGAGGATACCACGGATGACTATACCCTTCTCACCATCACTGCCAGACCTCAGATTTTACTCATCAACCCTGGGCTCGGCTCTCTTACGCCGTGGTCCAGGCGGAATCCCATCGCCCGGTTTCCTGTCGAGTTCCGAAATATTCGCGATCTTGTCAAAGGAGCGCTCTGGTCGGGCAACAGAATCTGGCTTTATGGAAACACGTTCCTCTTCATGTTGGACTTGTCTCAAGATTTAGCAGAGTCGGCCCAATCCGATGCGCAATCCGACGGCGAACTTGTGAAGCAAGGAACGAAACGGAAGCGGGGACCTGACAGTGGTGCCGGTAGCAGGATGGAGATCGGAGCTGCGGGGCCCACAAAGATCATCCGCCAAGTAAAGAAGGGAGTAATTGAAGAAATCTCCCTTGATGGGCCCGTGTCTGATCCCATGGACGAAGATGAAGTCAGCCAACCAGCAGAAGAAGAGAGCGAGAGCGAAGACTCGGACGACGAGAACCAAGGCGAACTAGCGCTCCTGCGAGGCGCACAAGAGAAATCGGCCCCAGAGTCGCAATCGGGCGGCGGTCTGGCCTTCTGGCATACGTACAAGTACCGGCCGATTCTTGGGATCGTGCCATTTGGGAACGAGGCAGAGATATCAACGAATGGAGCCGCCGATGTAATGATGGATGACGAAACCAAGGAGACGTTAGAAGTGGCACTAGTCGAGAGGCCGCTGTGGGATGTCGATATGCCGGATCGATTATTCGGAGATGATGAGTGGGAAAGGTAAGGGAAGTAAATCTTGTACGTTTACCAGCCTATTGTAGCGATACAGATCAAGTGTCAATGGGATAATGCGATAAGACCAAGCTTGACCTATACGCCGCCATGACTTCTATCGATCCCCTTTTTTTGTGCCCGAGGAATCAGGTCCTTGTTGAGCGGTTTCATTTTCTTAAGCCTTTTACCAGTGGATAGCATGACACACGGGTGAACGGGCGTCGTCAAAAGCCCCCATATTTAGGAATCCTCCTCATTTCCTCCCTGATACCATCATCTCGTTTCAACAATTCCGATTTCACCGCCAGCTTCAACAGCGTCGCGCAGAGTCTAGAATGCGCGATAGCCACAGATAGTCGAAGCCCTGCGCTGGGCTATCGAGCGCTGGCAGGGTCGCACGAGGAGGTCCCGGGTTAGGGCTACTACGTTGGTCTCGGTTTCAAGGTTCGCGTAACTACTTACGTAGTGGAGGAGTGCTTCCCCGTGAGCGTTTTGCGACGATGGGGCGGCGTTTCGGTCTTCGCAGTGCAAGATATTTGAGTTGCAGTTCATGGCAGCCCAGTGGAGGGGTGTTTCGCGTTCATCGTCGCTGACTATTACAGTTACGCCTTTGCTGAGTAAAACGGTGTGGCACAGGTGAGAATTTATAGCGCTGTGCGTACTCGCTCTTGCTTGGCATCCGTGTCTGCTCTTCTTTCCAGGAGCGCCTTTAGCGCGCCCTGCTGGATAACACCGGAGATGGCGATGTGTAGAGGTTCGCCCTGTTCAAGCCCGTTTGGGTTACATCCGGCATCGAGGAGGCGGATAACGACGTTATACTGCTTCGTATAATCCACCTCTTCATACGAAATTCCCGACCACTCCTCATCGATCAGCATCACCTTTAAGTCCACTGCCGCACTTAACGCTTTCTCTGGCGCTTCTATATCGTATTTCACCCTCCTGAGGAGCACATCAACAACACTATCCTCCCACCGCCCCGCCGCTCGCCATAAAGTCACCTCTTTTACGCCGGCAATCCACTCCACTCACCCCAGGTCCAAATAGTCGCCCACCACATTAGCATGCCCGTACTCAGCCGCTTTCCAGACACTTCTCTAGCGTCCTGCGATGTTCCTCTAAACCACCATCCGCATCTGATGGCCGTCTTGACTCCAGCGTATTCCGGAATGCCGCGATATATCTCGCCGGCCACTCAGAGCCGCTGGCTCCATTGCTGTCGTATACAAGTCGCTGCTCCCGCCATCATCGAGGGGGACAGCACCGGCGTCTGGCAGGATGCGCGCTGCGGCGATGTTGTCGCAGCGGATAGCTACGTCGAGCGGTGTACCCCAGACAGACTGAGTTTTAAGGTCCAAGGAGGGTATGCTAACCTAGATTCAAGACGTCTCGCAGACGAGTGAGGTCGTTGTCGCGGGTGCAGGCGCGGAGGGTCTCGGCGGGACGCGTGAAGGCTTTTGCGAAATCCATGGTCGATTTTAGAGAAGATTGAGTACCTGAGGCACCCTTTTGACTAGCCCATAACGTTGGATCGACTGGCATCCTAGTCATTTCCCGTCCTGCCGTTGAGTTGGGGTTGGGGATTCATTGCTATGAGGTTTTACTCACGTATGAAGAAGTCTCAGTTATCTTACTTGAATGCGCCTTTTATGTCGGGTTATTGTCTAACACACTCATGATTTGATATGAATAAGGTACCTTCAAGACAGATTACGCGGCTCACTCTGCGTATTTCTACGATAATATTCTAAAGACAGGTACATAGATGTACATGCATAGACATATGTTTAGTTTTAGTATATATATGTGTGTAGAGGACGAAAGCCCGCTTTACGACGTCGACTTATTAAGGATAATTAGACGTTTCGGCGATTTACTGACCCTGTGAAAACCAGCAAGTTACCTAGTTTAGCTCAACATCTTTCCAATCCATACGCTAGAGAAACTACAATACACGTATCTACGAGAGCTTTCTAGAGATCTGCATTATATGTGCGTAATATGCAGGTGCACCTCTGACCTCACCTTAGGTAATATGCCCACGCTCGTAGGGATACTCCAAGGGATCCAGTTGAATGACTTGACACTTCGTTATGCCCGATGGCAGTGGTATACTGGTATAGCTTCTAAAAACCCCCGACCTGGCCCATTCCTAGAGCTTGCCTATTGGATTGGCACGGTACCAGGCGTGGAGGACCTGGACCTTCGTTTAGATAGATATCGAGACCTTAGCGGGCAGCGAAACCCCCCTGATAGATATGTCGGTAAGAAAACAGCCTTCAATATTCATCAAACCGTTTACGCAGGGGCTAACGGCTTTCTCTTCGCTCGCTTGTAGTTTTTCATCTACACATAGACCCTCAGACCCGTTGGCTGAAAGATTTCGGTCGAAGAACCCACATGGGCGTGACGGCGGTGACCGTATTTCACGGACAGAATTTCACCTATTATAATGCCTCTGGACATGGCCGTCGGGTGTATAATCGGGACATCCGCGGGCGAAACTTAAGGAGAAAATTCCATTGCCGCACAAGGAGGCAGTCTTTGTGGTATGTCGGCCGCAATGTTGTAGTCCCGAGGCATATTTCTGAGGAAAGTCGAGTTTGGTATAAGTCGATCGAGAAGTGGGGGGAGTCTTTGTTTAATGAGGGCTACGCCGGAACGCCTGGGATCTCAATGATTCTCTCCGGTGGAACGCTGCGTGATAACGGTGACATCGATCCTGAAAATCGAGGGATGTTGTTGCGACCGTGGACGTCATCTATAAGGGGTAGGTACCCTTATACGATTAACTGGCTGGTGAGAAATGATGAACTGCAAATGTTTGAGTAAGAAGTCTTGTACATCAGTTCTTAAGGATGTTTATACGGTCTTGGATGTTACCGTATGGGAAGGCTAGACCCCGACCCTACATCGTAGATTACCTAGTAACTAGGCTTTCTTGCCCCTTATCCAGTAGGAGAAGGGAAGGACACATCAGCTTAGTCGTTTAAAGCTTCTAGTTAATGGATATAACATTCTAAGTGTCATCTCTTCTCAGTGTCCCCTCGCGACCTATTGCGCGTCGGCTGAGAACGTATACTTTCTGATGGATTTCCAATTCTTGGCTAGCCAATCATCTGCGGTAGCTGGGTAGTATTCCAACGTATTATACACGGATACGTCATGCGGAGAAATTGCTAGGGCTCTGTCGTCAGCGTTGAATGTTTCGATGGTCTGAATTGTGTTCTCCGTGTCTTCTAGATGCTCCGGAAAGCAGGTATCTCGCGGGCTGAGGGATTGCCTCGTCTCCGATATTGGACTATAAACTCAACATAACAGCAGATACCACAATAGCGAAGCAAGCAACTGGTAAGCAACCGATGAACGGCTAGTACGCACAGAGCCTGTGCATTGATACAAAAGTCGGTTGGCGATGGGATGCGTGTCATATTCCAACTACCATGGCCGTAGCCTACAAGGTAGTTAACACAGACGGGCAGTTAATCTCATAAACTGGATGGCGAGCGTCAGTGTAGTACTAATTATGCATCGGCCTAGATATAGGCTCACTTATTCTCATGATCTCATCTCCTGTTTCGGGTGGAGGTCGCCTCAGTAAAAAGGCACCCCAGCTAACTCACGAGGGGCATTTCGTCTGGTATGCCATGCTTCTTCGCATACCGTCATAACTTGTACTATATTGATGTCGCTACTAGCGAATCGGATCACTTCAGCTTCTTTGTCAGCGAATAATATCAAACCTTGTCGGCTAAGATCGCGAAGCTAAGTATTACATTACGCCCATTTCGAGAGGAATAGGGGTAAGGCTTTTGTATACGATAGCCTGCGGTCTCGGACAAGTTTGTTAGCAACCCAGGTACATCTACTATTACCTCGATGTTGCAGACTGAAGGGATTAGTTTTTGTGGATGTAATACTTGCACCGTATTTCATGCGTTAGGGCATCTTTTCTTACGTCTTTTTTTTTTGGCTTTTTCACCGCTCAACCTGCATGTCTTGGAGTCTAATGATGTGCTCGTTGAGGCGGAAATTGGTTAGGATTTTGGGCTTATTATGTAACCTGTGGCTTGCTAGTATGACCAAACGCCAAGTATGAGAGGCTTAGGACGCGAGAATGGTTCTTAATGTAACCTATGAGACTAGAGAAACGACAGCCACGGTGTATGGCATGCGACTGGGAGGGTGGGTGTACATAACGCCGCTCTAATTTACTTTCTTAGGGGAGAGTAATACAATGAGTACCATAATTGATAATTGAAATTGCAATAGCCTTGGCAAGTGAATCTTATCATACGGTGGCTTGATGGTATTCCCTTTCTGTGAAGAAGATCCGGATGCTCCTATTTCCTAGTCAAACGTGCCTAAAAGGATAAGAGACCTACAAGTAGCAGTTGTCACCTTTGACAATAGATCCTATGGTCTTATACCTACGTGTATGTTCTCTGTATATATCACAATTAACCATTTTCTAGATAATTATAGTCGCGCCTTAATGGTCATCTTGGGGTGGCCTGCGGGGTGTCTCTCATCCGTCTTACTCTGATGCGGGCAGAAAGCAGCTATTGAGATGCATGTTAGCGTAAAGATCTGCAGCCATGCCAAGTTTCGAACTCCCTAAGCGGCTAAGCCTCCCAATGGTGAAGAGTTATACAAACGCTAAGCTCGGTTGGGTAGTTTGGCATCTTAGTGAACCAATGAAGGCTTACCTCGCTTCTATTAGCAACCTGTCGTAGTTTGGTAGTACAGTGTGTCCTGTCGCGCTGACACGGTGGAATCGAGCGTCAAATAGTTGTCTGTTTTCGGGGCTAATACCTGATACCTGATGCTCTACCTAACGTTTCCTTTCCGCGCCTATGGCTTGATTGACTGAAACAAAGCTTCCCTCGATTCGAATGGAGGAAAATTCCAACTTGGCTTCATCCACAAGACCGAAAGCAGAGCTGAACCACCTGGGATATTTATGAACCTATATAAGTGGAGTTAAGCTTGGCTTGTTTGCTTTGGTGTTTGTTTCCCACGCATGGCGGTGTCTGGCCTTCAGCCCTGAAAAGTAACAAATTTCTCGATTTTCAGCCGCAAGCCACCCAACTTCTGACCCGTTTGTCTTGCAGATACGTACCTCGACATGGTAGGTATCGTATAGGTGCTTTAGTCGATTTATGATGGTTTCTGCCACCAATACTTTGTAGGACTGAGCGCAAGTGAACACAATCGGTATACTACCAAAACTGCCATGTAAGGCCAAAGCACTGCCAGGATACCATATGTTCAGCGCTCCGTTCTTGATTGCCGTCTTGGGTAATGACCCAACTAACGAAGACATCTGAACTTCCCACCAAATTACCCTGCACCGTAACATCGTTCGCTGCGGCTGACGGGATAGTCATCTCGATCTACCTCTACTTGACAGGGATAAGCATTTTATTCCAACCTGTGGCTCTAGTTTCAGCCGCGATATAAGTTAAGTAAGGGTGTTCTCGACCCCCCCTAGTAATCGACCCCCCCCCTTGTCGCCAAGCCCACCATACCTGTTTTGGCTATAGCGCGATACATCTTACGGATTTTTATACTATACTCAATTGAGCTTAGCTCCCTGTCAAATAACGTCATTTTTCTCGGAATAACCTTAACCCGCTCAGCAAACCGTAGCCGAGTTCCGGCCGAGATTTAACCGGAGCTTAGCCGTGATAATATTTTTTATTCTTTTTTTATTCGTTTGCATTTCATTAAAAGTAACCAATCAAATTGCGAATATGGTAGCACATTTTTTATTTTTTAAATTTATGCATTTGCATAATTTATTTATACAATTTTGAACATATCACGTGCTGCTTTTAAAATAGCCATCCAATCAAAAAGCTGCATTTTAATGGGACCACCAGGAATGGGCTAGCTTTGAAAAAAGATAAGATAAAGAGAGTACATCTTAAAAGACTGGGCCACCGGGCTTTGATTGGCTATTCAGTATTTTGAACAAGGAGGGGTCGATTACTAGGGGGGGTCGAGAACACCCTTACTTAACTTATATCCCAAACCTCTCTTACCGTTCTCGTGGCGGTAGATTACTTTATGAAGCGGCTGCTGTGTCACACCGTCTCATTTCATTTAGTCTTGGACCAGTATGGATCTAAGCGTTTTGGACGGGTGCCCATTCCAATGCGCTGCAGCTTGCTATTTGTAGCTACCCTTGTCCTAGCCTTAGGGACTTTGGTCCCTTTAGCACGGGAGACTAGAGCCCTCGATATCCTACCTGGTGCATGAGTGGCTTGTCATGGGCTCGTTCAGCTGCCGATATCCTTGCGCAAGACAACCTATGAAATCTGCCTTGCGCTCCGTATTTCTACAAAGTCCTCCTATTATGAAGCAGGTTAGCTGTCACAGGGGGCTAATGCCCTGGCAAGCGACGAGTCACAACTTGAGCGAGGGTGTTCAGTCGGTAGAGAGAAAGAAGCGTCTTCGAGTACATACATATGAGAGGGATGGACCCCTCTCTAGCTCGATGACCGTGTCAGCTTTCTTTCTGTGATTGTTATTCTTCGCGCGTTCGCTACTGGTTGACATCCTCGCGCTCTGTCAGTAGTATACCTTTCTCCGTACGCCACGATGGAGCAACCTACGTCGAAGTATTCCAACCAGCGCGTTGCCGGCAAGGAGCACATTCCCCTATACCCAAAAGGCTTCGTCGCCATCCGCATACTTCAGTTGATCATTGCGATTATCTGCCTGGGTCTGAGTGGTTTTGGGATTGCCTACTTCGTCTTCGCTGGTGATGGCTTAACACTCTTTACTGTATGCGACGCCTACTGCCTCATGCTGGCTGGGTCAGAACTAACGTGAATCTCAGTCCATCGCGACTCTAATTACCAGTATCTATTGCCTCGTTGCCCACTTTGGACCTCCGAAGGCCTACAACTACTGGGCTATACTTGGACTGGACATCTTCCTCGTCATCTTCTGGTTGATCTCGTTCGCCATTCTCGCTGCCCAGATTGCCGCTGTGTTTGCTTATTACGACGCCTATAGCAGCATATACGAGCTTGACGCATACGATACCGCTATTACGACGTACGCTGCCTGCTTGGCCGCAGCCGCCGGACTGGGTGGTGTTGAGTTGTAAGTTACTGCAGTGGTATTCGCATATATACAAAATTATACTAATCGCAGGCTAGCGTACTCTACATTGTCTCGCTTTCGATCCATGGTGTTATGCTACACCGTCACCGAAAGGCTGGCCTGAAGGCTATGCCTATTGATTCGGCATCTGGTGGTGTTCCTGGCGCTGCTGGTGTCCAACCCGGCGTAGAGAAGTATCAGATGCAGCCTCAATCTGCTCAGGTCTACCCCCAGCAGCACAACCCTATGGCCGGACCTCCTCCACCGCAGCAAGGTTTCTACCCGCCTCAATCGCCGTCTCCTCTATCGTCCCAGCCTACCGGCAACACCTATGTGCAACCACAACCGATCATGAACCCTGGCCAGCAACCCGTCTATGAAGCCCCTGTCCAGGCTCAGCAATACCATCCTGCTTAAGCAATGAGCAGTGGTATATTAAGAAAGGATCTTTGTCACGGTTGGGGGGTTAAGATTGGGTTTAGAGATACCCGCATGACAATTGGTAGACCGGATGTCTTGTTTCATATGCGAGGAAGGAAGAATAACAATGCAACAGTAGCCTCAAGGTCATACCTCTAGTTCTTTGATATAATTTTAGAGATACCTAAGTTAATAAACCTCCCATTGATTAGTATCCTTTTCCTTCTTAGGAAGCTTCTCTGTCCGTGCACTTTATGCCACCACGGATGCGAGATTCTAAATCCAGAGTGAAAGAGTCGAGGTCCCGGGTCTGCTGCTTGCGACCGTTGGAATGTTGCCTTTCACCAGCACTACCGATTGCGGTAAGTAACACGCGGAAACATCCAATCAAGTCTCGGGAATTCCAGTCATTGTCTAAGAGAATTATATCTAGGTTGCCTTTGTTCGTTCATTAGCTTTTCTGGACGCCGCCCAATTATGGTTGTCGTCTCCGTCGTGATCTCTCATAAACCTTCGACTTTCTCTCATTAAGTTATTCTGCTTGTGTCATCATCCTTAAAACTCGTAGTAGCGAGACTAGGAATAATAACAGTCAACAAAAAGACCTTAGCATACACCCGCTAACATGTCAGTGGGAAGGCAAGTCCCCCCGCCTGTTCAGCATCCCGTACACACGCTGCGGGATTCGGATGTACGGGATTACCCCAAAAACCCAATTGAGTTCCTCTTCCATGCGATAGTAGGCGACCCCGATAGGAAATGGGGTCCATTATACAGGCACGTCAGGGAGGCTAGGAAGGCTGGACGCTGGAGGGAGTGGACTCTCCGAGACCTGGTAAACGAGGAAGGGTTGGCTGTCGAGAACCGGGGCGGACGCAACGACGGCGCGTACAATCTGGCACGGGAGCTGAACGACGATATTCGTCCCGCCCAGCTGGATTTCAGTGCCCTGATCGACAAAGTATCCCATTCCCAGGATTATGACGACGAGTTCTTCAAGAAGCATTTCGAGAATTTATATGTCGCCGTGGTCATATTCGTATCTAAGTGGTTTGACTGTAACGTCTCCCTCGGCAACTTGGCGGAGCGGGACAACATATGGACTATGCACATGACCGAGCAGTTCGTCGAGTACGCTCGCCTTGTCGCGCACGATGATTCCCTGAACGGCAAGTGGCCGGTCATCCTCAACGACCCGTCGCAGCGCAAGTGGCTTATCGTCGGTATCATTGGTCAGATCATGGAGAAGAAGATCTTCAACGAGCTGCTATTCGGAGCCGACCAAGATATCGAACAGGAATTAGAAAGACTCGATAACAAGTGGATGCACAAGGAAGGTTAGTCGCCTGGAAGTCCCTAGCCCGGGAGCTATATAAAGAGTCAATGAACTAACCGGGTACTATAAAGGTTATGGTCGCAAGGCCGCCCGCTCCATCACGGCAAAATACGGAGTGGAGGGAGGACTCGTTCCTAAGGACTTCTGGCCAAGCGTCGATGACCTGACGGGAAGGACCATGAAGATCCTACTGCCCCTGTACAACGTGTTCAGGGAGGCTTTCCCGGCCCATGCGAAACGAGAGGGGTACAGGTTGGATGCCTTCCAGCAACAGCTCCACGCTATAATATCGTACGCCGGCCTCATCCAGGTCTGCACGGCCGTCTCGCCATCCATCTTCCATTTCCTCTCCGCCACCCCCGGCGCCCGGATGGACTATGAGGTTGAAGAGCAGTCGGACTCGGCCTTGTACCGCCAATCTAAGGAGTTCTGGGACCAGCGAGACAATGAGTGGACTGCAAATGTTAACGCTGTTCTAAGTGGCAACCCGGTTACAATCTCGTCTCTGGAGAAAATCGAGGTGCCGAACTCTACCCAAGAGCGCCGCCAAATGGAGTACCACCGAATCCGCGGCGCCAGGGTCAAGTTCGCCGTGTTCCCCAAGGTCACCCGTTATAAGCCCATCAATAGGGGTACCGGTCTGCACCCTATTACGCCCCCGACGACAAATGGATCAGGACGTTACGATTACCGAACCGACGTAGAGGGCCAGAGCATCGTTGACATCACGAAGTGCAAGGTGGTGTACTACCAGGGTTTAATATACCCCAGGGAGGACACGACCGAAGACGGACACGAGACTCTGGAGGAACATATGGATTCGCTCTTCACGAAGCCGAACGGATTGATCGGACTGTTCGGAAGGATATTCGGCTTCCTGTTTGCCCTGGGCAGGCGCGCGTTCTGGCACGTCCTGGTGGTCGGCGGATCCTTCTGGATGCTGTTCTCCTTCTACGCCGGCTGGCCGTTCATCCGATGGCTCCTGGTATCGTACCCGATCCCGCTCTTCTGGATCGGCTTCTGCATTTACCTCATCGCGTCGGCCAACTTCCGCAAGAACGAGAACGTGACCGCCTGGAGCTACATTTTGACACCGCTTGTCGTTCTTTACATCCTTGGTGCCATCCAGACACTTACAGGAGCCCCTCTAGCGCCCCGTCAGGAGCCCGATAATTGGTTTACCAGGTGGTTGGGTGCGCCGGGTGAGGTCGGCTTATTCGGTGATAGCCCGTTTTCGTGGAATACCACCGCTTGAGCGTAGATCGAACCTGGCGAGTGAAAAGGGGGAATGGCTACCTTAGTCACAGCAGTCGTAGGAATGTGGTGGTAGTAGAACGGCGGCTCTGATAGTCCGGTGGCGCGGGAATAAAGAGAGAGGGGGAGAGAGAGCGATAGTTGGGTATTGTGTGTGTATTCGTGTCTTAGTAGTTCATCGAGGGTACTTTTGCTATGCTTCTGCCTGTATTAGTTTGCGCAACATGGGGGTCGTCAATTAAACTAGATAATTTATCCCTAATTGGGGAGGAAAAAGAATTAAACGAATGCCAATACTATAGACTGATAAAACTGCATTGGAGATCTGGCTAGATCTACATGTACATCCTGGATATTTGCCCAGGAACCATCGTGGGCTGAACCTAACAACTGCCGACCCCAAGTTGGAGAAACTGACCATATCCATTACCCATATACAGAACACCCCTAGTCCGTGTGGGCCATCGTTACTATCTCCGCACACTGAATCTAATAGCCCTCGGGAACCGGGGAACCACGCGGCAGACGCACCGAAGATTAAAAAGGGTTACTGGCCCTGTTGAGGATGATGTCTGTTGAACTTTCGATGTAACATACACGGGGAGAGTGAGCACAGAACGATATTTCAACGGGATGGCTGCCAATATTCCACCTAGATATTCAGATCCCTTATACCAGACAGCACATGACGAGGCTTTCTCGAAGCCGCTCTTTGAGAAAATACAAGAGGTTCTCCCGCCGGATGTGTCTCGGCAAGATTTCACCTTGGCTCTCGAGAAAATCACAGAGGCCCTAGGAGAAAAAGCCGTGTTTATCGGTGAACGTCTTAAGGAATATGTTGACCCTTATGAGATTCCAGAATCTGGGCACGAGAGAAATGTGCCTAGTGCCGCGGTGTGGTAAGAATCCCCCTGAAACATAGTTATGTGCATGAGTAATCATAGTTATTCCATTTCGCGCGACACTATTGACTCGTTGAGCAGTCCATCCTCGGTGCCGGAACTTCAAGACTTGCTGAAGATTGTGAATGAGTATAAAATACCAGTGTGGACATTTTCTCGCGGGAAGAATCTGGGGTATTTCCTGTCTACATCCGCCGTATCAAGGCAAACTAGGATATAGAGCTGACGCAGGACCAGATATGGCGGACCGGCACCCCGGGTCCCTGGGTGTATGGCTCTAGACTTGCATCGGATGAATAAGATCATAGAGGTAAACGAAAAATTCAGCTACGCGGTCGTCGAACCGGGAGTTACTTTTGGAGACCTGTACGAGTACTGCGCAGCGAACAAACTCAAGGTCTGGCCCAGCACGGCGTCCCTCGGATGGGGAAGCATCATTGGCAATGTGGGTGTCCGCCCGTCATGGTAGAAACGGACTCTCTTTTAACGTTAAACACATTAGGCTCTCGATAGAGGTCTGGGGTTCATCCCGACGGGGGTGCATCACGAAAACGTGGCCGGTATGGAGGTCGTGCTGGCGAACGGCGACGTCGTGCGGACGGGTCAGTGGGCTATGTCCAACTCGCCGTCTGCGCACATAACCAAGTTGACCTTTGGTCCTACCATCGATGGACTCTTCCTCCAAAGCAACCTTGGAATCGTGACCAAGATGGGCATTAACTTAACGCCCCAGCCACAGGCCTATATGGCCTGTTCGTTCGACGTGCCCGAGTTCGAGCACATCAAAACGATCGTCGACGTGTTCGGTGAACTGCGACGCAACGGTACCCTGCCGTATATGGTCTACGTCTTCTATATCGCCGAGTGGGCCACCATATTCGGCAAGCATTCGGAGTGGTGGAAAGGCGAGGGCCCAATTCCCGACTGGAGACTGAAAGAGATGCAGGAGGATCTAGACGCCGGTATCTGGACTGTGAAATTTGGGCTTTACGGGCCGACGACGCTTATCAAGGCCCAATTCGAAGAGGTTCAGAGGGTTGTGGCTAGGGATGCCCCTGACGGCCGCCTTCGTAACACCCTTTTCACAGGGGAAGACGGCGGGCTTCTCGAGGCCACAGCTGTTTCTCCACTCTATGGAGGTGTCAGGGTGGGCATCCCGAGTATGTGGAATATACCGATCGTCAACTACTATAATCTCAAACCCGACTCGGTCGGCGCCCACGGAGCTTACTCGCCTATCGTGCCCCTAGACGGCAAGACCGTGCTGGAATGGGCTAGAACGGCTAAGGGTATCTGCGCCGAGCAAGGCTTCGATTTCCTGTGCGATTTCTTCATGCACGAGCGCTACGCCCTTTTCGTCACTATGCTCTGCTTTGACAAGACGAGTCCGGAGCAACGAGCTGGCGTGGACAAGGTATTCAACGGACTCTTTAGAGAAGGCAGCAAGCGAGGCTTCGCCAAGTACCGGGCACATCTCAACCATATGGGTACGTTTACTCCAAAATAGTCGAATGAACAGCGGGCTGTGCTAACTTTCGTAGACTTGAACGCGGACCTCTTCGATTTTAATAACCACGCGTATCGCAGGTTCGTTGAGACGTTGAAAGTTAGTTTACCTTTTCCATTTGAACCAGTACTGGGTCTGAACAGACTGCTGACTTGGCTCATAGGAGTCGCTGGATCCTAACGGTATTTTATCGCCTGGAAAGATGGGAATATGGCCGGAGAGGCTAAAACGGCTAAGAGAGTAGATAGTACTAGTAGAATAGATGTCGCCTTGCACATATCGCGTGCGTCTACATATGTACTTAGTAAATAAGGGTACCTAGGTAATTTTATGCCTAAGTTTACGAGAGGTTTTATGTCGGGGTAGATTTGGGGGGCAGAAAGGGGGAATTTTGGGTGCCGGGTACGACCTCAAGCCATTGGCTCACGTATACGACGGCGTATTCATATTTGGCATTCTCATAATGATATATAACACCTCTGCTGGCTGCTTTGAGGCTAGCTATTATCGACGCTTCAAGGTTCTTCTTGACGGCTTCCACTGTTGCATACCTTAGGTTCCGGAACGGACTGCTCAAAAGAAATTTAGGAGTACCTCAACTATGGGTACTTCAATGGTAACACAAAGTCTCCAGATCGGCTTCAAATAGCGCTAAGGCATTGCCTAATGAGAGCTAAATATTGGTTGGTGATATTCATAACATGATATGCATATATCAAGCGTTTGCTGTCAATACCTAGCTGTTTTGCTTTTTGTATCAGGTGTCCTTCGGTGCACGCATGACAATATTGCCTGTAGCTGATCTTCATACAGTGGCGTTGACGCGTCAACGCGTCAAGACGCGCCTTATATACTGTACGTAGCCCCCGCCTCACTCACGTCTTGCAATGCTCAATGTACAAATTCCGATCACCCTAAGGACAGCATGGCTCAGAATTTGATGCCAACAAGGCATTATGGGGTCCGAACCGACAGCTATACACTCGTATTCGATAACTCGGAGGATTTCGAGAAGCATATCTTATGGTACCCCAATGCAGTTTTCAAGATACTCAACACATACGAGGACGAAAATGAATTTCTTGGCGATGACCCTGATCCCGATGAAAGCGAGGTCGAAGAGGGAGCCGAAGACCTTGTGTGGGAGGATAGTTCTACATCCTCCAGGGGCTCGCCCGACACAGCTGTCGTCAAGGTTGAGAATACAGCAGCCCTGATGCCACCCCTGCCACCGCCAGCATCACAATCCTATTTCGACGGTTTCAACAACTTCGTCCCCGACAACAAGTCGCGTTTCGATGACGAATTTCATCGCTTCGCTTCTTCTCAAGGTATAGTACCCGGGTCAAAAGATTATCGAAGGCAGCGTACCAGAGCCATCCGCGACGAGCTGGTGTTCCACTACTCCCCACGATCAAACCGCGTCATAAGAAACTTGTTCGCAACCCCCAAACCCGGAAACGACCTCCTCGATGAGGGACAGGCAATCGACGCCGATGAAGCCCAGGAAGCGACACCCGAGCTTACACAGACTGTGTTGGACGAGGAGATGCAGCTGGAGATCTACCAGAACATGTGTCACGCGGTCGGCATTCCCCAAGAACTCACTATTAGCGAGTGCAAACGGGTACTCAGGGGCCTTTTGGTGAACATCATCGACTATATTGACGCCCGCCGTACGGGCAAGGAAATCAAGGTTTGGGATTGGTCAGAATTCGGGGAGTTCAGCGCCTATACCCTCCAAGACGGCAAGCGGATCGATAAGGATGAGGCCAAAGCGGGTGGGGGTTTCTTGTCGGTTTTTCTGCAGGAGTTGGCTGGCCCACGTCGTCGAAAGAGAAGAAGGAGAAATAGAAAGAGGACTTGTCAGGGAGAAGCGGGCGTTTCAAAGCGTGTCCGCGTGTAACTCTGGTGATCTGTCCATCGTTGATTTACTCTCATGGGGTTTGGATGGCAGTACTTAATCGCTATCATGCTGGCTCAGGTCGGACGGCGTGTATAATAGGGTAATTCTGTGTATTGTTTATGGTTGGGACTGATAGGTATGAGAGGGGGGGTTTCTGGGGTTCCTGGCATTTTGCGATCTTGATATCATCAAAGGATGTACCTACTATTACGATACAGTTGCGGGGAAAGGCTGAATTTCATGGTCCCTGGGACGAGGGCCGTTGTCTACTGTTTCGATGTGCTCTTGGGGGCTGTGTAGCTCGGAAGGGACTAAACAGGTTCTCGGTAGTGAAAACGCAAATGAATCTAACTATCACTACTACAAAACCACTACACGGCAAAAGCGAAAATCATGTGCATGAATGTCTTCATACTTGCGAGGTGTACCTAAATAGTCATTATTAACCCCATTACCACGCTCTCGTCCAGTTCCTATGTACCGATTCCAACTTTTGAGTCCAGTCTAACCTGCCAATAGTATCCTTCTCGAATTACGATCAAAAATCAAAAACTCCGCCTTTCCCTTCCCCTGACCCTAATTCACCAAACATTATTACTCATCCCATCCCATCCCAACTTATTACACGATATAATTTGAACCCTCATACGGTCACCAAACTTCAAACCTTCCGCCTCAAACTCTTCCCGCGCTCCAGCAATCCCAAGTCCCACCACCCCTCAATAACACCCCACAGAGTCTTTCGCTTCAACTTTGGCTTCGGCTTGCCCGCCGCCGTCTGCACCCCCGAACCATCCCCTAACCCCGCCTCCCGGTCTGCCGTCGGACTTAAAGGCGTCGTATCATCGTTATTATCATCGTCTACATGCGCAATCTGCACCCTCCTGCTCTTCGCGCGCACAAACTTCTGCCCGATCGGTATTCCTAGAGCATCTCTAGGCAAGGGGAGCGGCGGCGCGCGGCTAAGTCGGAAGCCCCGCAGCCTAGGCGATGCGGGGGTCGGGGTAATTGGAGTGAAGCCGTCATCGCTGGGAGTCGGCGGAATCACGACCGCAGTGGGTAAGGGTGCTGCCCGAGTCTGGGCGTGCATGTGATCGTGGGCAATGGGTATGTAGTCCTCTCTAGGAGAATTAGAAGGATCGAAAGACCGAGCCGCGACGGGAGGCACGGCCGCCGGGGCAGGAGGAGGAATAGTAGGGCCGTTATTCGCGTTCACCATAATCGAAGAAAAAGGATGAGGGATAGCCGGCCGGGGCCGAATATCCTCATCACCACTTGTAACAGACCGCAGAACGGGGCGGCGCGTGGGCGGGGGCGCCGTGGGGGCAGACGGGGGAAACCACATCCCGGGACCGGGATCGGGGCCTTTGGCGGAGAGGAGCCGCGTCCCGAGGGCGGTGGGCCCCGAGATATGCTGCGGCGGCGCGACAAAACCACCGGTTTTCTCCCCGTGCTCCACCCCACGTGCACCCGCGCACCCCTAACCCTCGATATCCTTGGGGGGAGCGCCAGCACCTCCCTTGATGCGGCGCCACAAGCCGACGCACAGGACGGCGGAAAAGGCAAAGAGCACGCACAGCGCGATGCTAAGGCCCCAGACGGCCTTGATCTCGTAGCAATGCGGCTGGTCGGTCATGATGAGCTGGAGGTAATTGTTATACTTGACGGCGGCGTCGTTATAGCCGCGCGTGGAGATGGACATGGTGAATGTCTGCTGCTGGGTTGGTGGGGTGGGCTGCGGGAGAAGCTCGCATTTGAGCATGGACAGTGGTTTGCCGATGGTTACGGCGACTACGATGGAGGCGATTAGAAGGCCCAGGTCGATTCCGCCTGCGATGAGGAGGGGTAGTAGACCGTCGTAGTAGAGGATGTAGGAAATTGAGACATAGAGCGTTGCGATGCTCGCCTGGTAGGGGTTAGTGAGAGTTTTTGGTGTTTGTGATATTGATTGCTGGCGTATTGATACATACCACGGCGATAGTGCCAACGAGCACGTCCGGCGCTTCGCGCTGAGAGCTCACGATCTCATTAATAAAATTGGCTGCCATGCCAATGATGGCCACCAGCGACAAAAACTGCATAGCCCGGAAGGCTGTGAAGGTTACGCCGAGGGCGCCGAGCTGGGGAGCCTGGAACCGCATTCTCAAGGGGATACTCGTCTCGAAATCGGTGATGAGTGAGAGCTTCGGACGAGGCCTGTCGAGCTTGAGGATGGTGCGTATAGGGAGACGCCGACGCGGAAAAGGGAGAAACGCTGGGGGGTTTGAGGAGGGAATTGTGAAGGAGTGGCGGCTTGAGACCGGGGGAATTTCTGATGGTTAAGTTGTAATTCCAGTCGTTAAAATATTGCGACTTCAAGCATAGGCACGCAGATCTACTGCAATGAAAACGACCGATAGACAGAACCCGAGAAGATCGTGACTAGGAAATTCGTTTCGTATGACCTAGAGAAAGAGACGTCGAAATCTAAAGACCGTACGTTGCGTTATATGCGTGATACTGATAGTAAACCCCCTAGAAAAGAGAGACGGAAATGAGATACCTAAGAAAAATGGAAAAAAGAAAGACTCAAGGAAAGAATGAGGACTCTGGTGATATGGCTTGGTTGGTAAGGTACGAGAGAAGAGGCTATTCGTTCTCGGGGACATCTACATATTAAATATCCAAGACTACGTCGACTATCATACATATGAACTAGGGCTGTTTAGATCCTTACATCTGGATCGTCTATGGCTCGACCAGGTTCTCGCGGCAAAGTTGTCAAGGTTTCGTCATTGGTAATCGGTGCCTTTGCTACCATTGCTCGTATGTCCTTACCCACATTGCTATTTTCATAGCCATGTCGTCGGCACTTGGTGAGGATGGCGGGAATCATGAGGCGCTGGCGCGTCCAATGGGAGAAGAGATGATCGACGTTGCGTTTCCGGTACGATACGACTCTGAGCGCGTCTCTCATCATGAACCCGGCATGAAAAATCCGGGTCGTCGTGGATATTGCTGGTGTGCATACTAGTAAAGGTACACCAATAGAGCCATAGTCGCTTAGCGTCGTCTCAACGACGGCGCCGGGCTTCTTGATCGGGGCATTCTGGTTGGTTCATGGTGTAGTTAAGACGAAATGAGATCGGTGGGTCAGTCCGGGGTCTTAAGCGCGGGCCGCGGTTAGCAACCTTGATGCGGTGTCCGTAGCCGCCAGCATGGAGCGACATGGGTAAAGTGTTGATTTTCTGTTTCAAAAGATTCCTCGATCGCCGACTAAGTTACTAAGGTAAGTAAGTAAATATTAAATTCGTCAAGTTGGCAGAGTTACACTCACCTGGATCTGTGTACAACATCTTCAAGCCGAGATTTGACGGATGAGGCGAAGCTGACCCGCATGGCCGGGCGACCACTCGTTTGTTATGCCAAAGCGTGGAATATGCTTCGCTCATAGCCAATGGAGCTGTAATGGGGACCACGTAGAAGCTCCCAAAGCTTGGAAGGTTGGCCTTTCATCGTCCATACGACTTCGACCTGAAACTATATGTTGCCTGCTAAATATGGTTCCAGATATCGCTCCAAGGAAAATGATATGCATCATAGTATATAGATATACATACATATGTACATGTATGTATGATATGATTCTGTGAGTTGTATAAAAACCTACATTTACTTACAGGCTATCCGTCTTCACAACAAGTCAATTAGCGAGTACGTATACTAACACAGCAAGGGATCAGGTCTGTAATTAGTCTCATTTGATTGTACCTAGTCTTTTTACTCCCGGACGCCTTTTAATAAAAGCATCAAGTTTGTTCATATAGCAGTCCAATCGAAAGAAATAAGCGACATCATTCTTTAACTTATGTAGCCACCGACCGTAGGTTTCCGGCTACATTGCAGGCTATGGGCTATCGACATTGTCAATGCGCTATAGAGTATTTGGTCTCTCGTTGGCATGAACTGGGTCTGGACCGTGGCCTCGTCTTGGACCGACCTAGTCCTTTATCCTAATAAGTCATCTAGGCCGCTGCTACCGGTTGTCGTGTTCGCAGATCCACTGCTTGTTTGCGCGCCGCCCATGGGCTTTGATGTACCTGCCGCGGGCGCGCCCCAGAGAGAAGCGCTGGTCTTCTCTTTGGCAAGTTGGCCCATCTTCGGTCCCGCGGTGGGCGTGCTCGTCTTCTTTAAACCGCTACCGGCCTGACCCCAGAGATTGGCAAAGGGGTCACCACCGGTCGCAGACTTTGTAGCCGCAGCCGCAGCTGGCTTATTGAGCGCTGATAGGCCAGAAGGAGTGGACACATTGGATTTGGACGACATGGCGGAGATTGACGATCCTGTCGGCTGGGCTTGAACGGATTGATAATAGTTAGGTGCTGTCGCTTGGTAACTAGTTGTCGGCTTTGGAGCTTGAGCAGATACACCGGTAGTCGGGGGTATACTGAAGGACGAGTAGTTAGCTGCCGGTGTTGAGGTAGAGCTCGCGGGAGGCGAGATTGAGGACATCATGTCGCTGAGATTGGCCTGCTGCGGCCCAGACAAGGGTTTCGGCGCGGCGAATTGGGCAGTGGATTGAGCGCTCGACGTCACCATGGGCGGAGGGATGCCCATATTGTTCGAGGGTGCAGGCGTCGCCGACTGGAAGTCATCAAAATCATCGTCGTCATTGTTTGACGCTGAGAGTGAAGCTAGAGCGGAAGAGCCGTTGGATGGAGTAGGCGCCGCGGCGGGAGCGGCCGGTGCAGGCGCCGGGTCATCGAAGGAGAATAGGTCTACTTCGGGCTCTTTCTTCTTTGGCGGTTCAGCTGGGGTAGTCTTCTTGACACCCATTCTCTCGGTTCGTTCAGGTCGTTCGGGTCGCTTCGATCGGGACGAGCTCGACGGCCCGGATCCTTCATCAAACTCATCGTACTCCTCGAATTTGTCCGAGCGACCGCCGCTGGCATCCCTCCAGTCGTCAGACTGACCACCAAAGCCACCGCCGTCCCCGTAGACGCCTCCGGAGTACCCGCCGTAACCTGCGGACGGACCGCCAAAACCTCCCGACTCGCTACCGAAGCCGCCGTATCGGCCGCTGCTACCTGAGAAGCCTCCCATAGTACCACCCTCGACGCCCGTGTACTTGGCCTTATTAGCCCTAGCTTTCTTCCGCTCGGCGCGGATGCGCTCGACGTCGCCTAAGAGTTCGGCAAGTTCCTTCGCGCGATTTCGGACGTTGACACCTTGGTCTTTGCCGTTCTGGTCGATGAAATGGAACTGTCGTAACATTTTCAAGAGTGTGATATGGCCTCGCGCATCGTCGATGACCCTCTCGGAGCCGTGCTTGATCAAAAATTCGAGTAGCTGAAGTGCCTTGTATATCTGCCTCCACTCCTCGGCTGATTTCTCGGTGAAACGTCGATAGATCATGGGCATAATTTCGTTAAGGGTTTGGCTGGGATCGACCGTGTTAGCATGATGATGGATGGACAGACGCATGGAACATGAATTGCATACTAGTTGAAGGTGCCATTGGCGATCTCTTGCATGAGAGTTGATGAGGCGCCCCATGGTTCATTATTGGTAGCTTCTCGTACCTATTGCGCGTGTCAGTCCGTGCCACCCAGCAGCTTGAGCGGTCGAACTCAAATATTACTAACCTTGGCCTCCATTTCGGTGTAATTCATAACAGCTACGCGATCCAAGTAAGCATCCGGGTTACCGCAAAGGCACGTCGTGCACGAGGCAGAAGCTCACCATTCTGGACTTTGCGAACGCCAGCCTTGAGATCGTATAATGTCAGGTTGGTGACCTGGTCTTTAAGACTGTTGAAATCCATCTTGGTCCGGAGCTACTTCGTCCCAATTAGGGACGGCGAGAGGCGCGATAATAATACAGGTTCAGAGTCTATTAGATGGATGCAAATCGGTTAAGAATAAAAGTTGAGATCTTTCTCTTTTGTTGCTTTCGTTTGGACTTGGACCTTCCTGGTTGTTGACCTGGGACTTAGGAAACTTAGGAAACTTGAATGAATGAATTGGGGATTGTACCTACCTGCCGAAACTGACACTTTTCCTCGGACCCCTGACGGAGGCTGCCCGACCGTGCATGGACCACCTTCTTAAGGTCTATACATAGTAGGTTTGACCGGCGATAACTTGGGGTAAGGACGGATTCCTTACGTCAGCTCTAGGAAATGAATAGTAGAGACTAGCAGACCACGTGACTCCCGTCTGCTTACGTGAAACATGAATCCCACAGGTCTATCATCTACAATATCATTTGAATGTTGTGGAATCTCTTAAATCCTGGGTAAGTACATATCGTATAGCTATAGAATAAATGCATTGATGATACGTAGTGATTCATCCAATACGGACTTCCAGTGCTTCCAGATGTCGTGGTGTTGAAATTGATCCACTTTAATTCTAGTGACGCTTGGGCCCAGTTTCCACAAACCAAGCTATCAAGGTGGTTAACAAAATTTGAGAGCTCTCAACTGCGACCATCAGTGACCGACATCCATCATACGGCCGCAGAGTATCAAATCTATTCTTCCCGAAGTATACGTTTCAAGTTCACTATAGTATACACCACCGTCTATACGCTCTAACTCACCACACGTGGTACGTAAGCTCATTTCTTTGAATCACAAGTTTCTCTCCTTTAAGCTTCAATAGAGCTCCAAAGCTTTCAGCAGAGCTAGAGCTCAATGCTTCAATGACGGAGCTCAATCGGCAGGGAGTTGTGAACCCTTCAGGCCAACAATCAAATTATCCACGCAAGACCATACTCGTCAATATCCATTACACACAACATTGAACCCCGATGTTACGACGGATAGCTTCCGTCCAACTCTAATAGATGGACATGAGACCATGGGAGACAGCATCGTACAAGCCTCAATTTGCTCTGGCCACCCCGAAGGCGACCATGTAGCAAGCGACGGCGTGGCGTCTCGTCTGTACTTGTCCAACCGAAGCATGCCGAACCTCCAGACGCTTGAGAAGGCGAAAAAAAGGGCGGAAGTGGGGTGGAGCTACAGCTTTGCCCCCGGTTGTCCGCCTTCGCCTTGTTGGTGTGCGCGCGGGTGTTGCATGCGTCTTTAGTGGCCTGCTTGTCGCACGTTCGAGGTTGCTACGGTCTACATGGGAGTAGAATCACATCCTGTCCCGCCCCATTCTATCCTATCCTATCTCATCCCATCCCACAAGCGTGGCGAGCGGCGGTCAAGACTTCATGCTGCATGCAAGAAGCACGAAAAAGTTGCTAAGGCACTGCCAACCCGCATCCTCCTCGCTCGGAGGACTGGCCAGCCTATCCGATAGAGAAGTCCACGTGGGACTCGGTCTGATCTTCAACGTTTGGAAGCACGTCATCGGCATACCTTTCGGCACGGATAATACGAGGGTTACCCCGTATTGGCCGGAGAAGTTTGCTCTTGGTCCGTCTTGATTGAAGAGCAAGCCGAAGCTCTAGCTTCATTGCCAGGTTTTAGTCGAAACGAATCGACCCAATGCCAACAGCAATTGCTGACGTTCTTATCAGAGCGATCTCCGAATAGCAAGACTAGGCCTGCAGCGGAGTAATCTCTAAAAGTCCAAAGCTCCTTATCCCCTGAGCCCCTGAATCCTATACCCTATACCCTACATAACCCCACGAGTTGTCAGTTCCACATTCAGTTCGAATTGGCCGGAGCAAAAAAAGGGGATGAAATTCTTTGCCTCAGTCACATTTACTTCCCGGTTGCCTCACCATACATACATAGTACACACCCCTTGACTTTCCCGTTTCCCTCTTCCTATCCCTATCCTATCCCTCGCCCCCACTGTCACCCATCCTGATTGATTATTTCCTTTGTCAGACATATCAGTGCCAAACGTAATCCATCCTGTCTTGCTTGGTACATACATGCCAATTTGTTGCCTTGTTGTTGGGATCTATTTGGTCCCCTGACGTGTACCTATTGTGCAGGTACCTGGGTACGTTTGTTCCAGATGTCGATGGCGCTGCATCAAATTGGATTATGTACAACACATGCGAGTAACCCGTATGGAAGTCCGCCTCAAGTGAGTTCAAGGTTCAAGGGGTTATGAGTGGAGTATGGAGGGGGAAGCATCAATTGGTAGGTTGGACGAGTGGGGTAGGCAAGCGAGCGATCGAGTGACGACAACTCCTTCCAAGTTAGCCCCTCTACAGTGCAAGTGTGAAGCATTCAATGCAAGTACAAGCAAGTGCAAGCAAGTGGATTGTAAATGCAAGTGCTAGTTACAAAGAACGAAAGTACAATATGCATACAGAAACATCGAGGCATATACGAAATACATTTACCAATTATACTTACATGTACTCGGTACAACCAATACAATTCACTCATCCGGTCACCATTCAAAAACCCCACCTGCGCCTCTTGAACGGTATACGTATCTACGTACATTCAAATATATAAGCCCCACTGAAAAAGCTCTTTTTTAACACACTTTACAAGCAATACATGAGTATGATTGGATGAATAGCTTCAAGCTAACCCCTCCCTTTAGTACAAAATACAAAATCCCAATCGCGGTGCAAAGATCAAAATGATGAGACAGACCTTGCAACCCCTCCTTCGAGTGCCCCGCGCTGCCTTTTCTTCCTCTTCTTCCTCATTCCAAACTTCGTATTCTTGTTTCCGGCCTTCCATCTTTCCCAAGGCTTCACCATCCTTCTCTTCATCACCAGCAAACCAATCGTCTATCCGATTCTTTTCCGCAACATCAGCCAAGATGTCCAACGAAACGACCAAGGTGTAAGTTCTTACAAAGCTTCTAAGCTTCTATCTAAGCTCTAAGCTGTGATCCTCAATGTAGAGTCTAGCTTAAGCTATTCGTCCTTTTTCCTTCGCCGTCCATCTGCACAGGAGCTAATCTTTTCAATCTAGGTTCCTCGACCTGGAGTGGGAGGGCCCCGTCATGGAGAACGGTCGACCTACCGCTACGGTTAAGAGTAAGTTGAATTCAAATCTATCATGTTTTGTTTATTCCACGTGGATGTTCAACTAGAGCTATGTCCGATCGACATGTCGATATGGCAAGCTTCTAGATATCCCTTCACCCCTTTCTAGAAGATCCAATTGATTTCAAATCATGGTCCAATGCTAACATGTCTTGCACTACGCAGCTCAGAGCGGTCGTGTTAACCTAGAGCTCTGGAAGGGCCTGGTACCCAAGACCGCCGAGAACTTCCGTGCTCTCTGCACCGGCGAGAAGGGCTTCGGCTACAAGGGTTCCTCTTTCCACCGTATCATCCCCGAGTTCATGCTTCAGGGTGGTGACTTTACCCGTGGTAACGTACGTCTACCTTGTTCGGATTCGAGTCCATACAATATGTTCTTCCACGGTACTAATTGAAGGAACAGGGAACCGGTGGCAAGTCCATCTACGGCGAGAAGTTCGCCGACGAGAACCTGGACCTGAAGCACACCAACAAGTACACCTTGTCAATGGCCAACGCCGGCCCCAACACGTAAGTTTCACTTCTACATCACATTATTCCGCCCCCTTTCGACAACCGGGGGTACTCGCTCTCCATGTTCTGTTTCAGGCACTCCAAGAGATCCGAATATTTCAGCTAACAGATCTCCCTATTTAGCAACGGCTCCCAGTTCTTCATCACTACTGTTAAGACTAGCTGGCTGGACGGCCGCCACGTTCCCTTTGGTGTCGTTGCCGATGATGCCTCCATAGCCATTGTGAAGGCCATCGAGGCTACCGGCTCCCAGAGCGGTGCCATCAAGTATGGCAAGCGACCCACCATCGTCAACTGTGGTGAGCTATAAGCGAAAGCTTAGTCGTCTCCTCAATCCCATCCCCCATTGTGTACCACTTCTACTTGGCCCCATGAAACTACGCCAGCCTGCTTCCTCTCAGGTATCGGCGTAGGCCACACAAAAAGCATCGAGGAAAAATAACGGGGATGGTTCGGTTGCGGGATGTTTGCGTTTGCGACTAGCATTTCTACGGACACTAGATAGCTGCCAATAACACTTGTCTCGCCTACGATATGGTATCATTTTAGTGGTTTTTATGATATGCCGTAGGTTATATCTACAGTCTGGATGTCAACGTCAAAGTTGACGAATCTGGCACGTCTGCGTGAACAAATACCGCCCGACTTTTTGCCATTTCCTTGTATCAATTCCTTTGTACATAATGCCCTTCCCCCTTGAACGCCATGCCATGCCATGCAATATCTCAAAGCCAAGTCAAGCAGCCGCAAATCACTCCCGTACTTTTTGTTCTTTACTGACTACGTAGTACCCGGTAGCTACTAGTAGCTTAACTAGGCCAACCACTTATCAAAGTACTCGCAGCCCCCCGCCCAAACCGGGCCGCCCTCCTCGCACAGCTCAAAAACGGGACACTTGCCGCAGGGTGCCGTCGTCAGACCATTAGTCCGCGGCTCCCAGAAGTCGTCATCGTCCAGCTTGGCCATGTCCGGGTTCTGCTTGGCGATGCGCACGGCGCGGTACCCCGTGCGGCCGTCGCCCATCTTGATAGGCTCCACGCGGTTCTCCCAGACCAGGATGTCTATGAGTTCCTGCACGTGCTCGGGTTTTAGGGGCTGGCCTTTGGCGATCTGCATGGAGATTATTTCGGAGGTTATTTCTTCGGTGGTCGGGTAGCCCAGGTAGCCGGCGGGGAGAGGGAGACGCACGCTGCCCCGGATTTTGGAGACGGGGTTTGTGGACGGAGGTGCGGTGGTTGAGTCGTCGCGGGATATGGCGTCTGCGGAGCGTTTTTTGCTCTTCAGAGCCGCCTCCGATTGGCCGCCTCGGATGACGCCTTTCTTTGGGAGCACGGGGCTCACGCTGCGCGCGCCTCGGTCGCCGGTGCTGCGGTAGCTACCCTTCTCCTTGATGATGCGCACCACGACCGTCTGCAAGACGTCGATGAAGGCTTCGTCCAGGTACTGGTCGGTATACCACGGCCCACCGGTCGCACGTGCTGAGGGCGGCATGGCGAACTTGATCCACATCTTCTTGGACGTGTTCTCGACGGTGGTGAACTGCTGGATGAAACGCTTGGTTTCGAGCTCCTTGAGCGCCTTGCGTAAGGCATTGTCTTGCAGGTTCAGGCGCTTCTTAATGTCTTGTTGCCATGCGCCCTCGGCGCCGGCCGCGTCGATGATCTCGTAAACGAGGATCTGGTCTTCCGAGGTCAGGAGCTTGTATCTAATAAGGAAAAGGGCGGTTAGCTTGTTATCAGAATAGGTATAGGGGAGGGCGTGTATAGGATAGATAGGTACTTACTTCGCTGCCTCGGCCTCGGGACGGACGCGCCATGCTAGGCCGCTGTGGAAGTGAACCGGGGCGAAGAGGCGCTCGCGGGTGAGTATCTGGATGATCTGAAGCAGCTTCTTGACGTCTTTGGGTGGGACGACGTCGAGAGCCATCAGGTCCTCCTGAGAGAACAGACGGTCTGGATTTTCGCTGCAAGCATCTTCGCAGGCCGCGTACAGCTGGGTTTTGAGTATCGAGATTTCGTCGTCCATCGTGGAATGTGAGAGGTGACTCAGAGTCTAGGATTTTGGGGTCGACGTTATCGGAGATGGGATTCTATGAAGTAGAGACAACACGACCCCAAATACTTATGACGAGAGGGCACAATTCATATCATGGGTGACAACATTGAAGTTGAGGAGGACCTAAGGAAATGCTCACTCATTTAATCGTGCATGCTAATTGGTACGGTATGAAAAGAATTGGAAGTGAATGCCCCGCGCGTCGAAAGATGCTTGACGATAACTTTTGATTGGGAAATAATTTCTTATCGTACTAGACTTTACCGTCTTTTCTCGATAACGGCACGGTGCATTATCGTATGTTCTTATCGCGATAGAGTACAGTAGCTGATACCTACGTAAGCAGTGCGCACCTGCGCATCTCCAACCGTTAGTACGCCGATGCGCTATTGGGGTAGCTACCCAGGTACATAGTGGCCAATGAAATTGCTTATACCCCACCATAGAAAGCGTAGAAAGCTCTCGAATTCAACGCATTCAGCCCTAGAAAACATCAGTGGTTCCATTCCAACATACAACGTCCAGAACTTCACATTCACAATCATTTCTCCAAACTGTCGCTAATATTCCTGAATAATTCAAGTTCACATACCAAGACAAATAACCACCACGACTTCTATTCAATTTCCAAGTTAGACCGTGCAACTACTTCGTTACGAGCAGCAAAGAGTATTAGCCCATCATGGCTTCTGTAGATGAGCTTAAAGCTCTTGGCAACAAGGCCATCGCAGAGAAGAAGTTCGACGAAGCTATGTAAGTGATAACATACAATACAAAACCTCTTCAAAATTGCTTGTGAGAGGTCAAACTGACATCCACCACTAGTGATGCCTTCACCAAGGCCATCTCCATCGACCCTAACAACCACATCTTATACAGCAACCGATCTGCTGCTTACGCCTCTAAGAAGGACTATACCAGTGCCTTGAAGGATGCCGAGAAGACAACCGAGATCAAGCCCGACTGGCCACGAGGATGGGGACGGAAAGGCGCAGCTCTACACGGCGCCGGTGACCTTCTAGGTGCTAGTGACGCCTACGAGCAGGGTCTTAAGCTGGACCCCAACAATGCTGGGCTGAAAAGCTCTCTTGCCTCTGTTCAGAGGGCTATGGAACAAGAAGCTGGTATGTATATGTAAATATGTAACAGTATTAGACCTTGGCTTACCCTCATGTGTTCCCCCCATATACTAACCTCTTCTCTCGCAATAGGTGCTGGCATGGGTGGCGACCCTATGGGGGGATTAGGCAACATGTTCAGCGACCCTAATCTCCTCCAGAAACTAATGAACAACCCTAAGACCAGCGGATATTTCGCCGATCCGTCTTTCATCGCCAAAATTCAGGCCATACAGAAGAACCCCCAGAACACCCAGGAGTTGTTCAGCGACCCTCGTATGATTCAAGTATTAGGAGTTCTGATGGGTGTCGATATGCAGATGGGTGGTGCCGACGATATCCCGGGAGCTTCCGGCGCCGGTGCTTCCTCCTCCCGTGGAAAAGAAGCCGAGGAGGACGTCGAAATGCCGGATGCCAGCCCTCAATCCAAGCCCGAGCCTGCTAAGGCTCCCGAACCAGAACCGGAACAGGAACTAGACGAGGAAGAGCTAGCTAAGAAGAAGGCCAAGGAAGAAGCCGACAAGGAGAAGGCTCTAGGTACCGAAAACTACAAGAAGCGCAACTTTGACGAGGCCATCAAGCACTACAGCAAGGCTTGGGAGCTACATAAGGATATTACCTACCTCAACAACCTTGGTGCTGCTCAATTCGAGAAGGGCGATTACCAGGCCTGTATCGACGCCTGTACCAAGGCAATCGAGGAGGGTCGTGAGATCTACGCCGATTTCAAGATGATCGCCAAATCGTATGCGCGCATCGGTTCGGCGTATGAGAAGATGGGAGATCTTGCCGCCGCCATCGAGAACTACCAGAAATCTCTGACCGAGCACCGAACGCCGGATACCGTCAACAAGCTCCGCGCCGCCGAGCGCAGGAAGATCGAAGAGGCCAAGAAGGCCTACATCGACCCGGCTAAGGCGGAAGAGGCCCGTGAAGAGGGCAACAAGAAGTTCAAGGAGCAAGACTTCCCTGGCGCCGTCGCGGCGTACTCGGAGATGATCAAGCGCGCACCCGAAGACCCCCGAGGCTACAGCAACCGTGCGGCCGCCTTCATCAAGCTATTCGAGTTCCCGAGCGCGCTTGAGGACTGCAACACCGCTATCAAGAAGGACCCCAAGTTCATCCGCGCGTACATCCGCAAAGCCCAGATCTACTTCGGCATGCGCGACTACTCCAAGTGCATTGATGCTTGCAACGAGGCTACAACCGTAGACACCCAGCACTACGGCGGCGCCAACGCCCGCGAGATCGACCAGCAGCAACAGAAGGCTCTGCAGGCCATGTACTCAGCCCGCGAGAACGAGACCGAGGAGCAGACTCGGGAGAGGTTGATGAAGGATCCTGAGGTGAGTACCCGGCCAATCGCTGTAACGTAGGCGGAATAGATGAATGGCTAACGAGACGACACAGATCATGAGCATCATGCAAGACCCCGTCATGCAGACTATCCTTCAGCAAGCTCAATCCGACCCCGCAGCGCTACAGGAGCATATGCAGAACCCCAGCGTGCGCTCTAATATCCAGAAGCTGATCGCGGCTGGCGTCATCCGGGTTGGTCGATAAGTGGGGGCTGGGAAACTTAGGGGAAGATCTTTCGGATTGATGGTCATGCATACCTTCTGCTACAGATCGCTATTCTAATATCTGATATGATGTCGCACGAGCGGCCGGATTGTTAGTGGGAAGCCGTAGCATTTAATGAGACGTCGCATCGCAGGACAGGACTGTACTCTAATTGCACTTTACGACTGGGGCGTTGAAAATGAAATGAACGACTGCACAGGTGGACGGGTGGATGGATAGGGGAACCAGGATCAATGAATGAATTTACGCCAATTGACCAAGTCTTATGTGTTTCTGTGATCCGTTGTATTGTGTTATGTCAGGCGGCGTGACTCGATCTGGTCGTCGGGTACCCCTTAAGTGGTTGGTAGTAGGTGTATCACTTGGTCATACACCTTACACGTAGGCATTTAAGTCTGCTCAAGTGCTCGGGTATCCTACAAATAACTTCAAAGTGCTTCCCTCTATTACCGATATTATACTATGTGCTCATCCTATGCCATGTTCCTAGTTCTTTATGGATGAGGCTCCTCATTACGCCAAACCAATACAAATCCCTATATCCTACAAATTCCGCTTTTCCCCTAAGAAACCGAATTCAGCCGTGACAACCGGTAGCATCTTTGCCCGCCTTGTTGATGTCTCTTGCTCTAAATTAGTTTCTATTGCCAAATCCTCGATACCAAAATTCGAGTCTGATATGTAGATGGATATATAGAAAAGTATGTACTCACCGAGGCCCAACACGCTCCCATTGAAAAATAAAGAACCCAATAAACGCCCCGATAATTATACAGATAATTATATACCCATTGTAATACATAGCCAGCAACATAATCCAATACGCCACCGCGAAGTGCAACGTATGCAGCAGCGCCCGGATCGTCTGCTGCCAGACGTTCGGCCGGAATGGCGCGGCGTTACGGTCGAGGGTGCTGTCTTTCGCGATGAGCGCCCCGTGCGCTGTGTCTGTGGACGCGTTCATGGAGGAATTCGCCGTGAGCACCGTTGTAGCTGCGAATTTGAGGTGCGAGGAGAGGAGGTACTGGTCGTAGATCCGGGCTAGGCGACGGAGCGCTTGGAGCAAGACTACGAGGAGGACTACCCCGATGCAGAGCGCGGCAAAGCCCCCGCTCGAGTGTACGTGCCATGATTCCGAGAGGAAACAGGCGTCGATTGTGTCCCAGTTCCAGAGCATCTGTTGTTGGTTGTGGCCATTAGTGGGCGTGGATGAGACGAATTGGGTGTTTTGTGAAGTGGAGTGATGAGGATATAAATAAAGGGGAAGGGCATAACGTACTGATATTTTACAGGTACTATTTGACATGTCCATATCCGAATTTCCCATTCCACCCATATCTCCCATGTTCCCCGTGCTCTCTGCCGCTGCACTGGAGGTCGGTGAGGTGAAACTGGATATTGATTGTCCTGTAGGCGTTGACATTGACATTGACATTCCGTCCATAGTTACATATGTATGTAGTTGACTAGAAGTCGTATTGAAGTATGGTAGACGAAGTCACCGTGGTAAATGCGTAACAGAGACGGCAGGATAATAAAAGCAACTAAAAATAACATAACTTACAATAGACGAAACCATGATAGGCCACCGAGTGTGGCCAAACTTGTGGCTACTGCTTTGTTGGGGGTCGACGCCAAAGACAAAGGGGCCTATTCGCCTTCGATGGTCTTTTGGGTAGTAGATACGCTTCTGACACTTTGGATATCGCGAGCGTTGATCTTTCTCATAAGAACTTTGCCTCTATAAATAGAATACCTTAATGTAGTTCACAATATGAAAGAAAGTAGAACTCTAGATCGAGGAATTATCAGAGGTTTAGTTGTGGAGGCCTCGCCATGTGCCTTGTTAGTCATTACGCTCTAGTAATGGCACAAAGCAATGCATATGTCATAGCCTGGGCATGGTGTTTATAATGGGTTAGTAGAAGTTACAGATCATGTTGGCTTTGGAATGCAGTTTCATCGGTTCTCTATCCCCCGCCAGCCCCTTTTCGCCATTCGCAGTCAAGTTATAGGTTCAATATCCCACAGCTATAGTTTCATGTCGTAGTGGGTATCATTTAGTGAGAAGAACATCTAAACGCCTTATACCGTTTGTCAATTATCATTTTCTCTAGTTTACAGACTTAGATAAGTACACGGTTGTTCTATGCCAACCCATAAATGAGTGATATGATACTGTATTGTAACCCCAAGATTGCCAAACCCAGACCACCTACCCATTCAACCCCCCGTAGCCTCAAGACCGTTCATAACCGTCCCCCCAAAGTCTCCGGGCCCGTCAAAGAAGAAATTCTGGTCCATGCCCAACCCTTCAAAAAAGTCATTCGCCCACGAAACACCGGGACTCCACCGCTCCATCGCCGGTTGCTGTGCAAAGATGTCTATCCCCGCCGGCATCGGCGCCCACCCCCCTTCCATACTGCTCTGTCCTTGGCCGGCTCCGCCATTGCTCAAATCTGAAGGGTCTCCGGCACCCGCCGGATGCTGTTGCTGTTGCTGGTCCGGCCGTCTCCCCTCGCCGCCTGCCGCGGCGACCAACTGCGCCCAGCGCTCGAGTTTCAGGCGCGTGCCGTTGATCTTCTTGGCCGCCATGTCCCAGATGTCGTTTTCCCACTCCTCCCCGTGTCTGTCGTGTTTCTCGCTCGTCTCCCGCGCGTGCTCGAACCGCGATGCCATGGCTTGTAAGATACCCGGGACGTCAATTTGCAGCTCGGGCTGTGATAGGAGATGTGAGCGGATGGTGCGCACGGCTGCTGGGATCGCGGGGTCCATTTCCCTGGCGGAGTTGAGGGATGGGACGGGCATCATTGCTGCGCCACCGCAGGCTGGATCGTTGCGGACGATTTGCGTCTGCGGTTGCGGTTGCGTCTGTCCCTGGAGTGACGCTGAAGCGGGGGTGAAGTTGCGCTCTGGGCTGGATAGCTTGGACCATCGTGCTAGCATGATCACGGCATTGATGAGTTGTGCGCATACGGGCATCGGCAGCACGAAGTAATCCGTCACCTCGATTGACAGCCAGGATTCGAACCACGCTTTGAGTGCTGCGCTGGAACGGTAGAATATATCGAGTGAAGAAGCGGAATCGAGAGATAAGGATGCCAAGGAGTTGGATATTCGTTCTAGAAGCGCGACATCGATTCGCGGCGGCTCCCAGAGGCGTAGCACGGCCGTGTTGATGTGGCAAGTAATGAGTCCTGTTATGTCCCAGTTAGCTCTCACATCGTGAAGGGGTGAAAGTATGGGTAGAGCGACTGACTGTGTGATACCAGATGTTGCGGCAGCGAGGCTCGGAACTTTTCCAACTCCGTATGGAACATGCTCGAGTACGCGCTTACGGGTGCGCGAGCCATACCTGCCAGTTCGTCGCCGACATTGTCCTTGACATGTAACTGTGCGATACGCTCCGAGAGATGTTGGATACGTACAAGATGGACAAGGAGTAAGTCGCTTTCGTACTCCTCGTCGGCTTCGAGCTCCCGGAGGCATTGGTCGATGTACGCCGTGTATCTAGGCGGGTCGATTCGCTGGAATGCGAGCGACACACTGCTTCTCGTGAGTCTTGCCAGTCTTTTATACTCTTTCCCCGATCGTGCTCGGCCCTTGCTGCAGGATTGGACAGAGCTACGATCGAGTTGTTACTTACATGGAGGTCATGTACCAGACTCCGCAGAGCGCCCTCCTCTCGTCGTTCGTCCTAGCCTCGTCAGCTTCGGGATTTGTCTGTAGAAGCCTTGTCCTCTCCTGCATATCAGGTGCTTTATTGATGCCGAGGTCCGCCGCCAGGCTGTTTGCTAGCGCTATCAGATTGTTCATCTGCGCATGTATCATGCAGTGGTAGTGGTAGGAACCTAGGACTAAGAGGATCGATTGAAGCATCTCGAGAGACCGTTCCGAGCCCATCAATAGGTGCTCAGATATGTGTCTCATAATGAAATAGTTTTGTGACCGCATCGAGCTGAGATGCCGATACGATGCGACCATCTGGATCGTGGTCCATAGGAATGGGTACTTCGACGCTACTTCGTCGGGTGTGTAGTCTGGCGGCAGCGCGACGAACGGGTAGTTCGGCACGAGCGTGTCGACAAAGGTCGATAGCAATACCTCGTCAGACTCAAGCGGTACGGGGCTGCCACCCGCTTGGGCGCGGCAGACACATACGCGGGGAGCATGTTGATTGTAGGAATTGGGAATCGCACTCGGTGGTGTACGATTAGGCCCCGAAGCCCGAGAAGCAGTGTTGATATGCTCTTGTCTCTGATTCTGCAACGGCACCGCCCCTCCACCTCCTCTCGGGTACGATGGCGCCGACTTGACCTCGGGAACCTGTCTTAGCGGAGCAGGGACATCTCCCGAATTCGAGGCCTTAATAAAGTCGACTAGGCTATTGAGCCTCTCCTCAAGTTGTGCTGTTTTGCTATAGGAATATTCCGTGTCAGTTTTGTTCTTCCCGTCAGCTGCATGGTTGCCTGGGTACGTTGACCGAAATCTCTTCTAATTTCGACGGGGATAAAGTCGCGTGAACGTGTCCAGCTCCCACTCAGGGGGTGTACGAGGAGACAGGCAGCATCGATAGACATGTCGTCGTAGCAAGAAATATAGAAAAGCTATGAAAAGCGATGAGATACTTACGAAGGTCTACTTTGTCGTTTCTTCCTCGGCTTATGTATTTGGTTGACACAGTCCTTCTCTAGTCGTTCACACCTAATAGCCCCAACGTAGTATTAGTTAATCTTGTCGCAACTTTGAGACGCCCGACTCGAGTCTCTCGATTTGAGACCCGGAGACGGCAATAAAGTAGGGAATGCACTCACCTATCACATCTCGTGCCTCTCGAACTACCGGACCGAAGACACTTAGCTTTTGCTAGAGCACATGGTGAACATGCGGCCCCCCATTTAGCAATGGTGGCGTTTTTTGGTTTGTCCATTGATATCATCAGCAAGAAATCTCGACTAGAGGTTTCCAATCGCCGGCGGACTTTCAAAGTCTGAACCGTGAGCCGTCGCGAACATAAGTCGAATTTGGACCATCGAAATATCGTTGGATGGCTTAGACGAGGAACGGACTTTTAAGATAATCGCCGCTCTCCGGTTTCTGTGTGGGACCTTAGGATGTTCTTGGTACTAAGCTGACATTAGCTGAGACCGCCCCAGACTGCACAGCTGAGCTAACGGAATTGACCGAGTTCCAGGTAGATGTGACTTTATGGTCACCTTATGGGAACCGGAGTTTTAAGATAACGACCGACAAGCCGAAAAGCGCACCACCTTCTGTCATAACGCATGCTACCCCCGGCACCTATCAAGTATTCAGTGGTATCGAAGGCGGAGGCTCAGCGGCACTTAAAAATTTCCCATCACGATAAGCCTTATTCTTAGAAGCTAGTGGATTGCATAAATTGTTTTTAATATGTCCCGATATCTCTTGGGTAAGCTGAGTCTCGAGGCTGATATATCTCGGTCGAGGAAAGCCAGCTAAAGACGGGCCGGCAACTTATAGCGTTGCTTCGTACGTTGTACTTACCAGGTAATCATGAGCACTCAGAAGTCAATTCAGGATGGCCTCGAACCTCGAGATATCGAAGCTGGATTCAACACAGACGGCCCGAAACCTGAATACAATACGGTGGATATCGAGAACGGTGAGCGCAGCGACGCCAACCAGACCACTCCAAGCAGCGACCAAAATGGAACTAAGGATACGAACGTTCCGGAGATGAGCGGCTTCCCTTTCCATTTACTAATGTCGTCTGTCACTTTTGCTGTTCTCTTGATCGCTTTCAATGCTACTGCCTTGGGAACTGTAAGGGAAAACGGTGGTACTCCGATAGTGTATTTTTACTCACGCTTCTTCTAGGCAATCCCCGCTATAACGGCCGAGTTTAATACCGTGAACGATGTTGGATGGTACTCTTCAGCATACCTGATCGCTAAGTATGTATGGCCGAGAGCCCTTTCGTCTAATACCGAAATACTGATACGTCTTCCAGCTGCGTCATGGTTCCCTTTGTCGGAAAGCTGTATAGGTCCTTCAGGATTAAGGTCGTATTCATCACATTTATCATCATCTTCGAGATCGGGTCTCTGATCGCCGCGCTATCGACGTCGTCCATGATGCTCGTTATCGCAAGAGCGATAAGCGGCATAGGAGGGTCTGGCATGCTCAACGGAGCATCCACGATTGTGGCCGCAACTGTGCCCATAGCCAAACGATCTTTTCTGAACGGTATCATTCTCGGATGTTTTGCTGTGGGACAGGCAGCTGGGCCGCTAATTGGAGGTGCCCTGACACAGGAGCTGACTTGGCGCTGGTGTTTTTATATGTAAGAAACCCCATCGTTCGGTTTCCAGACATCAAGGTCATGGCTAAACCATTTTAGCAACCTACCGGTAGGCGGCCTGGTGGTCTTCCTATTTATCTTTATAGTGAGACTGCCCGTGACGAGACTATCGGAGAAAAGGATGTCTCTCCTAGATCGGATCCTCGAAATCGATTTCGTCGGCTTCTTCGTGTTCGCCGCGGCTGCAATCATGTTCTTAATAGGCCTACAATGGGGTGGAACCAAATTCCCTTGGGATTCGCCGACAGTTATCGGGCTAATGGCCGGCGGATTGGTATTGTTTGGGATTCTGGGATGTTGGTTTGCCTATAAAGGAGAATCCGCCCTACTACCGCCCCGGTTGTTGAAAAACCGTATTAACATAATGATTACCATCACCTCGTTCGCGCAGAGCGGCGGGGCTATTACTTCGTTATACTGGCTACCTGTCTGGTTCCAAGCTATCCAAGGAGCCGGCGCACTGCAAAGTGGGATACTGATCCTCCCTCTGATACTGTCGCAACTTGTCGCGTCCGTGGCATGCGGCGCTCTCGTCCAAAAATTTGGTTACTACCTTCCGGAGGTCGCCACAGGGAATGCTCTAATAGCAATGGGAGCCGGTCTAACATCAACCTTTTCTCCGTCTACCTCACTCAGTCAGATCATAGGGTATCAGATCCTTACAGGAGCGGGCCGAGGTTTTGTCATACAACTGGTGAGTGACCAAGCGCCCTTACTAGAAGCTTAGGAGCACTAACAGGATGCCAACTTAGTTGGTCACCGCAATGCAGGCCAACCTTCCCAGACAAGACGCCTCGATAGGCACGGCATATGCCATGTTCTCCCAGTTGCTAGGCGGCGCCATCTTTTCGGCTCTCGCGAAAACCATCTTCACGAGCTCGATCGGATCGGCTCTGCGGAAATTCGCTCCGGGTATTGATCCGGACTTATTGATTGATAGCGGTGCGACGGAGATAGCCAAAGTTGTCCCGGCCAACCAAATAGAGGGAGCTCTCTTGGCTTACAATGAAGCGATCATCCATATTTTCGTGAGTGCCCATATTCTCTATGGAAGCTCATCCAGGCTAATGCATTGACCAGTATCTCCAACTCGCGGCGGCTGTTTGCGCTTTCTTGAGCGGATGGGGAATGGGATGGCGGAATCTGAAGGAGGTCAAGCAAGATGAAATAGAAGAGAAGAGCGACACCGAAGTAACGGAGCCGAGATCCGGCGTGAAGGAGTAATCTTACCGCCATGACTCTGCGACACTTGGAAGGAACGGGCGACATCCAAATCTTAGTTTCTAATGTCAAATGAGAATATTATTATCATGTTAGAACCTACTAGGCTACCGGTATATACCGTTTACGAGTCCGAACGAGACTTCAAAGTCGCGGGTTGGCGCGTCTCATTCCTCAATCATTTCTCCTTTAGTTAAACGAATTTACAAAAAGCCAGAATTCCACTTGATAAATCTATGTTTAGAATAACGGTAAGACACTTCTGTTAATTTCAGCATAATGGAGTAAATATGGATATAACTGACTAGCCGCTGACTCAGCTCTTGGGGGACAGCCTATCGCCCACAAGGTTAAAGGTTAATGCCCTTGCTACGTTACAGAGCTTTGCTTTAGTAACGAATCGCTGACGCTTTTCAAGGCCTCCGGACCGGGCACGAGTCGCCGGACGTACGAGCCAAGAAAAAAAAAAGGACAAGTGGGCCGCTCCCGAGAGCACTAATAAGACTCGAACCTTACCAATCCTAGAATGATATTAATAGGGGCCTCCACTAGGTTACCTAACTTAGGTAAGTTCGTAAACAATGTCCGGACTTATAACTCACAGGGTCGGAAATAATTTGAGGTGAGGTGGAAAAGAAGGTCTCATCATTCTCACTCTTACTTCAGCCAGCCATGGAGGAGTACGACTTCCTCATCGTCGGAGCTGGGCTCTCCGGAATCGACGCAGCTTACCGACTCCAAACCCAGCTCCCAGAATGCTCCTACACCATCCTGGAAGCTCGAGACGAGATTGGCGGGACGTGGTCGTTCTTCAAATTCCCCGGCGTCCGCTCAGACTCCGAGCTCACCCTGTTCGGCCTTCCGTGGCGCCCTTGGATTCATAACACGGATATGGCCGAAGCCCATCTCATTCGTGAGTACATTGAGGATGCGGCGCGTGCCGAGGGCATCGACAGGAAGATCCAGTTCAGACACCAGGTCACGGGTATTAGCTGGTCTTCCGAGGAACAACGCTGGACCGTAGTGGCCAACGCGGATGGTGGCGTACGGGAGTACAAAGCTAAATTCTTAATGGTCTGCTCCGGGTACTACGATTATGCCAAGCCACTGGAAGCCGAGATCCCTGGGTTGGAGAATTTCCAGGGCATAGTTGCGCATCCGCAATTCTGGCCCGAAGACCTCGACTACGCCGATAAGAAAGTCGTTATCATAGGGTCTGGCGCAACCGCTATAACCATGCTGCCCGTTGTGGCTAAGACAGCGGGCCATGTAACAATGCTTCAGGTAAGAATAAAGCATATCTGCCTGTAATGTTAAAGGTGGGTTTCTAATCTAGAAAATAGCGGAGTCCGTCCTATGTCCTCAGCCTTCCATTATCGAGTTCGTTCGGTGAATGGGCGAGGAGGCATTTTTCAGAGCGTGTGGCTTACACTATGAATTGGTGGCGGTTCGTACACCCGTTCCGGCTTGGGAGCATTCGGAGTTTGGACCGGCTGACCACAGACTGACCCCGGACTGCGTAGATGTTTGATCCAAGAGCATTTCTTCGTATACTTCTGCATATTCTTCCCCAACATGGCGAGGAAGCTCATCATGAAGGAAATGAAGGAGCAGTTACCTGATAGCGTTGATGTCAACGTTCATTTCAACCCGAAGTACAATCTATTCGACCAACGGCCGTGTATGTGTCCGGACGGTGACTTCTTCCGGGCCTTACACCGCGATAACTGCGACGTCGTGACTGATCATATCGATACTGTTACGGCGGACGGAATTATAACTAAGTCTGGGGAGAAGCTAGATGCGGATATTATCGTGACGGCAACCGGCCTGCGTGAGTAGCGTGCTTTTGTACTAATTATGAAATCCATCCCGGAGTCCCCCACACTGATACCAATGATCGCAGATGTTCATATATTCGGCGGCATCACTCCCGTCGTCGACGGGCAGCCCATCGACGTAGGCACGTGCTACTGTTGGAGGGGTGCCATGATCACCGGCCTACCGAATGCCGGAATGGTGATCGGATACACGAAAAATTCCTGGACGCTCGGAGCTGATGCCAATGTCAAGCTTCTCATCAAAATCTGGAAGCATATGAAGAAGATCGGGGCGACATCAGTTATGCCGGTCAACAAGCAGTCCGATCTTTCTTCCTCGAAACCGGTCGTAGAGCATAGCTCGACGTATTTCGTGACGGCGCAGAGCCGATTACCCCGGATTACAGGGCGGTCACCGGTAAGAAATGTTTTCTACTATTTTTACGCACAGTGATTCCCTTGAGTCCGCTTTACATAGCAACATTAACGCATGGGTGTCGAGGTTTCTTTAATATGCTTCTCATTTTTTCAATTGAGGATTTAATTGCTGATTATTTTGACGATAGTGGTATGGACGCAAGAATACGATATATGACCACTTGAAACTGTGGTTTGGAAGTATCACAAAGGGGTTGCAATACACGATTCCATCGAAAAAGGTTGATTAAATCCCTCTATTCGTCTTCTCGACTAGTAAATGCAATTAGCACGGATAAGGATGCTTCCCATATAAATAGTCCACCCACGGACCAATACGTGTATACATAACTACCTAGGTATTTACTTAATGCCTACCATAATTAACGCACCGTGAATTCGACCCAGCATCTGGCCATCTCACTTTGCTCAGAATGTATGAATCGTTAATGAGTTTACTATGCAGTCTTAAGATTTTCCAATGTTCCTATGTAGCCTTGGAGACTGCTGAGACACCGGGTTTAGGCTCACGCCCTGAGCTGAATAGTGAAAATAATTAGGAGATTACTTCCCCGCAATCTCCAGACTTGTTACCCGTACGTACTGTACAGTAGATCATGGAGGGGCAATAAGGTTATCTTATCGGATCTCGCATATTGTACAGTACTGTACATGTACCGTATGTCATTGTCTGAGATTTATCATTATTTCGAAAGCTTCTGTTTGAAGTTAACAGGCACAGATCTTAATCCTTAACAACGCCAACGGGATAAGTTCAAGGGTGATTAAGATACATATACTTGTCCCGGAACAAGACTGTCGCCCAATATGGCGGGCTTCCGACCAGCATTGATAGTTGTGGACCTTCAAGAGGACTTCTGTCCCCCAGTAAGTCCAACGTCGAACGTTGCAGTAGTCCATGATAAGATCCCTAATATCTAATATGTAATGAAGAAAGGCTCGCTCGCGGTAGCTAATGGCCGTGACATCGCTCCATTAGTCAACAAGCTCTTGGCTCTGCCCTTCGTGCTCAGAATCGCAACCAAGGACTGGCACCCGCGTGACCACATCTCGTTCGCCACAAACCATGAGGGCAAAGCTCCGTTTGAAGACACGATCGCCATTGTGAATCCAAATAACGAAGCTGAGACCTACGAGTCGCGCCTGTGGCCAGTCCATTGCGTGCAGGGGACGCCGGGCGCCGAGCTCATCCCCGAGCTGCACGTCAGCCAGCTCGACGTCGTGCTCGAGAAGGGCACAGATCCGCGCGTGGAGATGTACAGTCCGTTCTACGACCCCTTTACTTCTCCGCGCATCTATGACAGCGGGCTCGCGCAACGCTTACGCGATGCCCAGGTCACAGACGTATACGTGGTGGGGCTCGCCGCAGACTACTGCGTCAAGAACTGCGCGATCGACGCTGCTAAGGAAGGGTTTAAGACGTACCTCATCGAGGAATGCACGAGAGCTGTGGATGTATCCGGATGGTCCGGGTGCAGGAAGGGGATCGAAGAGTCTGGGGCCAAGATCGTCAGTATGGACGGGCCTGAGGTGCGCCGGTTGTTGACGGCGCAGTGACGGGCTGGAAGTGCGATAGCTGCTGAAAATGAGCTTTGCTTGACAAGATGACCCGATCAGCAGTGTGGTAATCACCGTGAAGGAGGTGTAGGCTGCTTATCGAAACACAGTACCGTCATACAGCATAGCGTTTGGTTGCACAATGGTGCCGGTAACGGACTGACACGAGGCTTGTAAGACGGAAGATTTGCACAGGGGGAGGAAAATGCAATATACTGTATGATCACACGAGTCTGGGGACGATGTGATGTACCATAGCTAATAGAAACATACAGCTTTCTGTCACGTCTTAGATTGATTTACTTAGTACCTGTAATCGATCTGAACTTCTTGATTGAACTTAATACGGAGGAGCTTGGGCTGATTGGTGCTTTAGGATCCGAGACGGCGGGCTCGGATCATCCGCCAGCTCTAGGCACGTTCCAAGATTGATAATTACCGTGGCACCGCGGAGATGGGACGGACCGTATCGAAAGTTTGTTCCTAGTCTGGTCTGCATAGTAATAAGTAGCCTACATAATGACCTGAATGTCCAATGAGACGGCTATTGCTCGTGGTAGTAGTTAGATTAATGTTACCACTGATCGGGGACTTAAGCTTTACAGCCAGCCATACTATTATAGCTTCATGTTGACATACATGCCCGGTATGCTTTAGATATCGTCTGATCGGTATCTTATGTAAGACAACAGATCCCGAAGCTTGAGATGAGAGAAATGCTTGTCAATTAGCTTATTGAATTTAATTTCGAAGACCAATTAATGCTAGCTTCAGTTGTACTAGTTTCGTTATTTACCAGGTACATGTACCTTGATTTTGTGAGGCCTCATTATCCACTTACCCATGACAAGTGAATGCGACGCTACCAGTTTTCAATTCTTACCAGACATCGTTTATGTACATACGTGCGTTAAAGCTGCATACGTATGATTATGGCTTCTTACTTTGGTTTTGATGTTGGTTACAATTGCCGAATAGAACACTCTATAATACTCCTGTTGGTCCATCGTCGCATTATAGACAGCCCCGCGTCGCCTTTGGCGGAAAAGGTAGAATTTGGGAGAATTTTGGCGAGGCGAGAGACGGATAAGTATCTGGCTATTGGTCTCTCTCGGTAGTTGTGGTACCCAGAATATGAATTAGCGTCATTGGCGCCTCAGCCACTGACAATAACGACGGCCATGTACCTACCTATGTCGTTGACATTTTTCAGAGTTGTTCTTGTGATGAGAGCCTATTTTGAAAGTTTTCTTATAGCTAGAAGGCGAGACTGTTGACTCACTTAAGCTTGTGTCCTAGTCTATCCTACACTACTTACATGATGGGGAATATGATCGATGTTAGTTTCTTGGAAATGATATCACCTTTGCAGTTTTGTCTGTATATAAGGTATGTATGTGTAGGTACCTAGCAACGTTGAATAGAACTTGAAGTTATGAGTAGAGTTATACTGGAAGTACGGCTAGCCGGAACAACCTTGGAGTTACTATGTACTTGGGGGTGTAAGAGGCAAAAAAACGTGGAGTTCCCGCGACCCCTTTGACAAGTTCAAATTGGCCTCGGGTAGGATCCATTTTGGGTACGTCAATTGTTGATGCAATGTGACTTTTCGGTACCTAATCGATAACCAGCCGTGGCATTAGTGGATCCCCTAATATTTTTGATTGCGACGGACTGAAGTTGTTTAAGATAGGGGACGATAGACGATAGGGGGGACAAGAAGGAACCCTGGGAATCTTGAAATTTCTCCTGCTAGGAACTAACTAAAGTTATCTTCTTCACCGCACCAACGAATTAATAAATCCCCACCTCCCCCTTGATCGAGTCCATCATTTTATTATTATTCCTCCAACACTCACTTCGTCAAAAAACAAACCACTCCTTTGTGCTGTGGCGTGCGACTGCCGAGTTGTTTAAGCCTGTCAATTCAACTTGACTGCCCCCATCAGCTTCAAATAGGAACGCTGCAAGGCGATCCCGGCATCCTGTGCGAACCTATCGGCCGACTCCAATTCGACACTGAATTATCGTCAACTTCGAAATTGAAATTATCTCGCGCTCCGCTCCTAATTCTTTGACGACAACTCCAACCCTACACACCCCGAACTTAGGCCTAGGAAGCCGACAGTGAATACTGTGGTATTATTGTTATTTACGATAGGTAGGAGACATAATTCTATTAGTCCCATCTTCGTCACAGTACATACATGTAGCTTAGCTATAAGACAAGTATGGATAAAAAAAAAAAGAAAGTACTAAGCTAATCTATACCCTAAAGAAAAACGATCAATATTAGTCGGCGAACACCAATGCCTTCGCGATAGTTTCGACATGATTGCCTCTTCATTTCTCCCCTCCCGCTTCCGCGGTGAGCAGCCGGGCGAGGCTCCTGTTCCACCATCAAAGACAAACCAACGGGTTACACCGGTCTTACAGTTTGTGTCCAAGATCGCCTGTCGACACCCTATTCACACAATTGTCGCCGTTGCCTTGTTAGCGAGCACCACATATGTCGGTGTCGTTAAGGAGAGCCTCTTGGATGTAACTAAGAGCGCGAGGACGGCTGATTGGCCGTCCCTACTCGAAGGCAGCAGGAGTTTGCGGACCGGTCCAGAGACCTCGTGGAGGTGGCAGAGCTTCGATGCGGACTCGACAATACCCAAAGAGGCCGACCACTTGGCCTTAGTCACTCTAGTCTTCCCCGAATCCTCCGAAGATGCGCCTCAGACTGCGCCCTCGCCTCATATCGTTCCTCTACCTCAGAACCTGAGCGTCTCGCATCTCCCCTCGACTTCGAATCCACTTACCGCTTATTCTCAAGACAGCGCCTTGGCATTTGCTGTTAAGTACAGCGAAGGCCCAGAGTTCCTTGCTGCCGCACAAGAAATCCCCAACGACGTTCCCGGTCAGGAATCGCGCGAGACTGAGTACGGTAGCAAGGAGCAGAAGATGTGGATCATGAAGGTCGCCAAAGGCTACACCAGGGGCAGCGTATCACGATGGGTCCACAATGCTTGGACCGAGTTCCTCGACCTGATCAAGAACGCCGAGACACTAGATATCATTATCATGGTGCTCGGATACCTGTCTATGCACCTTACCTTCGTATCACTCTTCCTGTCAATGCGGAAGATGGGTTCGAACGTATGGTTGGCTATTAGCGTCCTGTTCTCCTCCACATTCGCTTTCCTGTTCGGCCTCAACGTCACCACTAAACTTGGTGTTCCTATCAGCATGGTCCTGTTGTCTGAAGGCCTACCATTCCTGGTCGTCACCATCGGCTTCGAGAAGAACATCGCCCTGACCCGGGCCGTTCTATCCCACGCATTAGAACACCGTAAGCCTACGGACAAGCAAACTGGCAACGGCAAATCCTCCAAGAAATCCCCGGATTCTTCTGAGGGCGTCATCCACTACGCCGTTCAGCGCGCGATTAGGGAGAAGGGTTACGAGATTGTCCGCGACTATGTCATCGAGATTCTGATATTGGTCGCAGGGGCTGCCTCAGGTGTGCAAGGTGGCCTACAGCAATTTTGCTTTCTGGCTGCCTGGATCCTCTTCTTTGACTGCATTTTGCTCTTTACCTTCTATACCGCTATCCTGTGTATCAAGCTCGAAGTGAACCGCATTAGGCGACATGTCGAGCTGCGACGAGCCTTAGAAGACGATGGTGTCAGCCGCCGTGTTGCTGAGAACGTGGCTAAGAGTAACGACTGGCCGAGAAGAGATGGCAAGGGCGCAGCCGATGAGCCGCTCTTCGGTAAGGATCTGAAGAGCAGCAGTGTCCCCAAGTTCAAGTTCTGGATGGTCATGGGTTTCATCGCTGTCAATGTTGTCAACATCTGCACAATCCCCTTCAGGACCTCCGAGATCTCTAGCATCTCCTCGTGGGCCGGAGGCTTGGGAGGTGTTGTTAGTTCGCCGCCTCTCGATCCTTTCAAGGTTGCGTCTAACGGGCTAGACGAGATTCTATTTACTGCCAAAAGCCACGCGAAGCCGACCGTCGTTACCGTCCTGACCCCGATCAAATATGAGCTGGAGTTCCCCTCGATACACTACGCCGAGCCGCCGCTAACCACTGGCGAAGGGCAGGAAGAGAAGGATGGCAGTTATGCGCAGCTACACGGTTACGGCGTAGGAGGGCGTATGGTCGGTAGCCTCCTCACAAGCTTGGAAGACCCTATTCTGTCTAAGTGGATCGTCGTCGCTCTGGCCATGAGCGTTGCACTTAACGGCTACCTATTCAACGTCGCTCGATGGGGTATCAGGGATCCGAACCTTCCTGATCATCCCATCGATCCGAAGGAGCTAGCAGAAGCCGAGAGATTCAACGACACGCAGTCCGCAACTCTGCCTCTCGGCGAGGTTCAACCGAAGCAGCAGCACCATACCCCTCCCGATAGACCTATCACACCCGCTTATACCGATGATGAGAGTAGCGGTCAGGGTCCTTCCATCTCCCAGTCTTCAAAAACACCAACAGTGCGGAGGAGTCAAGCCGAACTTGAGAAGATGTTGTATGAAAAGCGAGTACCGGAGATGTCCGACGAGGATATCGTCGCTATGTCCCTCAAAGGCAAGATCCCCGGTTACGCGTTGGAAAGAACCCTTAAGGACTGCACGCGAGCCGTCAAGGTTCGTCGTAGTATCATCTCCCGAACCCGAGTTACTGCCGAGCTCACCGGCTTGCTTGAACGGTCTGGCCTCCCTTACGAGAGATACAACTGGGAGCAGGTTCTCGGCGCCTGCTGTGAGAACGTCATTGGTTATATGCCGATCCCCGTTGGTGTGGCCGGCCCGCTCGTCATTGATGGTCAGAGCTATTTCATTCCCATGGCGACTACTGAAGGTGTGCTCGTAGCTAGTGCGAGCCGTGGCTGCAAAGCAATCAACTCTGGCGGAGGTGCCGTCACCGTCCTAACTAGCGACGGTATGACTCGTGGACCCTGCGTACAATTCGAGACCCTAGAGCGTGCCGGCGCCGCTAAGCTCTGGATCGATTCCGAGGCGGGCCAATCTCTCATGAAGAAGGCGTTCGACTCGACCTCGAGATTCGCCCGACTGCAGACGATGAAGACCGCTCTCGCCGGAACTAACCTGTTTATCCGGTTCAAGACAACAACTGGCGATGCTATGGGAATGAACATGATTTCCAAGGGCGTCGAGCACGCTTTGAATGTCATGGCTACTGAAGGCGGCTTCGAAGATATGAACATCATATCCGTGTCCGGGAACTACTGTATCGATAAGAAGGCGTCCGCCATCAACTGGATCGATGGTCGAGGCAAGGGTGTGGTGGCCGAGGCCATCATCCCGGCCGATGTGGTCAAGGCGGTGCTGAAGAGTGACGTCGATAGTCTCGTCGAGCTTAACACATCTAAGAACTTCATCGGATCCGCCATGGCCGGCGCGGTCGGTGGCTTCAACGCCCACGCCGCCAATATTGTCGCCGCCATCTTCATCGCTACCGGACAGGACCCTGCGCAAGTTGTCGAGAGCGCCAACTGTATCACAATCATGAAGAAGTAAGTCTAAGGCCCTATCGTTTGTCCCCTATCGTCATATATGCTAACATCACAATAGCCTCCGCGGATCACTCCAGATCTCGGTATCCATGCCGTCCATTGAAGTCGGCACCATCGGTGGTGGCACTATCCTAGAGCCTCAGGGTGCCATGCTCGATTTGCTCGGCGTTCGGGGCCCCCACCCGACGAATCCCGGAGACAATGCTCGCCGCCTTGCCCGTATAGTCGGCGCGGCGGTCCTCGCAGGCGAACTTTCCCTCTGTAGCGCCCTCGCCGCTGGCCATCTGGTCAGGGCGCACATGGCTCACAACCGCTCCGCACCACCAACCCGAAGCACAACGCCAGCGCCTGTTGCTAGCGGCACCATGACACCTATCGGGTTAGCAATGACGAGCGCAGCTGAGAAGGCCGCCAAGAGCCCTGCTGCTCTAGAACGGGAAGCCGCGTCGAAGCGCTAAATTCCTCGATGGCCCGTAGGAAAATTGAAGAATCTAAGGGGAAGAAAGAGGGTATACCCCATCTATATAGAGCATAGCGAGCAATGCATCGTCTGGGCGTTCAGTGAACTTGCGTTCAACAAGTTGTATCGTACTGCGGAAGCATAGGCGCTCTTTTCTTCAAGTCGTGGATATAGGAGAGATGAGGCGTTCAACTAAGTCAGTGAGCAGGGAATCCGTATTGTAATCCGATTTGATACAGGCGGGACAAGAGACGGAAAGGATACGGCAATAGAAAAAGGAGCATGCGCTTGGACTAGGCAGTAAAGCATGAGCATGCGATATGCGGGTATGAAGAAGTCCCAGGCCTGAGATCACTTACTTGGGACGAGGGAGAGCAATTGGAATGAGACGAGTTGGAGCCTTGCAGCATGACCGTCGCCGGTTGTTACCTAGAAGTATATACGTAATATAATATCACCAATAGAAAAGAATAAAAGACGAATACTCTCAGATAACGTTCTAAATCCAGAATTCTAAATGCTCTCGTTTGTCTCTACCGTGTTTGACGTAATAGCACCTAGCCACCAACTCCCGAATCCCTCACCAACCCCCAACCAACTCTCATACGTCAGCCTCACACATCCCTGAGGCAGTTCCACGTCCCACTCCTCGCACAGCGCTACCAGGATCTCCCAGTACCACTGCTGCAGCCCGCCTCGTTCCGAGCTTTTCGCGTTGTACCATCGTGAGAGGTACCGTCGCGCAAGCTCTGCGTCTGAGGGCGCCTTACTGACGTCCTCCCGCACGCAGAAACAGAGAGAACCGGGGAGGTGCTCGATCACGGGGGCGGTGGGATGGCGCGTTAGGTCGTAGACTTCTATAGTGCAACTACGGTGGTCGTCGTATTCTATTCCTGGTTTGTTATGGGGTTCTTTTCTCCGCTTCTTCGAGATACGGAGGAGCTTGGAAAGTGAGGTAAAGCGAAACGAGGTTGAAGATGATGTAGCTCGTGTAGGTGTGCGCTCGGGACCAGGCATGGGGACCCTGAGCGTTGCGGAGCCGTCTAGAACTACAGCGAGACCGCGGAGTGTCTTCCTGCTCTTTGACATTTTATGTGGGAAGTCGGGAGGGAGATGTGAAGCCATGAAAAGCCATGAAAGGGGAGGTTCGGCTTGAGTAGGTTGGTTACCTGTGGACCATCCCGACCAAATATACGTACTTATAGATAAAAAAAGGCTATTGTCTTTGTCAAATAATGACTCCGATTCTTAAGCCGTAAGTGTCGATATATGTCGGCACAGAGTTACTTGTCTATAGAGAAACCCGTTTCAATATCATTATGGGTTGAGTTGGCGATGGTTGCACTTCTCGAATCTTGATACACGGCTTCAGAGGATGTCTGTCTAAAGGAAACAAGGACAATTATTCGAGTTGTGTTATATAGCGGGTAGTATCATTAACATGTTGGATATAAATACGCCGTTACCCATCAACATTCAATATTCCGATGTTGGCGAGTTGCGATTTCGCCGTACTCCCATATTAGCCCGTCCCTCCTGCAACATTTTACGCGGCGCCCTTCACTATGACCTTCCCCTTCACATGCCCTGTCTTTAGCTTCTCGAATGCCTTCGGCGCATCCTCGTACTCGAACGTCTCGTCGATCACGGCCTTAACTTTTCCTTCTTTCATCCACTTTGCGATTTGCTCGAGGTGTTCGTGGTTATTCTGCGTAATGAGGTATGTCCACTTCCTCTTACCACCTCCAAGGAACGAAGGTAAGAGTTGCCTCGACACTAAGGTCTTCATGTCGCTTAGCGAATTCTGAACGCCAACTTGCACGAACTTGCCGTCGGGTAGCAGGAAGTGGTCAGCCGCCTTGTGTAGATCCGCCGGAGACCCGACATTATCGACGACTAGCTTGTATACTTGGCCCTTCGCCTTCAGGGCCTCGCTGACATTCTCCTTGGTGTAGTCGATAACCTCGTCCGCTCCTAGGCTACGACATAGCTCCGCGTTCTTTCCCGAGCAGCTTGTCGTCACGTGGCATCCCAGCGCCTTCGCGATCTGGATCCCGAAGGTGCCTGTCCCCCCGCTTCCACCATTTACGAACACCTTGTCGCCCTCTTTTACGTTCGGCGCGATGCACTGGTACGCCGTCATACCTGCTGTAGGCGCGCTCCCCGCGTCTTCGAGCGACACGCCCTCCGGCACGATCGCACACCCATCGCGATGCGCAAGTACGTACTCCCCCAGCGTGCCGAATTTGTTCGGCGGGATTCGTCCGAATACCCTGTCTCCTTCGCTGAAGTCCTTGACTACCTCGCCAACCTGCACGACGACGCCAGAGAAGTCCATCCCCGGTGCCGCTGGCGTGGAGACCATGACGCGCCCCACTAAACCCAGCTCTGGGAACTTGAAGTCGGCGGGGTTGAGCGCGCTGTAGTGGACTTTTGCGAGGATGCCATCTTTGGGGAGAGTATGAGTGAAGGGTAGGGCGGCGTCGGGGACCAGCTTGATGTTTTTCTCTAGACCCCCGCGCGTCGCGGTGTAGAGCCAGGCGCGCATGCTCTTGGGAGTGGTGCCGGACATGTTTACAACGACTTTGTTTTTGGTGATATGGTGATCGAGGTAGGTACTAGGAGTTGACGGGTCAGGTTTGCACCGGGAGGACTCGAGGATACTGGTACTATAAATCCTTAGCACTACTATGTAGGGGCTAGCAGACTACCTCCACGCCTACATATTAGACGAACCCCGCTACGTCGCTATTTAAGATCCTTTACGCCACTACCTTATGCAGCTATATACACACATGTACATATATCGCACATTCCATAGCACATCGTGACGTAACTAACACACCATCGCTGTAACCTGCTCCAGAGTAGGGTATGCAGAACACATGCATGGATGATATGACGGTCGTAAGATTGTTTGATGTCTGCATTTAACTATTGAGATTGTGCGTTCTTCTATTTGTCTCGTTTGGAGCGAAATATGTTGATAAGTTCGTCCTATGGAATGAACAAGATTGATACCAAGAGCAGCGTCACGGTTCCCGCATTCTGCGCCAAGCCAACAAGACCTCCGCTTTTGATTGGCTGAAGAATATCTTACGGGAGCTAATTTAATTAGCATTCCTCTTTCGATGTCTGCTGTTGGTTCGAATGTGGCTTACACCAAGCCCAACGCAAACCGCCGCCATAATAATCGTTGCCTGTCCGTCGTCTAATCCTGTTGCGATCCTGCGAGAAAGGCTTTTGAGTGTGCGGTCGTGGAGCTCAGATGGTAGAAATATTGAACCTAGTTTCTTGTGTGTTAGACCGTGCTAATCCCGGGCCGAGAGCACAACACAAAGGTTTACTGATTGGGAATTATGGACGTTGAAGAGTATGAATCGAGATAACTAGGGTTATCTACACTTACGATGTTTATCTAGGCGCTCCGGATAACCTTTAGGATGTAAGGCCCGTAAGAGCTGGACGTCGCAACGGAGCTCCCTGTGAAACTGGAACTCGGGTCCGATACCCCCGTTCCGATAACTTCATGACCTACCTCGGGGTGTCTATAAGTACGTGTATATAATCTTTTCGGGCGTATGGGGAAACCGGTCTTTATGATCTTGAAGTCTGGACTGATGTCGAAATTCGCTGAAGCTGCTGAGATGTTGTTTCGCATGCATGGACAAGAGCTACACATCGCCAAGAGCTACACATCGCCAACGAGGTATATTGATTAATATAATCTAGTAAGTACTTGGATACTTAAATTTTGCGCCTACTACATGATGAGACTGAGCACTTGCAACCCTGATAAATGAATTATGGATTGTGACGCATATGTGCGGCGCCGTTAATGAAGTATCGTGCATGACGACGGTGTTCTGTGTAACGGGTAAGTGGAAGACGTAAGGGGAAAGATACATTGGCGTTGGTCTCAAATACCTGACGATACGAGAAGCTCTGACTAATTGGTACACGATAATGTGGAATACGAATATTCTCGGTGTGTAGATTCAAACCTGAGTCTACCTAGTATGTTAGACATAAGCTTATGCCAAGTCGAGGATTCTTGCATCTTGAACGCGGCCATTGGCGAAGATATCTGAGGTATATACCGACTTGGAGATATTATAATGGCTTCACCGATGCCTACGATAATGCCTCGGAACTTAACGTTGTTGCGAAATGACGGTCAAAAATACCTTAGATCCGCGGGCGTGCCTTCGTAACGCTAATTGGTCGCCAACATTCACTCGTCGGCGACAACCACAACCATTTTCGCGCCGCCCCCGCCCGATTCCAGTATCTCATGTACTCTTCGGATGTCCTCGAGGCGGAACTCTCTTACTGGAATTTTGATCTTTTCGCTCTCGATGTCGCGGATCAGCTCTTCTAACGGTAAAGCCATAAGATCCTGCGGGCCGCCTCCGTACGCGCAAAGCCGTACACGGTTCGGCAGGGCGCTGAACGGGCTGAACTTATCCAACTCCCACGACCCGCCTTGGATCCCGGTCATACATACTACCCCCCTGGGCACCGCGCACTTGATAGAATCTAGGACCGTCGTGGTGCCGGTGAGCTCGAGGACTTTATCAAAGCCCCCTTTAGTGCTCTTGGTTAGGACGTCTGCGATCTCGCCGCCGTCGATGAACACTTCGTCGGCGCCGTTGTCGCGTAGCATCTTTTCGCGGGCGGCTTGTCGAGTAGTCGCCCCAATGCGAGAAGCGCCGATCTTGCGGGCTAGTTGCAGAGCGCAGAGCCCAATAGAACTCGTGGCGCCGCGCACCAGCAGGCTCTCGCCCGGCTGCAAATCCAAGCCGGCGACTAGCGACCCCCACGTCGTCTGGAGCATCTCCGGAAGAGCAGCCAGTGTGGCAACCGAGAGGGCCGTTGCCGGGATGGGTCGGACGTTGGCTTCCGACACGCAGGTGTACTCGGCGTATGATCCCGGAATCTGCCTGCCGAGACCGCCCATGCAAGTAGCGACCCGGGTTCCCACGGCGTACCTAGTAGCGGGCTCGGATGCAGAAGAAGCAGAAGGAGTGGGGTAGGCTGCAAGCACTCCGATGCATTCGATTCCAATGATGCGCGGGAATTCGACGCCTGGCGAGTGACCTTGGCGCGTGAACATCTCTATGCGCCATGGTTAGTAAGGGGTGCTGATGCAACAACGGCACATGCGGATGTCCCGGGTATGACGGGACAGACCAGCTCGATTTATGCCAAACCCCAAGACTCTGATGAGCACCTGGCCTGGCTGCGGTGTCGGGAGTGGTACGTCCTGAATGTCCATGACGGACACAGGTCCGGTAGCGGTGCAGACCACCGCGCGCATAGTTTCGGGTAGTATCGACGACGACATCTTCGCCTACAAGATTTGACGTATTTTAGATAGCTTGGCTACTAAGCAGTGAAGTAGTGATTGCATTGAAACTACACCAGGTCGGGTAACGTCGTGATCGGGTTTGGCTGCGTCATATTTCATCTAATCTGATCCGTCTTACTTCCTACCTGATAAAGACAAGCAGGTGGGTGATCGACTTCCAGACTTGCCGGTTGAGAGCCTCCTTCGAGATCCTGCCGTAAAGCACAATGCCAGGTCCCGCATCATCCGCCAATGTTCAGTGGAGATTGGGGATAAGTGCCGAGGCTCGGGGTTGCTCAGCTCATTCTCCGCACCTATGGCAAAGTCTTGGACGGAATACGGCCGTAATATGAAATCTATATGTGATGGATCATACCACCGAGTGTTAAACCCTTCGGCTTCGGTTCTTAGATGGTCAGGGGGTGGATCTCCGAGTATGGGAAACTGGTGCTTGGGTCGAATATGTACTGGTAATGATTTGATATTCTGAGTCTGCCAGCCTTAACTTGATTGCCCATACTGTAAATATCTTACGTAAAATAGTTCGTGAACAAGCTTTTGCTCGCAATCTTGGTTCAACGGTTGGCTTCCCGCGACTAAACTCAAGTTGACGGGTTTGCTGGGTATGTCTTTCGGATATTTCATAGTCCTGCCTTAGCTAAGAGCTAAGGTTGGACGGTATGGATGTCTTAGCCAATTGTGTTATAGAGGCGATATCTTATAAGTTGTACTTGTGTAAAGATGAATAGGATTTTCAGCCGAATCCCGTAGCCCCCCCAGTCCATGTCATCGGGTTTAAGGCGGCATTAGGACCGCTGTAGGGCCGTACAATGCCAATACACATCGAGAGATTCGAGCAGATCAGGGGAACCCTTTTACTGCCCCGCGTCTAGCCAAGCCACTGTTCATGTTGCTTTTGTCGCCGCCTCAACCCCAAATTTTTGCCTTTTTCTCTTTGTCATGACTGTTGCCCCAAGATCTCGAATGCTCGCTATTGTTTTGGGGGTAGACTGAGTGGTACAGAAATATGACCGACGAGGTGCTCTGCCCAGAGGCGAACCCCTGCTGAAGATCTACCGTCCGTAACGATAACAGCGAGAGCTAGACGAAGGACTAGGCCAAGGACTAATCCAGGTATCTGAGTATCTTCTGTCAGGAGGGTCCACACCCATCCCCGGGTGAGTCAATAGAGAGATGTGCCGTCCTGAACTCAGCCCTGTCCCTCGTAGGATTCCTAGCTGGCCTCTGTAAATTACCTCGAAGCGGGCTCTCATAGGCCCAGTTTTACACAATTCTCCTTTTGAAGAAATCTGGGTTTTATCTACGTCCATTTCTCATCAGCTATTTGCGTCGAATTGTTGGAGAAAAGCCGCACGCTTGCCATTCTCGACAAGTGGGATAAGACCAAAAATCTGGAATCTGGAAACCTCCCCTCCCAGCCCTATGGGCATTGGTTAGACCTCGGAGCGTCTCCCGCGGATAGCCCGCACGAAATCCGCCACCATGTCTACCACATCCTCCGCCTCCGCCGCGCAGAGGAACTCGACTCCTATGGAATCGTCATCCCGTTCGTCTCCGAACGACAACTCCATCAGTTCGCCCGGCGCCGCATCGACGCCACAAGATCCTGCCCCGGTATCGAACACCGCGGCGGCCACTTCCGTCGCCGGCGCATCGAATCCCACTACCTTCACACCCTCGGGTCCCATCACCCTCGATCCATCTACTACTCCCTCATCGGCGTTGAATCCTCGAAGCTGCGTGACGTGTCGCCGCCGAAAAGTCAGATGCGACAAATTCATGCCGTGCGGCAACTGCCGCAAAGCCCAGATTCAATGCGTGTTCCCGGCGCCGGGTCGCGCCCCGCGACGGCCACGTGTGAAAGACCCCAATGCCCCACCGAAGCAGACGAGCGAGCGCGAGATCGAGTTGATGAAGCGCTTACGGAAGCTGGAAAGCATAGTGGAGGATCTGAGCGGCCAGATTGAGATCGAGACCGCAAGACACCCTTCTCTTGGTGGCGGCTCGCCCGAAACGAGTCAAGATACGGCTCACGACAGGGAACGACGGAGAGAGGCAGGCATCGTATATAGCGAGAATCTGCCCGGCGGCTACCCACCTGTTGACCCCTCTAGATTTAGCCGCACGCACACCGGTGATGCCGGCGGTCCCCTATTGAAGAATGCGGCTTCCGAAATCACTAAGCCCTTCGGTAGGCTGGTGCTGAATGAGAAAGGCAAAACACGGTACGTGAGCAGCGCGTTTTGGTCTAGAGTAAACGACGAGGTATGTGATCTATATCTGGGACTTAGGCGGATGGTGTCACTAAATATGCAGGACAGCTCAATCAACTCCGAACCGAGACGGAGATGCTCAGCTCCGGGGACTCCGAGGGCTCGGATGACGGAAGCAGTCCCGGTACCGTCAACCCCTACGCAGATCAGGTCGACCATCACGGCTTCGTGCTTGGTTATAGCTCTTCCGATGTCGATCTACGGAAACTACATCCCTTACCGTCTCAGATACCATTCTTCTGGCAGGTCTACCAGGAGAACGTCGACCCGCTGGTCAAGATCTTGCATGTACCATCCATGAACAAGATCATCCGTGAACTAAGGAGCAACATGGATGACATCTCGCCGGGCTTAGAAGCTCTGATGTTTGCCATCTACTACGCCTCTATCACGTCGATGGAAGAAAATGAGGTAGGAAACCCTCGACGTAGGTTAATTCGGGAACATAGACTGACTCTTCTCTATAGGTCAAAGTAAACTTCGGCGCTGATAAGGGGCAGCTCATCAATAAATACCGCTTCGCTACGGAACAGGCCCTCGCGAAGGCGAACTTTCTTGTCACGTCCGAGTTAGTAGTTGTTCAAGCGTTCACCCTTTTCCTCGTTCTGGTTCGTCGATACGATGACACGAGGTTTGCCTGGACGCTTACCGGCCTCGCGATCCGTATCTCGCAGTCGCTAGGCATACATCGAGAAGGCACCGAGTTCGATGGCCTGAGCCCCTTCGACGTCGAAATGCGCCGCCGGCTGTGGTGGCAGATCTGCATTCTCGACCTCAGGTCCGCGGAGGACCAGGGCACCGAGCTAACGATCGCCGAACGGACCTACGACACGCAGTTCCCGCTAAACGTCAACGACGCCGACATAAACCCCGAGATGACCGAGTTCCCGGAAGAGCAAATGGGTCCTACCGATATGACGTTCTGCTTAATCCGATACGAGATCTGCACTTTGGCTAGGAAAATCCACTTTGCAACGAACGGGGTGGCGCCGTGCCGCGCCAGGAATACGGAGGAGGAGCGGGACGAGATGCTTCTCGAATGCTACGAGCGCATTGAGAAGAAGTATCTCAAGACGTGTGGCGATAAGGAGAGCGACCTACTTCACTGGGTCGCCGCCATGATTGCCCGTCTCATCATGGCTAAGATGAGCCTGATAATCTACCAGCCCATGATGCTCCACTCTACGGGCCAGGAACTCCCCATGGAGATCCGTAACCGCCTCTTCATGGCCTCCCTCGAGGTTGTCGAATACACTAAAGTCCTGAACTCGGAGCCCAAATGTCGGCAGTGGCGGTGGCTGTTCCAATCTTACGCGCAGTGGCACGCTGTCGCCTACCTCCTACTCGAAGTATGCCGTCTGCCCTGGGCGGCGTCGCTTGAACGCGCCTGGGTTGCACTTAACGCCACCTTCCAGACCCCCGACGTCACCCAGCGCTCCAAACCAGGCGTATGGATTCCACTTCGTAAGCTCATGGGCCAAGCCAGACGTCATAGGGAAGACGAAATCAAGCGGCTAAGGGCTAACCCCGGAGCCGCGCAACAACTCGACCTCGACGAGCAGAAGAAGGTCCAACCGGAGAGCTTCAAACATCTATCCAGCTCAGTGCGAAGCGTCATAGCCCAGGACCAGTGGCGCAAGCTTGTGGGAATCAAGGGTCCCGAAAAACCAGCCTTCCACATCTCTAACATACTAGGCGGCCCCCCGCCCGGAAAGGAGGCTCTCCGGCCGCGCTCCGACGCGGATGTTCCCCCGAACGAGTTGCAATACGTCGACCACTTGATGTCCCAGCCTTACCTCGACTCTCAGGACCTCTTCTCGGTTGCCTTCCCGAACGAACACGTCTACCTCACCGAAGGTGGCGCCCAACCGCCCGGCTCGTCCCGACCGGAACAACAGCCGGCCCCCCTCGCTTCCTTCGCCGCCGGCAACAACGCGACACAGGCGTCGACCGCACAACCCCCACACAACTACCTCGAGGATAACCCCCCACCCTGGTTCTGGGGCAATAGCTGGAATAATAACACCCCAGATCCTGCTGCTTCGAGTACCCCGACCGTCGACGATCAGGACGTGAATATGGACGTCGAGGAGGGATTTAACTGGCAGAATTGGGTGGATCATGGACTGGCGATGGGGCGCGTCGGGTTTATGGGTGGGATCTAATCGGCATGCGTAGGTAGGCCACTGGCTGCGTCGATATATCCGGTTGGACCCGCGCACTACACACTGCTTTCGATGGCTCCGTACCGTTGGGCAATGTAATAGTTTGAGTGCTAACGATATGGTAAAAGAGCTCGTGCTCCACTCACTCTGCCGGTAAGGGCACTCTGAATACGCTATACGATTATGGATTTGCTATGGGAGGAAGGAGGAAGGAATATAAACGAGGCAACGAATCACGACCGGTTCCGTGTACATACTGATACCCTGCTCTTTGGGCTACTGGGCTTTTCCGTGAGGAAAGTCGAAATGTTATTACTAGAGCTCATGTCCCGATTGTAATACCAATCTCACTAGGCTGTCGATGCTAGAACTCCACCATACCGTACTACGATATACAATGCGTCGACGGATGGTCAACCCATAGTCCTGGGTGCGTTAGATTGATTGGAAAGCCCTATAAGAGTGATGGATTTTACTTTCGGACCTATTTGTAGAAATTTGTTATCATGACCCTACGGCCAAATGTATACTATACTCGTATGGTACTTGCTGGTCCCGCTTACCTGGTAGATAGATATGGTCACTATAGCTCTCACGCAGGCTGTTAGAGACGCGACCTGCGTTAAGTGCAGGTAACGAAATGTCTGAGAATTGATAGCCCATACCAGAGATTCTACATGCTCGTGAGCCTGTCCTCTTTGCCCTTGCTATTCGAGTCCGAATGCTGGACTAAGCTCGATTATGATGCTTGGATGCTAAGCAACCCTTAAGTAGGTATGAGGTACTTGAATAGTTGAGTTGATGTCGGCTATCGATTAGCTGAACCTTGCTGTGAAACAGTCTTAATAATAAAAGGAGCGCTTGTGTGTCTCTTCTCAGTCTTCGCAAGTTAAGTGACATGGCGTTAGCCAAGAGCACGGCACTCCTCCATAGTCCTTTGATATAAGAGATCAGTACAACTTTAGAGAGTATTAGGTCAGGTTCAACTCGCTCCCTTAGACGTGCAGAAAGGGATATATACTGACATGGCGTCCCCAACTTCCGAGAAGTAAACGAAACAAGAAACTGCCAGAAGTTAATAAATATTGATTGCCCACCAGGACAAGAGGACCAAGCTACACAACATAAACCTGAATATAGTAGTAATTTCCTCATTTCGTACTCAGCAATGCATACTTGAGCACAAGTCCATTATGTTTACCTCGACGACCACCGGCCAAAGCCGGTCTTCATGAAACATAGGTATAAACGACGGGCGGCAACGGTGCCATATATATTTCCGCTTTAGAGAGCGAATTTCCCATGCACTCACTATAGCACCGGAAATCGTGTCTGCGGGTGCCAAGAAATCACACCGCCGTCCTAGGTAAGTGACAAAAGGCATGAATCCACCGCAAACAGGACTGTAGCTTTGCCAAGATGAGCCTAGAGCATCATGAATCTCTCCCTTGTATTATAATGCTCCTAATATTTCTCTTAGTAAGATATCAAATAGAGCAGCAGTGTAGGAGAGATGTCCAGTATTACGTAGGATCTAGAATAGGGTACTAAGGGTCACTGGTGTCACCTGGTAAATTCGCCGCTGACAAGATTTCCTTGTGCAGGGGAGAAGCGTAGCATCCAGTGTTGAACGAGGTTTGTTGGTTAAACGAAGACGCCAACACATGTTGCTCATCTGGCAGGTTGGTCAAACCAGTCAACATAGCTAAGTTGGACGAGTTGACGGGCGAACACGCAGGATATCTACATATAGGTACAGGTGCAAACAGCAAACGTGTGGCTGCTATTTAATATTTGTCAGGCCTCGAAAGGCTCTACTATACGGATGTACACCTATGGTTAATTAAGCACAAGAGCCTTGTCAACCCAAAGGAAGTGCTTCGGGCGTGAGATTAAGCATAGGTGAAATGGGCCATGTCTGATTTGATCAACGTCTTAGTTTGAGGCATTAAGGCATCAATCGCGAAGATTGTGACACCATCGATCCCTTTTTCAACACATTTCGATTATTCTCCATGCGTAATCCTGGTAGGGGTATGTTGGTTGGACCTCTCCCGTTGCAATAGCTACTCCGGTCTACTATCTAATGATACTCGATAGGTTCAAATTCCTGGCTCTCCTGCATAGCCTTCTTCCAAAGCTTTCTGCGGCATGGGCTGGGTGTAGCGCTTCTCTATGTCTTGCACATTCTTCAGGACCGTGCTTGCAGTGACCCTATTCTGCGGTGTCTCTTCCAGCATCCCTACCGTTGACTGGAGCAGAGGTCTAAGAACTCCGGCATTGTCGCCTGGCTCCGCCTTCGTAGCTTTGTAGTCCCTTGCCTTGATACCATCAACCGTGACCTTGAGAAATTCAATCCAACGATTTGCGTCTGCTTTCGCTTTCTCGCCGGCATCGCCTCGTTCATTATACATTTGTCCCAAGTTCCAATTCTGGAAACGCCCCGGCGTGCCGGGAAGAGGGATCTCGCCGATAACGTAGAGCATCGTAACTCCAAGAGCCCATACATCCGACGCCTGGGTGTGCTTATTCTAATCAGCAACAACCTCGGGCGCCAGATACCACGTTGTGCCGCTCCGCGCCGTTCCATCTTCGATGTTCCTCGCTGCTCCCATATCAATCAGGCAGGCCCCTTGTTGCGTGGAATACACGACATTGTCTGGCTTGATGTCGTTATGCAGCCTTTTATGTACGCGGTGCATGTAGTCCACGGCGCCGGAGAGGTTTTTCAGAATACGTAATGCCTCCATGCCGTTAAATGCAGCGTGGTATGTATTCTCTGTCCGGTATATTTCACTACCAAGGGCGTGTCCAGGCACGCACTGCATGAAAATGGATTTAATTCGCGCCTCCGCGTGGAGAACACGCACGATGTTGGGCTAGTCAAAGTTAGTTATCCAAGCACCGTCATTGAAGCAATGTATTACATACGTGCTGCAAGTCCTTATGGCTTTGCACCTCTCTTTTGTACAATTGTGTACTCGCGAGAGTGTCGAGCGGGTTCGGCTCCTCTCCGCTGGAGCTGCGTTGGGTCTTTATGTACTTCATGACCACTTCCTTCCCTTCCTCCTTCCCCTGGTTGGAATGCTCGAGGGTCACAACGTACAGGTCTGCATTTGCCGTTTTAGTGAGTACTCGACGCATAGTGACTTTGCACTCAGTGATGTCTTGTGAGGTTTGTAGGTCTTGATAGCTGACTGTTAAAACGGAGTTCCCTGGGAATCCTTTACTAAGATCGTATGACGCCGCCGAATAGCGCGAGAGGTTATCGTCCCGGCTGTCTTGCGCCACGTCCCATTCTATCTTTGCTTCGGACGCTGGCTGTAGGCGCAACTCTTGCTTAAATGTCGGTTCGTCTCCCTTAGCTTTCTTGGCCGACGATGGCTCGCCCTGAAGAGGCTCAGAGCCCAACTCGTGAGCTTTTCGTTTACCGGATGTTGGTGCAGATGCGGATGACGGAATGTCGTTGATGGGCGGCGTGATAAGTCTAGCGGAAAAGTTTCGCGGGATGCAGCGGAAATCCATGAGCGGGCGGCCTCCAGCGATAATCGACCAGAAACCAGTGGGCACGGATTTGCACTCGAGATGCTTTATCGTCATCGCAACGCTGCGGTTATTATGCAGTGGCCTTAGGTGTAAGGCGTGATCTGAATGATTGAATATGACGACCCGATCCTGGCTGTCGTCGTATGCGAACCTAACCGCGACTTTAAACTTTCCGAGCTGGGAAGCGACGGCGCCCTCCACAAACTGGGACTCCGGATCATGCATTCGGCAGCGACTCTCGCCTTCGGCTTCAAGCTCGGATCGGAGAGTGCGGCCAAAGATTCGGCGTTTTGCTCAAGTACCTGGTCCATGCCGGGCTGTTGATAGTTAGTGTGGGGGCCCGGGGGTTCAACGGGGTTCAGATGTTCAATAAGGTGCTGTGTGTTAGGTATGCATAAGTACTTAGTAGTGTAACCATAGATCGGATAGATCCGAGATGTTTTACCTAGTGCTGTGGATCAATGGGTATTTATAGATATTTGTGGCATGTTCAGTTTATGCCAGGTGTGTAATATGTACCTAGGTAGTACGGAGGACGCTTGCAAAAGTTTTTTCCATAGGTAAGTTGGACTGACAGGTGTAGAAGGCGTGGGCAGCTGTTGAACAGCTGCGGCATAGCTGCGGTTTCTCCTTGGCAACAGGGTCCAGCTGCTGGCTTATAGCTGAATAAGCAATATCCTAGCTATATAAATGGGTCGGCTGGAGCTGTGAAGCAATCACATGCATCTGAAAATTAGCCACAAAAACTATATGTATAATAAGGTTTTTAAGTAGAAAATTAGTTTTAAAGAAATTAAGTTTATTTAACCCTTTGATTTGCTTTATTACATTTACCGAAAGCTTATAAAATTTAAAATTTATAAATTTATTTTTATTTTCTTATTATAAATCGTTTATTTTTATTTAAATAAAATAATAAGTAATTAATAAAGTTTAAATAATTAAAATTTTTAACAATTAAAAGTTAACCCAACTTTATAAATAACAATAAAGGACAAATAATTTTATTGCGGATTAAATTTATATAAAGCTTATTTAATTAATTTTCTTTTAAATATAAAATTAACGTAAAATCATTATATAAAATTTTAAACCCATTAACCATCGATCGATCTTATATAAATAACTTTAAAAAAAAAACTAAAAATAACCAATCATTATTTATAATTAATTATTAACGACTAATACCATTTTTAAAAATATACTTTTATATATTAAACGTTAACTTATTACATATATATTTTAAAAATACTGTTAATCGTAATTTATTTTTAATAAGCGATGATTTAATTACCGACAAATTATATAAACCTCTTACTCCTAATTTTTAAACCTTAAAAAAAACGATTATAACTTAACTTAAAATAATTAATCAACCATTAAGTAAATACCAGCTATAATTACCATCACATTAAAATTATTATATTAAATTACTTACACTTACATTTATTTAAATATTATTAACTATTATAACCATTATTTAATAAATGGTAAAACCATTTAAATTTAACACGTTACCATTTAATTAAATAAAACTTAAACCACTTAAACTAAATAATAACTTACTATTATCATTTAAATTAACGAAACTCATTCTAACAAAATCAGCTATTTAATCGATATAAAAAAAAACATAAAATATAACTTATCTCTCATTAATCATAATAAACCACCATATATTTATCCTAACTTTTAAAAGATTACTAAAAGATAACTTCAACGATTATTTAAATAACATACAATTAATAACTAAACAACAAATAAAAATAAAAAATACTTAAAACAAATTAACCAAATTTTTATTCCAAAATAACCTTCATAAAAAATCGTTTAAATAATACCAACAATTAACCATTAATAAACAAAAAAATTAAATTAATTTATAAATAATATTTATACAACAATTTTTATAAAAAATTATATCAAACGAGGCATAATTTACTATAAAGATTAAAAAGTTCATATAAATAAAAAGTGAAATATTAACATAATATATTAAACGAACTATTAAATTATCAAATTAAGCAGATAATAAACAGATTATTATATTCTAAAACCGATTGTTAAAAAAAATATATAATAACAATTATAAAAAAAATAAATGGATTTAAAAACAAATAATAAATCGATTATATGTTAAAAAAATAATGGATGAATTTAGTCACATAAAAGCTAGGTATATATTTTATAACTTTTGTTAAAACATATTATAATATATATGTAAACCGAGATAAAAAAGAAAATTCCTAGATAAAATTAAAAAAATAATCGAAAATAAACCGATATATAAATAAATAATTTATTTAAATTAATTATTAAAATAAACGCTTTAATTATAAACTTTATATCAAAATTTAAAGTTATAAAAAGAGATTATTAAGATTTAATTAATTTTCCTTAAAATATGATGTTTTAAGGCATACATTTTTTGCTGCCGACATATTTAAAATTAACGATATATTTATCGGTTTATGTTTATCTAAAATTCATATTAAATAATAGTTTATACTTACTTAAATTATTAATGACCTAATTAATTAAAGTAAAAAAAGAAAAATTTGTATAAAATCCTTTTAATTAATTTTTGGAAAAATATGTAATATTTGTAACCTTTAATTACCTTAAACAAATATTAAAAAATCCAAAACGATCATACATTTATTATAATTATGAAATTAAAAATTATAAAATAAATAAATGTTTAAAGTAAATAAAATTTTTAAACGAAATTATTCGGATTTAAAAATTTATTAAATAAAAAAAGTTGTTATTATTTAACCTAAATTTTATTTTATTATTAAAAATTAAAAATGTAATGAATGGATTTATTATTAATAAAAAAGTGGTATAAACAAATACCGGATAATTATTAAATAAACATATTAAAATATTAATAATAAAATTAATAAATAATATCGATATAAATGAATTTAATTTACTTAAAATAAGTATAATTTAAATAAAAGTTATAATAAAACAAACCTCAACTTATATTAATGGGAAGAGGAAGATTAATTATTAAATAATTGTAAAAAATAATAACGTTTTTATATATAATGTTAAGATGGTGAAAAACCAAAAAATTGTTTAATTAATAATTAAAAGAAAATGATTAGTATCTCTTTATCCTAATTAAATAGTTTTACCTAAAATTAAAAAAATAAATATTCTTACCAAAAAAAAGCTTAATCAAAAGTTATGAGTAATTAAAGATTAAATGCAAAATCAAAGAAAAACCTATATAATATTAAAATAATTAAAATCTTATAACACCCTTTTAATTAAAGCTTATAAATATTATAAATAAAATTAAATTAATATTAAAAAAATTTTATAAATAACATTATTTCCTAATATGATATAAAATTAATTTTTTAATTAAAGCTTAATTATTAAGGCATAATTTATTAAATAATTAAGATCGATATTTTAAAAAAAGTATAAGTTATTAATTATAAAAAAGGATAAATAAAGCTGGTATAAACCTTATTTAATAAAGGTATAATTAAAAATATTATTTATATATATTACTTATTAAGATTAAGCTTAATTTAATAATGGAATAACTTATATGAGGTATATTTCAGATAAAATTAATAAAATTATCTTTATATAATATATAATTAATTACAAATTTTTAATAAAATTAATAAGTGTTAGAAGGTGCGTAAGGTTATGTATAAATAAAGCATTTAAGCTTTATATATAAGTGTTTATGAAAGTGTAAAAGCTAAGAATAATATTGGCTTATAATAATATAAATATATATATATTTATAATAAATATTTAAGATAATAATCATTGTATAAGATTAAGTGCTTATAGGGTAGGTAATGATTGTATTGGTTGTTGTGGTTGTTCTATATATTAATTATAATGAGTGGATTTATCCTTCTTTATATAAAACTTATATAATAAAAAAATATTCTTTATTTCTTTATTTCTTTTATATAATATACGAAAACAGCTAATATCCAGTTTCGTTTATTGAATAAAGGAGTGTTAATGTTGATGACTTTTTTATAAAAATATAAAATTAACGTTTCCGTGGTTTTTTTATCTGTTTCTGCAGTTATAGGGTAATTATAAGGTAGTTATAAAGTAACTTATATAGGACATAACTCCTTTAGTTTAAGTCTAAATGATTAATTATCATATTTAAAATAAGGCTTGAATTTAGCTAATTTTAACCTTATTTAACACCTTTTCTTAACTAATTATTATATAGGTTTAATATGATTTTAAACCTAATAATTGTTGAAATTGTTATTATTTAACTGTATTTAAAGGCTTAGTTAAGCTGTTTACAATCATATTATTAATAGATATATATTTAATATCCATTTAACCTAATTTTTAGGCCATTTTAGTATATTAAAATTTAACTAGAGTATATTTCATACAATTATGGTAGGTAAGATTTTTAACTATTACTATAACGCCTGTATTATCACACCATAAAGTTATAAAGCCTTTTATAGGTTGTAAAGATTTAGTATATAAGGCTTATAGTCACTGAATTTCTTAAATAGCCTTTGTAATAATTATATATTTGGCTTCCAAAGTAGATAGCACCACAATATTATCTTTTTTACATTTTCAGTTTATAACTCTGCTATTTATTAAAGCCACATAACCCCAGGTTAATTTTAAGGTTATTTTACAGCCTGTAAAGTCACTATCGCTATATATAATAAGCTGTATAAATGACTGTTTTTAATCAATTTCAAGTGATTTTTTATATAAAATCCCTAATTCATTATACTCTTTTAAATATTTTAAAAGAGATTTAACAACTATTAAATAACTTTTACAGGATACCTATATATATCGAGATAACCACTAAATAGAAAAGGTTATATTAGGCCTAATCATATTCATTAAATATATTATAGTCCTGACTATTACTAAATATAAATGAGATTTAGTTTTATTTAATAGTGGATTATAATCTTTTAAAGTTATAACTCCTAGTTATAACAGGACTTTATTAGGCTTATAGTTAGTTAAATTAAATTTAATTAAAGTTTACTTAATATATTGTTTTTGGTGTAATTGTAAAATATTCTTAGCTTAATTTTAACTGATTTCTACTCCTAAAAATTAGGTAGCAGGCCCCTTATCTTCTATAGGGTAGGTAGCGTTTATTTTGATTTTTAGGCTCTTAATATAAATCTTATCAAGACTTATAATTAAGCAATCATCTACGTACATTACAATAAACATAATTATTTTAATATTAAAAAATATTGATGGATCACTGGCTAAAACTTTAAATTCTAAAGAATTTAATAAATTTATAAGTTTTAGCTACTACTACCATGATGCTTATTTTAGGCTATATAAAGCAATAATTACTTAAATTATTTGCTATTTTTTAGGCTTATATCCGTGATATTTAGTAAGGCTTAATATTTCGAGATCTTAAAATAATTCATTTATTCCTATTAAAAATAAAATATATATTATTTCGTCTAAGGAGCCGTTTAAAAAGGCCCCTATAAAATCGATTTATTTGATTTCCCAATTGTACAAGGTAGCCCAAACCAATAAAATTCGTTAGGTAGATAAAATACTAATTAAAGCAAAAGTTTCAATATAATTAATTTTAGGTTGTTATTCAAAGCCTTGTATTACAAATCAAGCCTTATATTTATTGACTTTACCATCTGGATTTAGTTTCTTTTTAAATACCTATTTCATACTAATAAGCCTTTTTAAGCTTTTAAAATAATTTAAAAACTTAAACGTTTTTGTATGTAATAGCTAACTAAATTCTGATTTTATAGCTTTAAGCCAATATTCTTTTTCAACTAATTTTAAAGCCTGATTTATTATTAAAGGTTTTAATCCAGCAATAATCGAATATACTAAATCCTAAATTTCTTATTGAATTAATAGATTTGATAAATTTATATTGACTTGTTAAATTTGTTAAATTTCAGGTTTTTCAAACTGTAATTCAGCCTCTTTTCTTTCAGCTATTCCATCTAAAATATCTTTTAATATTTTAGAAGTTGTTTTACCTTATACTTACTTATTTTTATATTTATCCCCTTCTATAATGTAGGTAACTTGGTTAGCCTCGTTATTTTTAAGTAAATAAGCAATATCATCGATTTTTTCAAATTTATCTAAATAGTCTTTAAATAATTTGGATAATTCGACAGTTAATTTATCTTTTAAAACCTTTGGTTTAAGCTAAGTTACCTGATTTTCAAATATTATAAGGTAATTACCCTGTATTTTTTGTATCATTACCGTAGCCGTTTTTATTATCTTTTTCGTACTAAGTATATAAATTAAATACGTATTAATACTTAAAACAGCTAAAACCTTTCCTTTTATAGCCCTATCGGCTAATTTATAACCTTTTTATCGTTTTTCTTCAGGTATTATAATTAAGCCTAAAAGCCGATTACCCTGTACTTAGATAAGTTAGGTATATAAGATGATTTCTCAGGTTTTAATTTGTCGAAAAAGGCTTGATAAGGAATGATATCGTAGGTAGATACAACCATAGAATTTATTAATTTTAATATTGAAATAATAATAAAATTCCATAAATATAATGGTAAATTCATGACTTTTAAGATAGCTCTCATACAATTTAATAAGATTCTTATAAATCATTCAGCTAAGCCGTTTTATTCGTGGATATAAGGATTAAAAATAATAAATTCTATTCTTTTATTTAAAAGCTAGTTTTTGATTAATTTGTTATAAGCTTCTAATCTATTATTAAAGTAAAATCTTCCAGGGTAGCGGCTATATTTATTTTTAAAAGATTTAAAAAGCTATTTTATAGCATTTAGAATACTTTTAACTAATTTGTCTTTTAAAAGAGTCGTCCAATAATATCGGGTTTTTTGATTGATTGATATAAAGCCATATTTATTTTTATTATAAGATAGAGGCTTAAGAATAAATAGGTCCCCTTCTATTATATCTAAGGCTCTGATTAGATCGTCTATTTTAGACGGAATAAATTGTTTTATAGCTTTAGAAATCTGGTAATTTTCGCAGTAAAATTCATCTAATTTTATAGATAAAAAATCAGGGATTCCAATGCTTATTTTTGCCATTTTCTACAGTAAATTTAGCCTTATATGGCCTAATCTAACATGTTATAAATAAGCAGATTTTAATAAAACTAAATTATCTTTTCTAGGGTGGCTATCTTGTAATGATCTTTTTATATTTTCAGCTTTTTGGCTGCTAGAAGCTTGGTTATCTTGTAAGGGTATATCTTAATTTTCATCTAGAATTATTGCATAATTTAATATAGTATTAATATTAGTAAATTTAGGAGTAATTCCTTTTATTGATATTTTAAAAGCTGAATTTTTAGTTTTAATAAAGTAAAAGGTTGTTTATTAAAATTATATAATTCTAAGCCTTTTAAGAAGCCTTTAGCTTTATAGTGTTTAACTTTTGATATAAGGTTTATATTGAATTTAAGGATATATAAAACGTTTTGCAGGGTAATTATTGTTGTTTTATTTGAATATTTATAAATAATTAGTTTAATAGTGCCTAAATTGTGTGGTTTTAAGTTACCTTTGGCTGTATGTATTAATCCCATATTATCTTTTGGTTTATAATTATTAAACTATTTAAGATTATTGGTTATGTGGTTGGTTGATCCGGTATCATAAATCCACCGGTTTTTTTGTATATTTTTATTCTTAAAATTATGAATATACGCTGAATTTGTGGGTTTTGATTTGTTGAGATCTTTAGAATTAGTTGTTTTTTTGAGAGAAACCATAAAAAATTGTTGTATTTTCTTTTTAGGGTAGTTTTTGGGTAGCTTTTGTGAGATATGAAATGACGTATTGTTGTCTTTTTAATTCAAATTTTTAGAATTATTCTTATAATTTTTATTATTCTTCTTATAATTCTTAAAATTATAATTAGAAGAATTAGGATGATTTGACGATTTGTAGTCATTTTTAAATTCCTAATTTAATTTAGTCTTAGAATCAGATTTTGAATCATTTTTCGAATCGTTTTTTGAATTGTTTTTATTAGCTTTAGATCCTTTATAATTATATGAATTTCTAGGATCTTACAAGGCGTCTCCCATCAAATGCTGTATATTAACAACTATATTATTAGTTGTTAAAATCCTTGTTGTATGGTAAGTTTGGTTAACCCAGGCAGGGCATTTATTTGTTAAAGCCTTGAAATAGGTATTAACTTAGTCGATTTTATCGATTTTAGCCCCTATGGCTGATAAACAGACTATTAAAGCGTTAAATTTAACATTAAATTTAGCTAACGGCTCCGTTTTATTATATTTTAACGAATGAAATTTGTTATATAATTTATCTCTTATCTAGGTCTCCCCTAATTTAAATATTTTAATTAAATATTTAAAAATCATAACGGGGTTTTGTATATAAGTAACCACAGCTTAAGGATTCATATTTAAATTATTTTTTATTAATAATAAGATAATAACCTGATTAGCATCAAAATATGCCCGTAATATAGTGGGTTCTTCGATGAATTTAGGTATTCCTATAACCCTAAACATTATAAATATACCCTGTAACTACTGTTCGAAATTCTCAAGGCCTTTTAACCGTTGAGATTTAAGAAAAGAATGAATTCTTTTAGTTATTTTTCGCCCTAAACTGCCTATAATTATAAAAATAAATAGCTGAGCCATAGGTAACATAGATTGCTAAGATTTAGGTTTTAATTCAATCTGATTTCTGGCTAAATTACCCTGTAAAACTGGATAAATCTTATTATTCGATTTAGTTATTTTCTTTATAATTGATTCTAGCTGATTAATTCTACCTTATAAGGCTTCAAGAAGGCTTATAAATGGAGAATTATTGTATTTTAGTTCTATTTTACCAGATAAAAGTACGTTATTTTATATATAAATAAAATAACAATAAATAAAATATTATTAAAAGTAATAAACCGGGTTTATAACCTATTAAAAGGTGTGTAAGGTTATATATAAATAAAGTATTTAAGCTTTATATATAAGTGTTTATGAAAGTGTAAAAACTAAAAATAATATTGGCTTATAATAATATAAATATATATATATTTATAATAAATATTTAAGATAATAATCATTATATAAGATTAAATGCTTATAGGGTAAGTAATGACTATATTGGTTATTATAGTTGTTCTATATATCAATTATAATAAATGGATTTATCCTTCTTTATATAAAACTTATATAATAAAGAAATATTCCTTATTTCTTTATTTCTTTTATATAATATACAAAAACGGCTAATATCCGGTTTTGTTTATTAAATAAAAGAATGTTAACATTGATGATTTCTTTATAAGAATATAAAATCAACGTTTCCGTGGTTTCTTTGTCTATTTCTGCAGTTATAGGGTAGTTACAGGGTAGCTACAGGGTAGCTTGTATAGGACATAACTCCTTCAATTTAAATCCAAATAACTAATTGTCATATTTAAAATAAGGCTTGAATTTAGCTGATTTTAGCCTTATTTAATAATAAGCTTATAATATGTTATAAAGATAAAGTTAGAATTAATTTTAATATTTAAAAAATTAAAGCTTTTAATAATTAATGATATCATTTTAACAATTTATTATTACGTTATTTTTTTTATTTATTATAAGAGGAATATTTTTTATAATTTACGCTTATATTATTAAAATGAATTAATTTTATGATATATTTTTAAAAAAGGATAATTATGTCGAAATTAAGCATGAGTTAATTTTAATATTAAGTAAATTAAATTAGTAAGAATCGATAAATTTAAGTGTAAATTTAAAATAATTTTAGCTTTATTTTATCTTTTATTTATAATTAAATATAAAGGAATTATTAACCAAATCAAATTAAATAAACATTAATTAATATAAAGAGCGATTAATCGAGTAATAGTGATAAATTGAATGTTAATATTAATTTTAATTTTAATAAATTATAAAACAGCATAAATTTATTAAATAAGATAATAAACATTATAAAGTTTATAATAGTATAGGTTTTGTTATTTTTTTTAAAAAATTAATAAAGAGTTTAGGATTAAAATAAGCTTATAACTTTAATATAAGTTTTAAATAAAATATTCCTACCTTTTATAAATATATTAAATTTATTAACGTTATTATAATTATCCTATAAATATTATTTAAAGTATTAATTTTATACCTTATTATATTAAGTTTTGGATGATTAATAACATAAAGAATAATGTTAACATTTATTATTATAATATCGGTTAAATATAATTTCTTAGAAATTAATTTATAAATTATAAATTAATTTTTGGCTAAATTAAAAATGAGTTTATTATTTGGTGAAGAAGGAACTTTTAGTGATATATTAATATAAGCATTATTATTAATGATTTTAATTAAAGTTAAAGAAATATTATTCTTTTATTAAAAATTATATATATCATATATAAATGTTAATAACGTGTATATTTAAAATTCCTATAAAAATAAATTAATTTAATAAGTGGTAATATTTTAATAATCATTTTAACATTATATAAAAAATATTTATTTATAAGTTTTATGTATGATTAATTCCGATAAATGGTAAGTATCGTATTATTAACTTATTTAAACCTATATAATGATAAGGAATAAACCACTTCAGTAATAAATGGATTAAATGACGAGACCTTAGTTTTAAAAGTTATAAAAATTAATAAATCTTATAAAGTAAATTTAGATTAAATGGATTAAAAACTAGATTAAATTAATATATTTTTTACTAAAATTTAATTAAAATTAATTAAATAAGTATCAGTAATAAGTAAATTAATTAAAATTAAATCGATGAATTAAAGGAACTTAAGTTAATTATTAGTAAATCATTAATTAAAATTATGGTAATTATTTGATACTTTAAATAATATGATTAATAATTGGATAGTATAAGTAAAAATTATTATAAGATCAGGCGTAAAAAGCTTAGATTAATAATAATAAACTAAGAAATTAGCATATATATAATAAAATTGTTTTATAATAACCTTTTAAGATTTATGCTAAATAAATTTAATTAAATATATTATTATTATTAATAAAAAAGCATAACCATATCATTTATATTAACCAAGATATATCCTTAATAAAAGAAGTTTTACTTATTAAATATTCTTATAATTAAAGGCGTTAAAATTGATATATTTTAATATTTTATTATAAGGAATTTATACCTAATTTTTTTCGAAAAAAAATAATAATAAAAGAATTATAATAAATTATAAACTAATTAACTTAATAATTATTAAATCTTAATAATTAATTCATAATTAAGAAAAACTTTTTTATATCTTATTTTAAGGTAATTATAAAGTCTTTTTCCAAAGAAATATAACTTATAGATATTAGGCAATACTTATTAAAATAAAGAATTAATTATATATTATATTTATTAACTTAAATGGATAATATTTAAATATATATATGCCATAAAAAATAACTAAAACTTTTCATACTTATTACGTTTTAGGTAACATTAGATTTAAAGAATGGCTATTAATTAATAATTATTATAAATTAATATTACCTAATTTAATTAAATATCACCTTAAATAAAAAGTATCTTTTAATTTATTTATTAACGATTATAATGTTTTAAAAGAAACTTTCAAAAACTTCTTTACATTTTTTTACTTACGTTATTTTTTATAATTAACGTTTATAAAAGTTTAATTAACCCTTTATAAAATTATATTATTTATAGATTTTATTATAACCCTAAGATTCAAAATAAATAATAGTTAATTACAACTATCTATAAAACATTAAAATAAATTTATTAATTAAATATGCCTTAAAAATCATCCTTAAACCGTTAAAGAATTAAATAAATTCTTATATTTAACATTATATTTAAAAATATTTATTTTTAGTCGATTAGATTTTATAAAAACCCTTAAAAATATATATTCCATATTAATCTATAAATAAACACCAAAAAGATAGAAATTAATCCAACATAAAATGATATCTAAACCTTTTAAATAAGGGCTAAAATAAGTATAAACATTTATAAATATTTATAATAATATATAAAAAAAAGTAATTTTCAACCTAAATATAATCAAACAATTTTATTTAATTACTGATACATCTTTAACTAAAGTTAATAAGATTTTATTTCAATTAAGAAAACAACCTTTTAGAATTATTATTATTAATAAATTAATAAATAATATCTGCCTTATCATATTTCTTTTATTTAAATTTATTAATTATAAAACATAATATGTAATTAATAAGCAGGAGACTTTTAGTTTAATTAAATATTTATTAAAATCTAAATAATTAATAATCAAATCTCCTTATTTAATTATAATATATATTAATCATTTAAACTTTTTAAATATTTTTAATAATAAACCAGAAGTTTATAATAAAATCTTAATATGGTTAAAAAGGTTAAGAGAATATAATTTTATTATTTAATATAAACTTAATATTATTAAAATTATAAAGATTATTAATGGATTATTAAGGCTAAATAGCTTAATATATAAATTATTTTAATAGAAAAATATTAAAAAACCCTTATATTTAAAAACTAATTTAAGTATATTACAAAAAATATAATTACCATTTATAATTCCTTAAAAAAATCTATTTACGAACGAAATTATAAAAATTATTTATTTATATTCAACGATAATAAATAAACTTATAAATTAATATCCGTTAATTAAAAATTATAAAAAAGACAAAAATTATGGTTTTATTATATAATTTATCCTTTAAAAATCTTGAACTTTTTAAGATTACTTAAAAAATTATTAAAAATAAATAAAAAAAGAGGTTATATATTATTAAATACAAGATAAATATTTAATACATATAAAATGTAAAAGTTTATTATCGAAATGTTTAATGAAAAATAAAGTATTAATTACTTTTAAATAGGTATATAAACATCATGGCCATTATACAATAATAATCATAATTTATAACCTTATTAACTAATTCTAGTAATTAATACGATAAAAGTTAATTTATATTTATTATATAAAATGTTATATTTATATAAAATTAAACCATAATTATTAATAATTATTAAATATTATTAAATGATTATTATATAATTATAAGATATAATCATTATAGACGTAATTAATTTTATTTCTTTTTAAAAGGTAAACAAGATAAAATACATTTTATTAAGAGCATTGCTATTCGTGCAGTATGACTCTGGCTAGCCGTGCAGTACTTTCTTAAAAGGGAAGGCGGTGGCGGAAATCCGGCGGCCCTACCTCATCAAACGCAGATTTCAACAAAAACGCAAATAACTTCGCATGCAGGAGTCACAGGATTCTATAATTACCATAGACTTAATCCTCTCAATTCAGCGATTCTAATGATATATGTTTCAAGCCATGCATCCCAGATTCGACCCGGCTAGGAAGGATAACAAGGCGATCTCTGCGATTTTCAAATCGACTATGAATATAGCCGGGGAATAGCCGCGGGAGAGAGCCGGCCCGCACACCAGCCTCGGCTTCATCCAGGAATAGCCACACCAATCCAAAGATGCAACATACGAGACCTATATAAAAGGAGCCGCTGAATCGAGAGCTATTGATTGATACTAATTATCAATTGAGCAGGGTCGTGAAAGAGAAGTTATTTAGCTTTTTGTCGAGAATCGAGGTTTTGATGGTTTTGGCGAGGGAAACGGCCGGCAAAAGCCCTGACCGCCCACCTTTTTAGGAAATACTGCACGGCTAGCCAGAGTCATACTGCACGAATAGCAATGCTCTTTATTAATTATAAATTATTTCTCTTAATTTATATTAAAATTTATTATAAAAAAATTATTAATTTTGGTGGTTATATAAATATAAGCATTTATAACAAAAATCTTTAAGTATCCTTAAAAAACATATATAAATAATGTTAAATATTTCTTAATTAAAAAAATCCTTAATTTTTTTTATAATAAGGATATTATCTTATGATATAAATCGATATATACCTTATATTTTTATGAATTAATTAAAAGTATGATATAATAAATGATATTATTGTTAAGAAAATGGGTAATAAATATGAAGTATAATGGATTTAAGCGATAATTATTAGTAATATCGTTTAACATTATTTAGATAAATGTTTAAAAGATAATTAGTTATAATATATTATTATTAAAGATTATATTTAATTAATAAATATAATTAATACCATTAATCTTATTAAAAGTAAATGTAAAAATTAATATAAATAAATTAATATATAAGATAAAGCTAATTAAATAAAAAACTTTTCTATAAGCTTAAATATATAATTATATATTAAATATAATAATAAAATAAAAATATAATAATATTTATTAATATTAAATAAAAGATTTTATATAAGAATATAATAGAGATAAAGATAAAGTAATATGATAATATCATTAATAAAAAAAACTTATAATAAAAAATGATAATAAGTAATTAGGTAAATTCCAATTTTAATAAGATAGATTTTAGGAAGTTATAAGGATTAATTTAAACGTATTTATGTTAATTATAGATCCGATAATCAGGAAATGATTATATAAGTTACATATTAAAAATATTAAACCTTATTTATAAAATTTACCGGAAAGAAATATAAATTATAAAACGTTTTTAATTATAAACCTGGAAGATATTACTTTAAAATTAAATAATCTAAGATAAAAATACCTTCTTAATATTAAGAAACATTAATTAAACTTGTAATTTTATATTTTATAATTATTTAAACGATAATAAATATATTAACATTTTTATTAATTTATGCGTAAAGGAAAGTATACATGATTTTATTTACTTTAAGCCGATATTATTTAATATATATATATAATATAAATAACTTTTCCTTTCCTAATCTAACCTTAATTTAATTCTTATATTTATAATTTTATAAACATAATTTTAGATTATGATTATCGATATTTATTTATTTTTTATTTATTATATATTATATATATATTTTTTTACTAATTCTTAATAATAACCGCATTATTTTCTTCTTTATTAATAACCATATGATATCTTCTTATATTTAATAATATAAATTAAACCATTTTTATAATTACCTTAAATTTGTTAAAAGGAAAACATATTATAATAAGGATATTATTTTAATTTTTAATATAATTAAATAATAATTAAATGATGATTTTCTTATCCTTAAACCAATAACTTATTATATTAAAGATGTAATTAAATAATAAATGATAATATAAATAATTATAATATATATTTACATTTATAAGCTTAAATATAATAAACCTTTCTTCTTTAAAACTAAGTGTGGATCCTATTAACTAAGCAACAGTACGCACGAGGCTGCGATCCACGTGTGCACAAGGCTGCGATCTAACAACACATAATATATACTAAAAATAATAATATATATTATAGCCTAAAGCAATTCTCAATTCTTATATAATCATAGCCAGATATTTTAATCTTAAATCTCTTCTACTTTAATATTAAGATTTAGCTACGTCATACAGGTTTATAAGATTCTATTATAAGATCTCGGACCACATAATAACACAAGCTTAGCCATAAACACAAATAACTATTTACATAAGCAAAATGCTAATAATACCTATTTTTTTTACTCTTTCTACTTAATATTTAAATATCATATATCATATCATCGGATGGTTAAGACAAGGATGCGTTCACATCTAATTAAATTTAAGAAACCACCTAAGCCTTAGTAAGTAACTTAACTAGCAAAGTTAAAGACTTTGGCAATAAGGTAGTAAATATATATTGACAAATTGATTACCTTACTAATAATATCGATAAGAAATTAACTAATATTAATATTAAGTTAGATTTTATATTAATAATAATTAATAACTTAATGATAAAAAATAATATTACTTCGTAAATAATTAATAATAATAACATATTAGTAGAGATAAAGAATAAGGAGATACCAACCTAACTTATAACCCAACTTACAATCCAGCTTATTGTTCAGCTTATTATTAACATCTCATATTAATATAATAATATATAACAACTTATTTAAGAATACAAACAATAGATTTAAAATAACCAGGAAAATTGTATACCATACACAAATCCTTCAATACCATGAAATAACACTAAAAGATTACTAAATGGATTAATTAATTTATAACAAACCTTATATGATGGCACCACATATACTACATAAAAAAAAAGAATCAAACATATTTAGCCAGAAGTAATACTCCTGAATAAGGCTAAAAACTTTCTATATTATAAATTAAAAAATAAAGTTGTATTTTTATTTAATTTAAAGATTATCTGGGTAAACCAAACCATATTTAATAAACTTAGGCAAATTTAAAAGCAACTTAAAATAACCCTAATGTTATATAAACATTAGCTAATAAAAATAGCCACAGAGCTCTTAAGAGATTTCTAACAAGTCGTTATATATACGAATTAATATTATCCTAATTAGGTTACATTCTTAGAAACAATATTCTAGATACTAAATAATCATAACACATTTTATAATCCAATAGCAATTTTTATGATTATGATGCCATACCAAAACAAAAATTTACTCAACTTTATTAGACGATTATATGAAACCTTCTATTAACTTTATATATATATGTGTATTACTAGCCAAACTTATGAGATACTCATGGGTATCCTATGTATAAATATATTTAATATATGGTTGGTAATCTACCATGTTATAATAGATAAGAATATAGCATAGATTATAAAGATGATAACTTACCATATATCACTTATTAAAAGAACAGCTATAGAATATACTATTTATAGCACATTAGTGATAATAATATAATTACAAGGTAAATTAGTATCATTTTATAATCTTCAAATATTATAAGCTATAACAGATAAATTAGGAGTGGCTTAATTATAATAATTAGATGTGATAAGAATGGTTTTAATATCATCGTTATAGACTGTAATCATCAACTTATGTACTAACGATTAAGAAGTTAACGTAACCGGTAAAAACGGCTATGTAGTGAGAACAAACAATAATGTATATTTTAATTGTAATTAAAAAGGTTATTATGTGAAAGATTACCTGAAGAAGCTAAAGTTTCCTCTTAAAACCAATAGTAATGCCTAGAAAATCATTATTAAGGGTATATTATTTAGGGAGGATAGGTCTTAAAAGAGTTATCCAAAGAATAACCAAAAGAAATATAAAGGTAATAAAAAGGTTTACCTTATAGGTGATAATAAGGATAGTGATGATGAAATAAATAAGTAAAGCCTTGTAAAGATTCTTAAGGATTTTAAAGATTTTAATGATAAACTTAAATTATTCATCAATAACCTAAAGATCAATAAAGATTAAGATAATTACGTTCATTAGGTTAAAATAAATAATAATAAAAGACCACCATTTAGAGACAAATTATTGCGGGAAGGTTATGGTGAAAAGCATAACCTATTTTTAGCTAAGCTAACAAAACACAATGAGAGATTTTTAATATTTTTTGATTATGGATGTATATCTTGTTATGTTATACAAAGTCTAGCCATAAAATTAAGCATTTACAAATTTAAAAAACCCTTTATTATGAGAGGTGTAAGCGGTATAAAACCATAAATAACTCATGAAACGCTGGTTAAGGCTATGTTTAAGATATTGAAGAAAGATAATATATCATTTATAATATCAGTAAGGATTGTATCGGATAATATGTTTTTAGGTGATCTAATATTGGGAAAAGGTATATTTTATAAATGGGGATTATAATGTGATTAAGATGGTTGAATTAAGCTTAGCGAATTTATAAATAAGCTTATACTAACACCAATACAACCTAATTTTGATAATTACACTAAAAAGACAACATACACCACCACACCTATCGTAAGGATATGATGGTATAAGGATACACCGATTAATAACCCCTAAATTAACGTATACCTAAACTTGTACGCGATAAAATTCCCCAAGATATTCGATAAAGCCAAGAGATGAATAAACGCATGAATTAAAACCTAATATTATATTGATATAAGTAATAATCCATCGATTAAATTACTACTAAAATAATACAATCTTATACAAAAGAAAGCGTTACGAGAATTTGTCAAAAAACACAAAAATATGATCCTAAAGAAAAATACTAATTTTTAGGGAACGCTATTGTTATTAACACCTAAGAAAGCCCTTAGGATTATAACAAAACCAGATAAGAACGATCTAAATGTTATATAAAGATTTTATTATAATTATTAAAAGCTTAATAAACACATAAAAAAAAATGTATATCCACTACTAAATATTATAGATAAGATATAACAAGCCACTAGCCATAGATGGATAACATTTATAAACCAGAAAAACGGCTATTAGGTTATATTTATATATAGCTTAAATTAAGAAAAGATTGTATTTATAATTCCGTTTAAAATATATAAATGGCTAATAATGTTGTTTAGACTTTATAATATACCTGTAATATTTTAAACATTTATAGAAGAAGTGTTATAGCTATTTAAAAAGTGGTTATCAGGATTATTTGACGATATAATGATATAGGCTGATATTATAAAATAATTACACACACAAATTATACTACTATTTAAGCGATTTGTTAAGTATAATATTATTATTAATGTAGCCAAAAATCAGCTCTTTATCGAAAAAGAAATCTTTTTGGGATTTATTATTTTATGTAACGGAATTGAGGCTAATCCTACCAAAATAGCCGTTATAAAAGATAAACCTAAGCTTATAATGATTATAAAGATCTAAGTATTTATAAATGTAATAAAATACTTCAAACATTTAATCAAAGACTACTCTAAAAAGATAGGACCGCTTACCGAAATAATCGGCGGAGGTAAGAACATACCGATAAAGTTAAATAATATAATTAAGAAAATATGGTTAAAGATATGAAAATTATTAATAACCATACCTATCATATAAAAATTTGATTAGAGAAAATTATCGATGATAAACTTAAATGTTAGTAAATTGTATGTAGGGGTAGTTATTATATAATCATATCTACATGAAAATTAATAGATTTTATATCTAATGGTTTATTTTTTAAAGAAATTAACAAAGATGCAAAAACAATATACAACTCAAAAAAGAGAATTATTGGGAATCATACTAATCTTACAACATTAGCGCCATTAGGTTAAAGGAGGAGATATAATCGTAATTATAAACCATAAATTACTTAAGATGATCAATAATAAAGCTAAACAACTAACGAAAATCCTTTGATTTCTTAATGTTATAAAGTATTATAATATTAGGATCTTATATCGCCTAAATAAAGCCAACATACTAGCCAACTACCTATCCAAACCCCCCAAGGCTGCACACCTAACTAATAAGAACAATAAACCAATCATATATGTGAAATATCTGTACTAATTAAATCGATTTGATCTACAAGCCATATTTGAGTATCTTTATTTATAGGCACCCTTGCCATCGAGAATTAAAGAAAAATTCGTATGAAAGAACTTCATGACACACAAAGAGAGGTTATATAAGATCATGAAATATACAAAAGTGTCGGGAGATCCATCATATATAGTAAGGATAGTTATATATGCAAGAAGTATGTAATGAATATTAAAATATGATAAATTGATATAAACTTTATGAAACATATATTATAATTAAGGATATGTTATTGTGGGAGTAATGTTGAGGGAGATCTTAAAGTAAATGTGGCATTTTAAAATAACGTTAATGATGTAATAAGTGTTTGCTGAGTGCTTTAATTGTTAATTAATGAAGAAATCATTCTTTATATTACCTGATTTATAGCTGATTCCATTATTGCCACCACTTACACAATAGGTTATAAACCACATAACCCTAGACTATATCTATATAATAGTTGTAATTAAATATATAATAAGGTGGGTGGAAGTTGAAATTGTATATAATCTAATGTTCAAAAGCATGATATTATTCTTTAAACAAATAAAAAAAAGATTTAGCTATCCGAGAGAATAGATTTACAATAATGTAAGATATTTCGTAATAACAGAATCAAGAAGCTGGTATAATTAATGCAAATCTAAAATAAAACCAATATCAACATTTAGACCGTAAGGAAACAGTAAAGTAAAAAAAGCGAATTAGGATATTAAACAAATTATTGTGAGAGAATACTTAACGGATCCGGGAGTAGACCATATCATAATACCTAAATTATTAAAACAAGCTATTTCTATATTAAACCATAACATTAAACCAAATAATTATAATAATTATTTCTTTTTATTTAATATATAACCGCCATAAAACCAATAACCTATTAAATTCTTTAAATACACCCGTAATCTAATAGAAGGAAAGGAAAGAGATTTTGAGAAGATTTTAGTAACATAATATAAAACACCTATAACCAGAGCAAATCATAATAACATCAAAGCTATTAAAGAATATATAAAAACGTATCTATAAAAATAAAAGAATCTTATATATACTTATATATTTAGCGATTGGGTATTATAAGTACAGGCTTAAAAGTATAAATATAAACCTTATTACGATGGCCTTTAAGTAATCGCAAATTACAGGCCCAAGAATATATATACCTTACACAATCCTGGAAAAATTATATTATCATACGTGTATAATGGGATTAATCTATTCCTAACATATATTAATAATAGCCACCCGATATAAAGCTTATGGTATGCCAGTAAAATGAAGTTGAATAAAGATCAATAATATATTAAAGAGAATACAAGCATATAGAGGATTAAAAGAAATTAAGATAATTAAGACAATTATTTAGACAAGGAAGATAGTTATAAATCCTATTAACTAAGCAATAATACACACAAGGCTGCGATCCACATACACACAAGGCTGCGATCTAACAACATATAATACATACTAAAAATAATAATATACATTATGGCTTAAAGCAATTCTCGATTCCTATATAATTATAACTAGATATCCTAATCTTAAATCTCTTCTACTTTAATATCAAGGTTTAGCTACATCATACAGGTTCATAAGATTCTACTGCAGGATCCCAGACCACATGACAACGCAAGCCCAGCCATAAGCACACAAGTATATTATAAGTTATTATAAGTAATTAATTATTATATTAACTTTAGATTTCCTATTATCACTTATTCCTTTTAAATTCACATTACGATAAAAATAATAAGTATATTTTATAATTAAATATATATAAAAAATACTTATACAATGCTAATTATTTATTAGTAATAATATAAAAAAGTAAAAAAATATTTTAACTTTTCTTATTTATATTAACCTTTTTCCTTAATAATAAGCTTATATCCGATAAAAAATTATACTATATAATCCAAAATAATAATAATTTTAAAGTAAATTATAGTTTTAATTAAAATTTTACTTATTTAATATGTTTTTTCTTATTAAAATCATACGTTATATCAAAATAGGATTAATTCTTTTAAAAATAATAAAAATAATAAATAATAATAATTTTAAAAATTATTATTTTTATTAATATTTTATTATTAATAGATATTAATTATATTTATATAATATTTATAATTAAATAAAAATATTTTATCGTTTAGACAAGCTTATAATACTTATCAAAATGAAATTAAATTTGGCATATTAAAAAAAAAACGAAAAATGGCCGGCTTAATAATTAACCGCTATTAAACAAGCTTAAAAAAAATAAAAAAAAAACGTAAAATTTAAATATCATTAACATATCATCATTACATTTATTAATTACATGTAATTTATTTAAACTAATATTAATCGAGAAATTACTTTAATTAACTTATAAAATACCGTAAATCAGAAAATTATAATTATTAAGTTATAAAAAAAACAAAAAACCAATGTAATAATAATTATCAAATTATAAAAAAATTTGAATAAAACTTATTAAACTTCTTCTAAATAAATGATAATTTAATTAATAATTATATTAATCATATACGCAATCATTATAAAATATATTATAAAAATAATCTAATCATTCGTAATTAATACTTTTTAGATTAAATTAAATATATTAATTAACGTTAAAAATTTAGTTAAAAGTTAATAAATTAATTTAATATACTTAATTAAATAATTTTTATTATTTATTAATTAAAGATAATTAATTAAAAACTTTAATCATTAAAAATAAAATATTAACAAATTATAATTAAGAATTAATAAATAAGAAATCTACGATATCATGTTATGATACCATTTTTATAAACATTTTAAAGACTTTTATTAAGTTAAACCTTAAAGAGATTTAATTATATATAAAATAATTATGTGCATTTAAGAATTAGCTATAAAAATCATATACATAATAAGGTTTTTAAATAAAAAATTAGTTTTAAAGAAATCAAGTTCATTTAACCCCTTAATTTGCCTTGTTACAGAGCCATACCAGCTATGCTCATCTGGAAAAAGTAATTTACAGCTGGCATATGGCTACGGATGACTGTAGTAAGGTCTGACAGCTGCCGGTCTACTTTTGCCTATGGAAAAAACTTTTGCAAGCATCCTCCATACTACCAGTTGACTAAGTACCTAAATGTTACTATTTGATGTATTTGCGGCTTTTAGAATGTGGGGTTGACAGGGATCAATCGATCCATCTGACAGAGGTGGGAACTAAAGCATTGAATGTAACTTCAAGATTATCAACTTTGCTCATAATAAGTGCCAACCATGGAGGTTCCACAATCAGTACCTATTACTAGGTATGTACTACTATGCGCTGTAGATATCCATCTGAACATTAGGTGGAATTTGATGCTGATTAGATGCTACCTCAGGTAAGTATGTACTATCAGTGTCAGTATGAGAGTAGCAAACCTTGAGAGATGGCAATTCGGCAAGTACGATGCACTGTGGGGCAGTGGAACGATAAGGCGTTTCGACAGCCTATTTAGATTACCTGAAAACCTTCTCAATACGACATATTTTTACCTGTGTAGGTCAATGATAAAGACTGAGATTCTACTTAGGTACTTAGGTATAACCTTAGAACTTACAACCTTCCAAGTTCCATGTGATCTAAAAAGAGAGAAGAAATCTAGCATCGTCTGTGCCTCCGACCACAACTAATCTATCTGCTTCCCAGAAGCAAATATTTGATGCGTCACTACTCGCAACTCAAACGATACGTTCCCGACACGACTCAGTGACTGTATCTATCCACCTGGTCACTCGTTAAAAGGTTGGTGTAGATACTGTATCGGTAACTACACACTCCGAGCTCAATTCTAGCATAGCCCTGAAGAGGCTAGAGACCAAAGGAAAACAACTTTGGGTTCTACCGACTCTGTACCAACCTGAAGTAAGATCACGTCCACCATCACAGCACGCCTTCATCTCTCTTCCACCTTGCAACACCTCCCTCGCCTTCTCCACGAAAGGATCGCGCTTTACCTAGTAGTCTCCCTGGTCCGATTATCTACCCTTAATTTCATATCTCCAAGATTGTCAGTCCACCCTAAATACCCAACAAGATGCCGCAACTGAGAACTTCCGGTGATTTCACCTGGGACGAGGCCCATGATTTCTGGTACAGATATACGCCTAGGCGAACTATGGGCCGATTCATCCCCGGGGATTTTTACCAGGTCACTGAAGATGAATTCATCAACCTCATCAATTCCTTCAATCGATTTGAAATGCCGCTACAGAACCACGCCGACTACCTAGAAGACGTTCTTGGCCTTTTACATCAGCATCCCACTCTCGAGTCTCTCTGTGAGACACTGAAAATCCGCCAGCTTGAAATGGCAGCCAAATTCCTCGAAAAGACCACTAGTATTATCAAATTAAGCCTTGCGGGCTCTCCTAGCCTGCTGTTTCCCGGTGAAAACGACTCGGAACGTAGGGAACGGGTGATTATGAAACTATCAAGATTTCTGCACTGCCCCTCTGCCGAGTTTCTGGGTAACTACTTCGGTTCGTACGTCGACCCTCCTCGTTCCCCTGAAACCGAGGAAATGGTATCCGTCAAGCCAGCCGCACCCGCGACACCCTCGTGCTCCACGACATCGGCATCATCGAAATTAACTCCACCATCCTCTCCACCATTTCAAGTACCATCATCTCCGTCAACATCCTCTGGTAACGGGATTCTACCCAAAACCAGGCAGGATTCATCACAGAAAGAGCGGGTACAACGCGATAGTGACGCCCTGAAAAAGGGAGATACTAAAGGCGGCGTAGAGCCAAAGCAATCCGACGCAGCATCTGCCCGACATCCAGTTGTAGATTCGCTGCACGGTCACGACAGCTGTCCGAGAATTAAGAGGAAGAGACGATCTTCTACATCATCAGCAACTGGTATTACGTCTTCAGCTGCGGATGTACGAGAGAGTAAAGCGCCAAAAAGACGATCAAGAAGTTCAAGTCGTGGTAGGTCTAAGCATCCGGCTAGTGCCGAGGGTGGCGGCGGCGAGGGGCTATGCCAGGGCAGCTGCCCTGACTATACTACGGATGGAGAAGACGGGAGAGCTCAGAAACGGACCCGTCTAGACAATCATCATCCCCCTACAAAGCCACGGGCTCGTGAACGAGGGGGCGTTGCGGAACCAGAACGAACTCCGACCGGAATACTATCATCGCGGAAAGCACGTTGCGTTGAAGTGGCAAGTGACGAAGAGGAGGTTGACAGAACCATCTACGGCGACCATATGTGGGACGGTCACTACCTCCCTAACAATCCCAAAAGGCCGGACATGTTCCAGGGTAAGAAGTGGGATGCTAGAAGGGAGCGGTCGTGGAAAGCTCAGTACAAGTCTATATTGGCGGGTGATATCCTTCCTTGGTGGGCAACGATGGAGCTCCAGGGACAGGGACGTGATGCGAACGATGCGGGCGGCGTTTAGCCTGCAAGCAGAAAGGCGGGACTCGAGAATACGCACAACGGAGGTTAGCACTTGCTTGCGCTTGTACGCCAAGTGTCATTCTATCCACTGGTTGTGCGCTTGAGATGTTCGGTGGAGAATTGATATACCAATTCTATTAGTAGTGGCGTTCGCCTTCACTATGTGTATGGCGTGCGGGTGGATCTTTGCTCTCATAGGTTTGAGACTTCTATACACGAATACCATTTAGAAATGACTATGCCCCCTCGAGGGCACTAATTAACCCCTCTTATAACTGAAACTCGTGGGATTATGTACGGAATTGTACACTATCATTCTGCTTGGCACAAGCTTTGCATCCGTTGTGGTATGACTGGGTTCGCCCGAATATACCCTCAGCTCACCTTTTATTTGTTTTGCCTAACGCTATCGCTAGAATCTCTAACCGGATCGTTTATAATTCAAGGTCTCCTTACGATACGAGCACATCCTACACCCTCCGTTAAGTAATTAAGTTTATACCGTATCTATCTGCTACTGCCTCGACATGTCGTGACTAACCAGTGAGTCACCACGCAAGGGGGGTTGACCTTACTCTATCATAGAGATCCCACACGTCCGTCATAATTGGATAGTGTGAAATTTTGATCGTTATATGAACTATACGTATATGAAGCGCCAAAAAATATAAGGTAGATACCATACTATACTAAGACTTAGGGACACCTTGAACTTGGAAAACGGTACACAAGTAGCCGTGCCGACTCCCGAGCACCCTTAAGTATCCAGTAGATAGTAGGTACGTTGTGTTGGCTACCTAGTAGACGAGAATCGGCGCGGCATCGTCTGCGACCCTTTCCCAGAGACCATTTATGCCATCGACGAGACCTGCCGGTAGCGGGCCTGCGCCGATAGCGTCAGCGTAGGAGTCTAGTTGATTCTGGTTGCGAGGTCCGATAATGACACCGTCTCCGTACTTCTCATCCAGGATTGAGTGATGTAAAATCCATCGCATGCTGGCATTGGCCATGCCAACTTCGTGAGCCTTACATAGAACGTCCAACCTACGGACTACACCACAGAAGTCAGTAATTGCTTATTTGAATTGTGAATTTTCTCGCTTGATGCATATCTCGGGGGATGGGGGGACTTACTGGCATCATGAAAAGCAGGTTTGTCATACCAGTTTCTGCCTGCCATCCCCATGAGATTGTCTTTGGAAACTTCGAAGCGAGTCCCCTTGAGCGCCTCAGGGTTGCTCAACAGCGTGACCTTGCCTGTCAACATTCCTCCTGCCAAGGGAGCATATGCCATGAATGCAATGCCGTGCTGACGAAGAAGAGGGAATAAGGTCGTCTCGTAAGTGCGGCACAGGAGATTATACTGGCCTTGGAAGACGCTCGGCTTCACGTAACCCATCTCCTCGCAAATGTCAAGATATTCTTTGAGAGACTCGCTATAGAGACGAGAGTCAGTATTTAATTATTTAGGAATATATTTCGCTGGGGTGATACTAGAAAGTGGGACAAAGAACTTCTGGGCAATCTTACGGCGAGAAGTTACAGAGGCCTATCTTGGCGCATTTGCCTTCCCGATATACGGCATCGAAGGCGGCAGCTTGCTCCCTAAGGGGAGTGACGTGGTCAGGCCCGTGGGCATAGAAGATATTGACCTGATAAAGTTGGTAAGGTTTGTTAGTATTGTGGTGTGCCCCGAGATCGACCAAGAAGTTCAGAGGAGAACTCTGCTGGTGGGTGAGAAACGATGACTCGCATCATCTAAGACGACCAACCAACGTACTATGGAGACTCCTGTTCCTCATGAGTACGGTACCACTCCGGCGACGGAGTCTCTCATACGGCATTTAGGGGTCTAACGAGTTGACTACACTCCAACTCGGGCCCAATGTTTACACTTCTAATCCGCTAAGAAGAGTTAGAAACGCACCTTTTCGGTTTTGAGACGTGCCAAGCTCTGGTCTATGGACGACCGGACCGCGTTGACTGTAAGGGTATTGTTGCCTCCGTCGAACCACATGGCCTTAGTATCCACAAGAATGCCATCATATCCGATCTGGCCGAGAAAGGTTTCTGCCACACCTGGGTTGGTAAATGGATAGAGGGCGCCCGTATCGATCTGCCGACAGTCTAGCTTGTCTAGCTGTGCAATCTGGTCGCGGGCCTCATCTATCCCAAAATTGCTGTGGCCCCACGTGCCAGTGCCGACTAGGATTTTAGGGGCCATGACTAACGTTTAAACTGAGTTAGGGAATGGCGGTTGTGGCTTGAGATTAAAAGGGCGTCTCTTGGGAAAGTGAACGTGTAAGGGAGGGATTGGTTATATATGAACCTCTGCGGTGGACCTGGATCGGGTGAATGAAAGGGAATCTTCGTTCTTAGGTCTCAGGTAAGGGGTCATGGTAATATACTTTTTGCTTTTTGCTACTGACCCGAGCTTTTATGAATGGCCCGTCTCCCGCTGCTTATAAATCTACTCGTTTCAACTTTCGACGGAAAAGCTCTAAACTGACTACATCGCGTCTTTTGCTAACCGTTTTTTACCCTTCTACGTTATATTGACAATCCATGCTGTATGGGCCCCAAATGCCCCGGCTCCCTTGCGTGTGGTAGACAATTTCTTTGACCCGCTCTGGTCGTTCACTACTGGCCGCAAGTCGTCACTTTCGTGCTTTCTGCTACTACATGTGCTTTGTCCTGTCACTGGTCGGAACCTTGCTTAAGCAGATACCGAATAACACATTGTTAATCCATATCTTAGGAAGGAGTCATAACTTAAGCGGCATCCGGACCGATACCTGAGCTAACGGTTCATTCTGGGGACGCTCTTATATGTATTCCAGGTCAAAGTGATGAGAGAACTGCTGGATGTATTGGTTCTTGATTCCAGTCCTCCGTGCGGTCCAGGTCTCATAAGCCTTCTACTCTAAGGTTTTTTGGCTCGTAAGAGGATACAGTAAACAGAAACTTGTTGACTAGCATTATTCTACGTCGAGTCTAAGTTGTGACGTACGCAACCTGAATGTATGCTAGCTACCTAAAGTGAATCTATATTAAACTTTGTTACACTATATTGTAGTAATCAACGGCTCTTCTTAATGTTCGAATTTAGAGCGAATATCTTAGGGGTATAGGAACTATGAGGCTACATACTTAATCCGTAATATAAGTATATCTCCACGTAGATGAGAGTAAAATACGTGATTCAATGAATTCAATCGTCTATTTCTAATTCTTTCCCTTTGATTTATAATCATGCGTATCCAATACGTTTACGAATACGAAATTACGCGCTTTTGAAGCCAAGTGTGTGAGGTTTTCATGATTGTATATGTGTTATTCCTATGTAGGCAGGACCCCGGTGAATCGACGATGCGGGCGGGAGGTACTTATAGCCACTCACCCACCGAAGTACTATGTAGTTCCTATTATCGATTGAAAGCTCCATTATCGTTTACGCGGGATCTAGCTACTCCGTGGTCTCTTGGCAAGTGTCATATGCCTTTCGCACTTAAACCAAAGTTTAGCCATGATATGGTTGACTAATGTAAGTATTATGCTAAAATAAAAAAATAAAAAACGTTAATTTTAATCAAGTAAGTAAAACTCATTTATTTAATCCTTTTGATGAAAATCTGCCTCGTTATATGCATATTATGGTTTAAAAAAATTAATATTAAAGTTATTATTTTTTTATTAATATAATAAGTTAAAGCAAAAAAACTTAAAAGTGTTACATAATTTTTTTTATATAACTTTACGTAACATAACTTATAACTGCGTTAACATACTCTTTTAACATTATTATACATTATATTAATTTAGGATTTTATTTATTTATTTTATATCTTTCGATTAAAATTATAACATATAAAAGCTAGAATATAAAGCTTAATTAAGCTTAGGGTTAGGGTTAGGGTTAGGGTTAGGGTTAGGGTTAGGGTTAGGGTTAGGGTTAGGGTTAGGGTTAGGGTTAGGGTTAGGGTTAGGGTTAGGGTTAGGGTTAGGGTTAGGGTTAGGGTTAGGGTTAGGGTTAGGGTTAGGGTTAGGGTTAGGGTTAGGGTTAGGGTTAGGGTTAGGGTTAGGGTTAGGGTTAGGGTTAGGGTTAGGGTTAGGGTTAGGGTTAGGGTTAGGGTTAGGGTTAGGGTTAGGGTTAGGGTTAGGGTTAGGGTTAGGTTAGGGTTAGGGGTTAGGGTTAGGTTAGGGTTAGG